>JAJLRJ010000010.1:24739675-24902175 GCA_024195265.1 Dendrophyllia cribrosa
AACAATTACAAGCTTGTTGTACAACAGATAAACAAACTTTCTCATCCATTGAGATATACCTACAAAGCCTACAAAGAAACACAACAGTTACATCGGATCGAAAATACACTATTGTTATTAGCTAAACTAAACAAGCCAATGAAAAGACAGAACGATTTGATCCTCCCCAAGCGCTCATAAGCCGCTAACATTCTACAACGTCAAATCATTCTACGAGACCTTTCTACATGGGAGCAACTGACGAGGCTCACCAAAGAACCGAAACTCGAGTCTTGCTTAAAGAGTGTACAAAAGAAACCACTTGCATCTGTAAGAATTACAAAACAGCTATCATGCTGGAGATTAAAATATTTCAAACCGCATGCAATGACGCCATACTTCTGACAATGGAGATACTGCCTAGCTCCGAGAAACACATCAACTTAAACACAGAATAAACTCTGAGGAGCTAAAAACAATTGCAACATGCCACTATTCCACTATAGATCGTAACTATCGCATAAGACTTGGATCTTAGAATCTTTTAGTCGTGACGAAGAAACACTATATCGCAAGTTATGCTAACTGCAGACTTTCGCTCACAAGAACTATAGAATCAATAGAAGCTCACAAGAACTTTAACAACACCGGATGCCGCCACTATGTTAGTACTGACCTTTTCTTCGCCCCCGACTCTGACTAAAGGATCGCGGGCTCTTGGGACGAGATTGGTCCCCAGGTTTCCCAGGATACTGTTGCGCATGAGTAGAAAAAAGAGACTACTACCTCTCTGAGCACAGGCTCAAAGTTCAGGCATGGCATATTTAGTGATTTTATTGGCGATTTCCACAGAGAAGATAAGTTTTTACGATGCTAAAAGATTATGTTTTTTTTTTACGAAATACCCTTCAAACACTAAACAGTATTTTCTCCGGAAACAGTAAACATTAAAATATTGGCCAATATAACAGTAAACACTAAAAAATATGGGTAAATAACACTAAACACTAAACCCCATTCAGACCCTCTATAAAGTGTCACACGTTGCCGAGTGATGCTAAAGCGCGAGGCGTTTGTATAAAAAAACTCATACGCAACGAAAATTTGAAGGTGGATGCACAAAACACTAGGATTTGTGGAGATCACTTCCCTGGGGGAGAAAGAATGTACAGAACTCAACTTCCTTCGATATTCCCTTGGACTGTGACTCCTCAAAACCGACGAGTTATAGAGAAGCGTTCCCCAAAACAGCCCTATGATGCTTTGCGACACGTAACTTGACCCAATCTCCCGCGCAACCTCAGAACGGCGATTAGGTCCACGCCCCACTCGACAACAGGGAAGAGCCTAGCAGACTTTTTTGTTGATTGCACTTTTGAATTCTAAAATTGAAATTAAATATAATGTTTGTTTAATCTTCATTGCTGTAAGTGTGTGTGCGAAGGAAAGAGAGAATAGTGTACAGCGGTTGTGTTGTTATTTTATCGACGGTTTATTCTTGAATCTGTATTCTGTAAGTTATTTCTACACTTGTTCGCTAAATTAAATGTCAATACTCGTTCTACACTCGATGTTCTTCAACTATTTTACCGAACGTTTCGATAATCCGTACTCTAAACAGCTAGTGTCAATGATCAAAACTCCTTCCATACATGATCAGTAAAACATCACCTTTCGGTTCTCAATTATTCTTCACTCTCTTCGGTCACGTGAGATGATTTTTCCCGCCACGTGTAATTATGACAAAATTAATTTCTTACACACTCCCCTCTTTGATTGACAAAGGTCAATCAACCAAGTAACAATTACAAAGCTAAAAGTGAAAAGTCCAATGTCTCTATAAACTCAATCTTAATGTTCAAAAATGCGTTCTTGTTCAGCATTCTCCACAAAGGTTATTGGAAAGTCAGTGTTCCTGTTACATTGTTCCTGCAATTGAGATCCAACTTCTACAGGGTAAAGCCTTCTTAAAGGTCTCGTTACCTCAATGACACGATCTCCACTACGCGTCCTCACAACAGCTCCTCTGTGGAATCCGTCTCTGCCCGTAATGAGAGATTTGATGACTCCCATATTCCAAAGTTGTCTTGGCGTTTTATCCTTGTGTATGCAAACAACGTCTCCAACATTTATATATTTATGTTTGTTCTTCAAGTTACAATCATGATGAACACGTAACTCAGTTAAGTATTCTTTCTGACAACGTTTCCAAAATTGTGAAAGAACAGTTTTCAAATATTTCTCACGCCTTGACAATTCGTGAACAGTCTGTGAAGTTCCCGCGCGAGGCAGACCAGTGCTCCCCTCTCTACTTAACAATCGGCGACCAATAATCAATTGAGACGGCGTTAGAGGATCTCGCAATTCATCATCAACATAAGTTAAGGGTCGCGAATTCAAGATTCCCTCTATTTCCACAACAACAGTTAGCAGTTCCTCGTAAGTGACTCGCGCTGTTCCCAAAATCTTCTTCAGACAACGCTTTGTTGATCTAACAAGACGTTCAAAAAAACCACCCCACCAAGGTGCAAACGCCACATTAAATTTCCAGGTTATGTTGTACTCTGCTAACAGTCTCTTTAACTCTTTATTCTTGAAGGTGGATCCATTGTCTGATACAACAAGCTTCGGAACACCTCGTCTGGTTTTTAACCGCTTAAAACCTCTCATGAACGCTTCATTTGTCAAATTCGGAACGAGGTCTAGATGAACTGCATGACTCGAAGTACATGTGTATAACACAATGTAAGCCTTGTTCATGTTGCCGCTCTTGTGGTACACATCTTTAACATAAACGGGTCCCGTGAAATCTACTCCAATACTTGAGAATGCAAACTCATCTGACAATCTAAATTCGGGTAGCTGAGCTGTAGGTGGTGTTCCATACGGTCGACCTTCAATTTTCTTGCAAACTACACACTTATTAATTATGTTCTTAACTGTCTGTTTTCCCTTGACAACCCAATACTTTGAACGCACCTGAATCAATGTCTCTGACACTCCATTGTGCATCACTTGATCATGACACTTGAGAATCACCAGCTTGGTGAAGTAGTGATCTCTCGGTAATAGTACTGGAAATCTTGCATCATAAGGTAAAGATGACATGCCTATTCTTCCTTGACATCGCAGTATACCTTCCTCGTCTTGATAAAGTCCCAGGGTTGACTTCATCTGTTGATACTTGTCACTATTCAGGATTCCACACTGAATGTGTTTAATCCACCTGATTTCAGCTTGTTTGTAAATTCTTACAGACTCTCCTCCATCAGTGTCTCCAGACTTCCTCCCTTTCAATTTCTCAACAAATAGCAACACGAGCGCGGTAACTCTTATCAGCTTCGTGACAGAACTAAAGTTTTCTGGCTTAATAATGTTCTCCAAATTCGGTTTTTCTTCTGTTTCTTCACCTTTGGTGCACATGTTTACTAAGCTGGAAACAACTGGTTTTGCCGATTTCAGTTCACATAACTCTTCTCTGGCTTGTATCTTAGTTGGCTGAACTGGCCAATGTTCGCTATTTTTCGACAAGAACTTTGGTTCATGTAACCACAAGCTGCTTTCTTTGAGCTCAGTAGCTGTGATTCCTCGTGATGCTATATCAGCTGGGTTTTCCTTTGTGGGGCAGTACTTCCATTGCGCAGATGGTGCATTTCTTCTGATTTCACTTACGCGATTCTCAACAAATTGCTTGTACTCCTTTTCAGTGTTTATGATCCACCACAAAGAAATCATGGAATCTGTCCAGTTGAATTTGTCGTCAACTCTCACAACATCTTCTAAAGCTTGACTCACACTCTTCAGTAATCTGGACGCAGTAAGGTTTGCAAACAACTCTAAACGAGGGATGCTTTGTTTGGCTAATGGAGCCACTCTGGTTTTTGAAGCTACTAACTGACACTCTACCTTTGACTCATACTCCTGATACTCTACCCTCATATAGACAGCAGCTCCATATGCTTTCTCCGACACGTCTGCAAAACAGTGTAATTGGACAGATTTGACTTCACTTCCATTCAATCCTTTGGCATAACATCTGTTGAAGCTCACTCTCCCAGCCTGTCTTAGATCCGACAAAGATGACAACCATTGTTGGTTGAGTTCAGTATCAACCAATTCGTACCAGTCTCTCTCTGCCTTACACAACTTCTGAAACATGATCTTGAATGGTAGAATGACAGGAGATATTAATCCCAAGGGGTCAAAGAATCTTGAAGCAGTACTGAGGATCAGTCGTTTTGTTGCTGGTTGAGCATCTATATCCCCCAAGGTCTTAATCAGATCATAAATCAGTTTATCTTGGGTGTGGTTCCAAAGCATTCCCAAAACTTTCTGCTCATTCTCAGTGCTCTGCTTGAAAACCAATTTTGAGAAGCTCTCATCTTCCTCTTCAACACCTTCCACACTACTCTTAGTAAAGTCACTGAAGGCTGAATCTTGTTCCAAGGATTTCAGGAGACTTTCTGAATTGCTTTTCCACTTCCTCATATTGAAACCTCCTGACTTGAGACAAAGTTTGGTTTCCTTAGACAAAGTAACTGCACCGTTCACATCACTGGCTCCAGATAAATAGTCATCAACATACAATGACTTCAATAAATTTCTTGCAAATGTGCTGTTATCTGGCATGCAGGTATTGATGTGATGCCTGATAGCCGCGTTTAGAATGAAAGGACTAGAATTCACACCAAATACCACACGTGCAAAACGAAGTAACTTAACTTCTGGGGTTTCCTTGTTGACATCGTCTACCCAGAGAAATCTTAAAAAGTCTCTGCGTTCAGAATTAATCTCAATGTTCAGGAATGCTTTCTCAATGTCTGCAGTTACAGCAGCTTCGTGCACTCTAAATCTTAGCACAATGTCCAGTAACAGGGGGTTCAGTGAAGGTCCAATATGCAGACAGTCATTCAGACTTGGCCCAAATACTTTGGATGAGGCATCATATACAACTCTTATCTTTGTTGTATCTCTGTCAAGTCTCACAACTTCTCTGTGTGGCAGATAGTGGACATTTCCAGGTTCTGGGATCTGTTTTTGTGCTACTGATTCAACTACACCACTTTGTAATTGCTCCTTAATCACACGATCATACTGTTCAAGTATTTCCGGTTGGTTTCTAAGCTTCTTGATTACATTTGTCAGCCTACGTGATGCAGCTGTGTAACATGGGATGGTTATCTTTGAAGGGTAGCTTGACCTGGTATCTCTCTCCCGTAAATCTGATGTCATTTGAAAACTTGTCATAAACTGAAGCTTCATTTTCCTTTATGCCCAGAGTTTCCAAGTTCCAGAATTTCTGCAGATCATTTCTCATATCACTTATGTCTGACGACTCTATCTTTAAAACATGCGTAGAGCTCAAATTTACAGTGCATGACTCAACTGAGGCTGGACATGCAGCTGGACCAGACTGTACCCAACCTAACTTGGTTTCAAGAGCAACCGGCCCGGTGGGGTCTCCTTTGATTATGCTTCCTGTAAAGAAGGACCAGTAATGATCTGCTCCAATGAGCACATCGACACTAACCGTGTTACTGTGTGTGTCTCCACATGCAAGTTGTAACCCTTGTAAGTATGGGTAATGTTCTACTGTTCCTTGTATTTCTTGGTTTGATACTGGGCTGTATATTACTGGCACGACGTAAGCGGCGACATATATACTCATTCCATCTATTGTTCTAACACACAATTGTACAACATCACATTCCTTGACTGATGCTGAGTTGTCTCCAAAGGTCTTGATCAGAAGGGTTTCTTTGCCAATGGTTGGCAGGTTCAACTGCTCACGTGTCTTGCTGGTTATATAAGATCTCTGGCTACAAGAGTCAAATATAACATACGTGTTCAATCCAAACCCCTGGTCATCTGGTCTACAAACAAAGGCTTGAGCTGTTTGCAACAACACAGAGTTGTTATTACTACCAATGTGCATTGTCGATGTTCCTACATCTCTTTTCTTCTCTTGGGAAGACTCAGATCTACTGGGCGGTACTACTTCAGGCACTGAATTCTTCGATTGGGAATATCTTGGGGATTTTCACAAATCGCTACATGATGTTTGCCCTCGCAGTTAAAGCATCTGGCCTTTGATTGACAATTCGCAACGATATGCCCAGCTTTCAAACACACAAAGCACCTTCCACTTCGTCTTAGTATAGCTCTTCTAGCGTGTGGTTCAGTAATGTTCATACAGTTAATGGACCTGTCGTCTTTCTTGCAAAAAATGCACCGTGGACTAAATTGTTCACTGCCTGTATAAAGCGCAGATGCAGAAAGTTTGCCTCTGCCTTTATACTGTTCAAACTTCGGGGCATTATTTGTTGGACCACTTGTTTTCATTACATTGCATCTTTCTCTTGCTTCCGACTCAGTTTTCAATGCATTCAACAGGGTATTAAGATTCCATGTCGCTTCACTGCCAAACTTGCGGCTTATGATTAGTCTCAACTCAGTGGGGATTTTTTCCATTATGATTGGAACCAATAAACTTCCAAAGGACTCTGATTCAATGCCTTATGTATTCAAACTTCTAATGCTGATCTCAATCTTGTCATACAATTCACGGATTTTCTTTGTTTCATATACTGAATAAACTGCTGGAAATTTCAATAAGGCATCCATATAGTTAGGAATCAACAACTGTGGGATGCCAGATCTGTCTTTCAGAATGTTAATGGCTATCTCATAATTATCTGCAGTAAGGGCAATCCAGCAATTGCAGATTTCTTATGGATTCAAGTTTTTCATTCAGCACAGACCAGCTTTTCTCTCAACGGTGTCAAATTCCCTTCGTGTTCGGTCAAAATTTCTTCCACATTCTCTATCGTTTTTTTCCACGAATGCCTTTTGCCCGGTTCGAAGTCTCTTCGCTTTATCAACGTTCATGATGATCCACAATCTCCTTTGGGTATAATCTCAACTTGTATTCCAGTTTTTTCGGCGATTTGTAGCCGTTTATGTTGTTTCCGTGGTATCCGGCTCGAAGGACCATGTTGTTATTTTATCGACGGTTTATTCTTGAATCTGTATTCTGTAACTTATTTCTACACTTGTTTGCTAGATTAAATGTCAATTCTCGTTCTACACTCGCTGTTCTTTAACTATTTTACCGAACGTTTCGATAATCCGTACTCTAAACAGCTAGTGTCAATGATCAAAACTCCTTCCATACATGATCAGTAAAACATCACCTTTCGGTTCTCAATTATTCTCCACTCTCTTCGGTCACGTGAGGTGATTTTTCCCGCCACGTGTAATTATGACATAATTAATTTCTTACAGGTTGCATGAGCAATAGCGCATAGCGTTCAACGTTGTACGTGCAGTATATACGGTAAACTATACAGTGTGAGCGAGCGCGCTAAGAGTGAGTTGACTTTGTGTCGAGCAGTAGAGCAGATGAACGAATAAAGCATTCGATTTTACTTGCCTTTGTGGCTGTTAGTACTCAACAGGGGGATTATCAGTTACGGTATGCTGATACATCCGGGTTACACAAGAACGGGTCATGGTCATGTTGGAAGTGAAACAAATGAATATAGCTACGTAAATGCATCGATTCAAACTTCCTGTTAAATAAGAAACGAGATTAATCTTTCTCGCCTATATTTTAAGCTGGTAGCAAGTATTGTAAAAAAACATCGTATCACAAGCTAGAAATCCCGTCTTTCGATCCAAAGTTAGCGCCGTCAAAAAGGTTCGATTTCTCAACTCAGGAGCGAACTCAGGAGCGAGTTTCAGAAGTCTGTCATCTTCCTGACGACATCACCATCAAAGCTAATGGGTCACAAACTGTTTACAAGTTATTTGGAGTAACCTATATGGCGATTGGAATCATTTTAAGTCAGCAATGTGCCTGCCTTCACCGCTGGTATAGATCACAGGCCGGGTGGTACGAGTCTGATGACCTGTGGGAACAACGTCAAAGAGGATCAGGACTTCGGTACTGTGGAATCGCGAAAAAGCCTGCTACTCCCCTTGCATATTTTCTGTTGTATGCCCTTTATTTGCGCCAGTAGTTGCGTAGGAATTAAAATGGAGAGTGATGTAGATTACAAGAAGCGTATGTGGCCAAAATAATTGGTTATAGCACTATTGATTTGTTTCGAAAAATAGCTTATTAGCTCAAATATTTTTAGCACCAGAGAAGATAGCACTGTAAAAAAAATGAATAAGAAAAATCTTTGCAGGAAGGTGCTCTTGGAAATAAATTGATTGCAGAGGCGCATGAATTAAAAAAATTGTTTGCAGAGGAAAATTTCTCATTCCACCCCCTCCAGAAAAATAATGATCCGTCCCTTAAACATAGTTTATCATTGGCTCTCTGTCTCTATTCTATGCCACACGCGGCGTCCCCCTTGATTCTTTGAAGCAAAGGATCAGGGAATTTCATGTAGATCTTGGGAGGATGCTTTTATATTGATTCATAAATCACTAATCCGAGACTCTGTTAGCGCTGAAAACATACAAAGAAAATCGATACATCACACACTTAGCAAGTTGAATACCATCAGTAGATTTAACAAAGTGCATCTTTTTTAAAAGCTGCTTCAATGACTTTGCTCACCGCCAGTGTAAACTTTAATTTAGATCGAAAGGGTTTCTAGCATCCAAGTGCTACGAAGGCGACACCTTGTACTTCACGTCAATGCTATCTTAATTTTGTTTTCTCTCGATCTATTTTTGCAACCAAGTCAGTTATGTAACAACGAGATTGGTGAAACCGTTTTATTTGTATGATTGACTAAGAATTTTGACTTTCCCTTCAGTAAATAATTATCTACAACGTGATTTGTTTGACCTGATCATGGGCAGCGGGAATAAAATAATGTAATATTCCCCCAAGGGAATATCACCCCCGCTCTTCCCTGGTGCAATCAAAGCCACCCCAGTATTTAAGGCTGAGTTGGTAATTAACCGGGTTTATTCAACATTATCACCTCAGAGAAGCAAAAGAAAACTAGCCATATGGAAAATAATAGCGGAGCACTCGCCGGGCCGAAGGCCCGGCTGCGCAGCCCCATACTCATAGAACCTATGCCCGTCATTTTTCATGGTCATGGCTAGCGGAATGTTTCGCGGGCGCGCGTGTGCCGTGCGCCCGTGTTGGACAGGGTTAGTTCGCGGGGCGCGTATTACGTCGAAAACATGCGCGTATGACGCCACACAACATCCAAGATGTTTGTTTTCATTACGGATTTCACAACCAAAGAATTAAAAGCGGAGATTTAAAGAATTTCCAAGCAAGCGAGGTACTTAAAGGTAAAACAGATTACATCTTCGATGGGAATTTATGTTGATATCAATCTGTAATTGACTTTTTCTTTGTCTTCTCGCTAGTTTTGGAGAATTGTTTATAAACGTGCTTAAATTCAGTCGTTTTGATTTCTTTCATCGAAGACAGCTCGGCCTTGATGAGCTATGAATGGTTCGCGTTTTGCTTTTAAACATAAACTTATGGAGATTTGAATAAAATTTTTCGAAAGAAGATTGTGTTGTCCATTTTTATGTGTTTGTTCATTCATTACATAGGTTGAAACGCGATTTTATGTAAACAAAACAAGACTTGGATTTTATAGTTCTAAACTTCACTCGCGTGGCCTTATGCAAATATGTTTGTGTATTTTTTGCAATTTTGATTTCCAAATCAGTTTCTCGGGCAAGTTTTGATAAGCAACAGATGTAGTTTGTTTGGAAATTAGTCTTACTAGTATCTAGACGGAGAAAAAGTTGTTTTTGTGAACTTTTGTACGGTCTAAATGTACTGTGCAGACGGTCGCGTAAGTCTGTTTTTGAGAATTGCTAAAATTGAAAAATAGCCCGGTCTTCAATCTTAATTCTTGTGTTTCCGACCTTTCATCTTAGTTAAGTTTATTATCGGCTTTCTGTTCAGAGAGCGACGCTGTTATAGGCTCAGCCTATCTATATATATTAAGGTATACACGGCGGGTTTTCAATATTGAATTTTATGGAACCAATCGTGTCTGTCTTTTAGACCAACAAATTTTTGGACTACCCACATTGTTTGTCGATTGCATCTTTTTTCTTTCTGAAATTTCTCAATGAAGTGTATTTTTGTTCCTTTCAGTCGCGGCGTGATAACACGCTACGCCATTATCGGTAAGCGGTACTGCATTATTGATGTCATGCGCAGACCGCCCTGTTCGTGCGGCCATCATTAATTTTCTTCTCGTGTTGCATAGGGAACCCACGCGTTTATTTAGAATGATCATAGAATAAAGTTACAAATGGACTTAAGTGATGTTGTGTTTCAATCCAAATGTGCTGTTGAATAACTGAAATCAGCTTATGAGTCGTGAGTTATGTCAGCGTCTCGCATTTCGCCGTCATGCGGCATACCACGTAACCGTTTGTTATTAATTAAATTAAGAGTTTAAATTTCAACGGTTAAGAGAGAGAGAGAGAGTGACAATTTTCTCTTCTCCCTATTTCCAGACGCCGAAATACGAGACCATGCCGCATGACGGCTGACAAGTTAAAATTTAATAACAGACGGCGAAATGCGAGACCATTTAACAGACACGATCGTTTCGAAATCGTATCAACGGATTTGATCGAACCGTTGTGGCTGCTATAAATCCCCGCATAAGCTGATTTCAGTTATTCAACAGCACATTTGGGATTGAAACACAACATCACGTAAGTCCATTTGTAACTTTATTCTATGATCATTCTAAATAAACGCGTGGGTTCCCTATGCGTGTTGCTAGCAATTGTAGTTTTCATAGTTTAAGCCGCCTTACAAGGCCCTTTCTTTGAAGTAAAGCCGTTTGTTTGCTTATTCAGCGAATTGTGTGTTGTACACAGCGAAATATAACAACGCAATTAATTTGTGACATCCATAATTGCTTGCTCTTTCGACCACAATTTAGGCAAACACACATTCAACGGGGTTATAGTTGATTGACCAGTCCGCTACTTGTCAATGGATCGTAGACCGGACTCGCAAAAAAGCACCGAATACTAGGCTCTTCCCAAATCACGACAGCAGTGGCTTGAAATATCCTCATAACTAATGGCGCTTTTTCTTTAATTCTCACTATTTTTACATGCGGCAAGAATCGCAGTTGATGATGGCTGTTTCCATGAGAAGTTAAGTGTGAGGAGTGCAAGTTTATGATAAGCGTGACATAGTGAGACATACAAATATTGACACATATTCATTGCAATTTGCCCGATGGCTATGAGTTTTTTTTGCCCAAAATATATCATCAAGAGGGTCATCATTTAAACTCTTTTACTCGTTAGTACCCTCGAGAAAAATTCTAAATACAGCTGATTGGAGATGGTCGCCGCTTACGAGAGTAAATATTTAGGGATAAGTACTGAGAAACGAACACGTCGCATTTACTGTTTATATTTCATGAAATGGGCAAATCTAAGAAAATTCGCTTTGAATATATAAGGACCAATCAATCAATAAATAAATCAACAATTGAATTCCAACGTGTCACTTTGAACGTCACTGTTTAGCACCATGTTTAGCCAGTACCGGTCGAAAATGTAACAAATTCGATTATGGTGGAATAACATTAACAGCGGAGAAAAGTATTTATCCAAAGATTTATTACTGTTCAAACGCTAAAGTTAGTAGTTAGTGCACAAATATTGTCTTTACGTTTGAGAGTTGTCAAACAATATCACAGCAACAAGGAAGTAAACGCTACCGGAAAGAGATTATATTTATAGCACACTACATATGCAGTGAACCAAGCGAATGAAAAGCTGATACAGCATAACACATTTTAATCAGGCGCAGACGACTATACAACAATTTGTGTTCAGGTAAGTTTTTATTTGGTTCACTCTTATAATAGGCAATAAAGGCTTTGTGATAACAGTTCAGACCATTTAACCCTCAGACGCTTCTCATCGTTGGGTGGGATTCAAGCGATTTGCATTTACGCCACGTAACCTACAGTTTCTTCAATTCACTTTAAACCGGCTTGAAATAATAAATCGGAGGTGAAAAAGGATCACAAAACATTCACTTATTTAATATTCATAATCTGCAATTTACAGTATTCTATTATTTGCTAAAGTCCTCTTTGTTATTTTTCGAAAATACAATACTAATTTTCCTTATTCCAGAGGAAATGTACTGAGTTACTTTATTCTATTAGTTCATGTCCAATATCACTCATGTATTGTTACCAAAAGTTATCCGTTTTTAGACCCCCAATATAAAACTGATGGAAAACATTAACGAAATGGAAAAAAGTGGCCATTTTTGAATAATATTACTTGGGTAATGTTTGCTGCTGTGTTTTAATTTCCCAGCGCTTACGGAAAAAAATATGCGCTGTCCCTCTCACCATGTTTTCGTTTAATTTGCAACATTTTCGCGACAAGTTTCAGTTTCGTGTTTTAAAACTTAACTTAAACCTTAAACTCACAAGAGTGCCAAAAATCAAAATTCAAGAAAAATTCCGAATTTCATTTTGCAAAATTTGAAAAGTAAATGGTACCGCACAAAATGAACTGATGAAAAGGTTTCATTTGAATGGACACACCATAGGATTTCGGCGACAAACCGCAAAAGTTAGAACTACACTACATGTCTCCATAATTGACTCTGGGAGTGAAAGGGTTAAGTTAACTCGCGTTGTCTTGAGTAGTCACAGTAGAGAAAAACAAAGGAATTATTCGAGGAAATGAAAGCTCGAGCAAGTAGTAAAATTAATCCACAGTAGAATACACAAGGAAAACGTCTGTTCGAGATGTTATAGCAGGTTGATGCAATTAGAAAGTTTGTGGTAAAGTCCACCATTTTGGAAATGGGCAAACAAGAACAAAATCGGCGCCTGATGTCAATAACTACCATAAGTTTTGAAATCTGATAAAGTTATGATTTATAACTTTGAGACCTGATAAAAAAATCTCTCCGTTAAAATTTTTGAAATATGCCTGAGTTGCAAAGTGTATATTAATTTATTCTTTTTTTTCATACATTAATTTAATTGTCTGTCAAGTTTTTCCGCGAACTTTGACTGACAGGTGTTGTTTTATAGACAAATGTATGTAAAGTTTAAATTAACTGAAAACACAATTTCAGGTCTTGCACTCTAGATATACATCTTTCAAATTTGAACAGAAAAATACAGTTAGCTGGTTGAAGTTTTCAATTCATACCGATTCAGTTATCATGTTTTAAGAAATTATTTGACATCGCAATCCGTGTATTTATTTTTATTTTCATGCAAACCCGTATTTCGTGCCCTGTTTGTTCCACTGTCCAAAATTGCAGCTTTTTTACCGTATACAGGTCAAAATTGCTTAATTGTTCTAAAAAGGTTGTGTTAGCTCTTCCGGTGCAAGATAAAACTACGTGCTGGCACGCAGAATGGAAAGCTGCACACGATGAATTAACAATTTTCCTGGTACAAGTGTGCCCTGGAGCAGAATTACTTCTTCGGTATTATTTTAACGTATTCAAACGTGAAGCAGCTGTTGCAGTATAAAATTGATGTACCAAGTTATCATAGAAACCGTGAATAAAATGCGTTAAGCCCCGTAAAGTTGCAACTTTTTCTGATACGCTTTTAGGGAAAACTTGAAGGATGTTGCTACTTTTATTGATCTCGAACATTTTTTACTTCAAGTATCATTCACTGACATAATGATACGCAGGCTTAACACAGGTTATTGCGTTTGCGTGCACTTAATATATGATTACGTCATTTGTAAAAACGTTTCAATCGACTGAAAAATACTAGTTTTGTTATTGCCTTTATAGCGTTTCAAGATTTGTTTTCAACTGAATTCTTAAAGAGGAGAAGTTTGAAATTTCACAAACTCCTTTCCAATCACATATTTTTGCAAAATTCAATTGCAAAGAATTGCAAAACGTGACCATTCGATGAAAACTGCCGTTGAACAAAACTTCGCGATCACTGTAGTTTTTTTGCAGTGCAATATGGGTTTATGTGTGAAACCGACCTTAAGTGTGAAATGAAAGCTATCAAGCGCAGCAGTACTTTTTTCCGGCGCTAATTTCAGAGTGAGAAAGAAGGCTAATTTCCAAGTAAGGCATCCGCCGGCACGATAAAGCAAAGAGATTATTTGGAACTGAACAGCTTCCTGACACTTCTTCTAAGTATTAATAATTTAACTAACACTTCACATGTCTATCTTTAACAGCGCCATAAAAGCCGTAGATATATTTTATCTGTAGGATACTATATACACATTTTCGTCTGCTATTTTGTACACCTAACAGTTCCAGTTTGCGTACCAATTTAACAAATTAACAGACTTTGCTAAGCCATATTTCTCAACATAATTGTCAATTGTTGATGAAGCGTGTCTCATCTCACGCAAACGCGGAAAGAAAAACACGTCAAGGTTTGATATATCGCTCAATATCAGCAAGTCGCATATAACATGCACTTATATTTTGACTGCTGAAACATCAATATCGCTTTGCGAGTATATATCAATAAGATACTGACAAACAGACCTATTTAATTTTTTTCTCAGCGAATGAAACACTATTTGGTGTAAGTTATCGTAAATGTATTTGCCAATGTCTTATTCAGTTACTGTTCAGCCACCCGTTGCGCTCACTTAAGCCTGTCAAAAATATTGCAGTTGTTTTTCTCTAGTTCATAGAAGGCTTACGTCATTGCCCCGGGAAAACAGGAGCTGGTTGTAGTACAAGGTTCAATTATCACATCCTTCCGCGCGGGAACAGATTATACCGTTTAAGCAGTCAGTAAGAAGGTGAAAAGTTCTTGCGTTTTAATTTTATACTTTTTATCGTCGGCTTGGGTGCGCACAAGTGTAATTTTTTATATTAGTGATAGCATCATGCCAATGATATGTATAAACAGATGTCAACATTCATGTCCGCTTGATTTCACCCAGGCAGCAAGATGATTCCTTGTGGCGCTCATAACGGGAAGGCTACGCCGTCTTTTCCACCTCATGGCGGCTGTGGTTCGTGTTATCCGCGATGCCGTGCTACTCCACAGAAGTCTGCTTCGCTTGGTTATCCTACCCCTTCGAAACCTTGCTGTAACCTTGGTTTTGCTAATGGGGAGTTCGACCATGTGCTTTCTATGCAAAAAGGAAGTCGTTACTGTAAGTAGCTAGAGTGTTTATTTTGCATTCTTACTCCCACACCAGGCTATCGGAAACACTCACTTACCATAAAATGGACTATTTCATTAGCAAGCGGACAAGTTCAACGATTTAAAGCTTGAATTTTTATTTTGCAAAAATGTTCATGATAATGAACATGCAGCGCCACAGTGAACTCGTTCTCAGTCGTCAACCTTGATAGACTTGATAGTGACGCGGGTGACAAGAGAAAACTGGGGACGAGTCAGGCACCACAGAATAGTACAGTCTCAGACGTTATATCAGGAAAATGTTGCTAAATATAGCTTTGATATGAATGGTCACATTTTAGGATTTCATTTACAAACTCAAAGGTTACAATCACTGTACCACAGGAAAGTATATTGCTCAACAACTTTCAGACACATCCAGAGCGTTAAAGTTAGGACCCGGGGGGGGGGGGGGGGGGGGGGGGGGGGGGGGGGGGGCGTACTCAACAAAGTTTTGTACGGGGATGCTCCGCCCCGAGGTCCAAACCCTTACCCTTTCATATACCGTTTTTGACAGAAAAGGTACCCCTTTCATATACCTTTCATTGAAAATGGTACCCCTTTCATGTACCTTTCATTGAATATGGTACCCCTTTCATATAGCCTTTATGTGCGTCTGTTTGATATATTTTGAAAGGCCCTTTTTATAATACTCAAATGGCAGTTTTCCCTACCTTTTTTATACTTCAACTCGTGTTTTCACTACCATTTCCTATTCTTCGTGAAATCCCTACCCTTTCACATACTTGACTCGTGAAATCCCGACCCTTTCATATACCTCCAGCCTCAAAATGGTACCCCTTTCGGGCAGAGCATCCCCGTATAGCCCATTATAGGGAGTACCCCCCCCCCCCCCCCCCCCCCCCCCCCCGGGAGTTAGGACCACCTTGTACAGCATAATACGGCTGAACAGACCAGTACTGTTTAACAGCTTTCATTTGAATTGTCACATTTGATAACTTTATTCACAAACTCAAAACTGGTTAGAAGTACGTTGTACAGTATAACAAACAGGTCACAGGAAAGTACAGCTCCACTGCTTAATTTATTTGACTTGTCACTGCAACTTTAGAATTAGGGTTTTCATCCCCTGAATCGAAAGGTAGAACCGTGCTACCTGACCATAGAAAAGGTGATTTTGTGAAAAAAAAAATATTTCAAACCCTACCGGATGCTCCATGCGAAGGAATGATGAGTGAGGTTCTTTCCGGTGCCATATGGAAACAATAGAAGTTGATAGTCATATGACCGTTTCAGTCAAAGAGCTAGGTCAAGTAGGGTCAAGTGACGCTTCATGCTTGTCCGCAGGTGTAGCCCGCCATCCGTAAAAAATATTACGATATTTGCAATGGTTTCGAAATTCGTAATAGTTACGAAAGTTCGGAATAGTTCCAAGCATCTCGGAATGCATGGTTCAAATTGTCGAAATATTTCGAGCGCAGGGTCGATCTATTGTTTTGTACAGTCAGTGTAAGGTACTTGAAAACCTGACAAATAAACATAACAAGCATTAAAAAATGCGGAATTATGTCAGCAATATTTTTTATCAGTCTGTCAAATGGCCGTAAATCATTCCCATGTTTATTGCATCCATTTTGAAATCACTAGTGATCCTTGCAATCTGATTGGCTCACAGCAGTGCGATTTATTCCCGAATCGCACTATTTTTTGCTCCAAATCACATCTTTTTCTCAGTGCGATTTATTCCCGAATCGCACTGTTTTTTGTTCCATATCGCATCTATAAGTCACATCAATATTGGTACAGTCTAAAATCCTGTATTTGGGCAATTAAATTGTGCGATTTCAAAATGGATGTAATAAAGTGGTAATTGAACTTTGTGTCGTGCAATTTTGGTCTGAAATCATACTTGTGATTTCAAATCAAATTTGAACTCACGCGTATGATTTCAGACCAAATTGCACTCCACTCAGTTCAATTTCCATTATAAAAATGATGCGAGTGCTCGTCGGAAATTTTCGAAAAACACCGTAAAAGGTACCAGAATTTAATTTGATGGGCGTGGCTCAAATGTTATATTTTTTAATTTCAAAAGGCAGAAAACTTGTACCTCATGACCTCAACATTCGCGAAGAAATATACTAATTATTCATTTTGGTATTAGTTTCCATTCGTTGTTTCGCTGTATATTTTTCTATATCAGCTAGTTTTATTTCTGTCTATCATTGTTATTTTTCTAGGCGGAGCCCTACGCATTAATCCTTGTTACGTATACATGTCAACCATATAAAAAAATTTTACCTCATTGTGCCTGAAGAAGGCTAGTTTGGCCAGCCGAAATACAGTACACCTTTAAAAAAATTTTACCTACGTTGTATCGGTCCTTGCTTCTATACTATATTTTTTCGGCTCAATTGCAATGCCCTAAAAGGTACTGCGAAAATTCTAACTGGGTAATTTCAGATTTTAGCACCCTAAACGGTACCAATCTACAAATTTTGACCCTTGGCCTTAAAAGGTACGACGAGCACCCCCGTCATTTTTATATTGGTCCCCCCCCCCGGGGCTTGTACGTTTCAAAAACTATAATAACGGCAAAACCACAGCGACAAACCAATGAAGAGTGCCGGATCTATTGTAGACCTGGATCAGTAAAAATCTTGAAATAGTAAAGGTAAAACCGGCAAACTGGTCCTTACGGCAAGAAGAAGAGATTAAGACAGAAGTGAAATAAAAAAAAATGAAAAAAAAAAAAAACAGTTGAATATATTTGAATATATATTTTTCATTGATTTTTGTTTTTTAGCCCCCGTAGATCGGTCTGTTTTGCAAGCCGAAATATCGGGCAAATATATTCAATTGTTTTTATTATTATTATTATTATTATTATTATTATTATTATTATTTCACTTCTGTCTCAATCTCTTCTTCTTGCCGTAAGGATCAGTTTGCCGTTTTTACCTTTACATGTACGTTTTAAACCGACAGAAAATTTCACACGAGGACAAAACTAGAGATATTCACCGCTCACTAGGTTTTTGTCTGGCTGTTCGTTTCATTTATGAAAATCGTTAAGCGCGAGAACCTTATCATGGGTCCAATTATTAATTTCATTGACAAGGTTACATAACCATCGTCAGTCTACATCACCAACTCATGACGTCAGATCTCTCAGTGCTGCTCTTAAATTGCGTCATGCAATTGTCAAGGTTGCGTGGATCCATAATATTATGTCAGTTTGATAATTGTTATGACAAAATTTATGATCAAAACAACTGAGAAGAGGACAGTACAGGCACATACAAATTTGTTTGTTTACTCGACGTTCAAACAGGCCATACAATACCAAACTGCTATTTAACGCTACCTGGTAAGTGGAGGAAATACAAGATGCGATTGTAAAAGAACACGAATTTCATCTCCACATTTCTAAGAATCACACCGGACGTAAAAGTACGAAGAATAGTTAAAAAATTAATTTTATTAATTCTCTCGCGCTGATTGAGAGTCTGAGAGCAGACAACAATGAGAATTTTGCCAAGAGTTTTGCCTCGATTTGGCAAGACTTTTACAACAAATCTAGAATTCGTTAATGAGAAAATCGTTCAATATCAAATGGAAGCTAAACTGCAACCTTGGAGCGGAAAAGTGAAGATGTTTGTTGCGGAGGAGCCAAACCTGAAAATCTGCGATGCTGTCACTAAAATAATCCATTTAGGACCCTGTGATTCTCCGAATTATGGCGACGAAATTCAGGTTCTGTGGCGATCGCATCTTGCATTTCCTTCCTTCGTTTGACCGCTTTTTTTGCGGTTATTGCCGAAAAATATGTTGACGTCAACTGACGTCAGCTTGTTGACCTTATTTCGGTTGGTGGTTTTCTCAAAATCGGTTCAATTTGCAACGAATTAATCGCCACCGATTTTCATTTCAAACTCAACAGACACCTTCATCTTTCCGCTCCAAAGTGGTACTCCATTGATTTTAGTCGGATTTATCGCAATCTATTTCCGTTGATTTTGTTAGAACGGTTTTCAATTGAGTGTCGTAAAATCAAAACCAAAGTTAATATATATAGATAGGCTTAGCCTAACAGTGGAGCTCCCTGATAATAAGTTCAATAACAATAATAACAATAACAATAATGATAATTATTAATAACAATAATTAATGACAATAACAGCTTCAATTGTCCTAAGACGAAATCAGGTTTAAAAATAAGCACTTAGCACTATATCCCTCCAAAAACGCTTGACTTGCAAAGTTACGCAGCCACAAATATATGCGGTCTTGACCTCTGATTGAGAAATGTCAAACCTGTCTTGAGTAGCAAACCGCGAAAAAATACAAGGAAAAACAATTTTGCTGTAGCTGACGTTAAATCGGCCGTGTTGCCGCAGGAAGCGCGCGAAAAATAAAGCCTCGTTTTGGTTACATAATTCCTAAAATCTCGGATGTTGCGCTACGTCGTACGCGCATGTTGGGCGACGTCGAACGCGCCCGCGAGCTAACCCTGCGCGACTTCGCGCCCGCGAAACATTCCGCTAGCCATGACCATGAAAAATGACAGTCATGGTTCTATGAGGATGGAGCTCCGCGAGAGCTCCGCTATTACTTTGGCCAATCACAACAGACACAGACAAACTAATGAACCAATCAGCACTTTCGAAGCAAATACATGTAACCGTCTCCAAGAGCGGGAAAACTTGTGCGAGCATTGGTCATGATTTAATTTCATTACTTTTACTTCTGATTGGTTAAGAAAATAGCGCGAGATTTTTATCCAATCACAAAGTGTAACAATGCAAAACAATGCAATCGCGCAATTGCATTGAAAAAAGCGGCATCAATCGAGACTTGCTCGCACACATTTTCCTGCTCTTGGTACCCGCTACATGTATTTGCCTCGAGTTCTTCTGCGTTCATGTAAATTGTCTTTGTTTGGGTTGTGTTTAGCCAGCGTGACTTCCTTTTTTGTTTTGGTTTTACGCTATTGACCCAGTTTACACTAGAGACGAATTATACGGTCAAGGTATAAATTTGAAGACGAATTAGGACGTATAACTCATCAAAGACGAATCTCTGAAGTTTCCCAGTAAAAGACTGGGGAGAGGAAATTGACATCCCAAAAAACCTTGCGAGCAAATAATGACCTTATCTCGTATCGAGATCTCCCACGGTCAATTCTCTTGTGAAAACTCAGTCAAAACTGTCTTCCTTTTCCGTCTAGATTTAAATATAGAGATGAACTATACGTTCAATATATGAACTATGTGGCGAATTATCCGTCTGCTAGGAAGTCTTTAAGACAGACGAATTATAGGAAGACGAGTTTTGCCCCCTAATTTGTCTAAACACCGAATTTATATCTAGATGACTTATCCGTCTCGGACAATTCGTAAACCGTTCTAAGCCATTGCATTTGACAAAGCTATCTATATAAGAAAACCACTTATCTTATTTTTATTGTTAACATTATTTTTTCAGTTGTTGATCCTTCGTCTACGATGCAAATGTCGAGCCACAGTTCTTCAGATTTCCTCCGGCCATTCTTGACCAGAGAAGAATATACATATTGGAACAGCCATTTTAATCGTATAAAATCATCTTGCGCATGCCCAGGCTGTACCAACTCAAGGGATCCAACAACCACCATGATTTACCAGCACAGAAACCCTCCTGTCCCAGTCCCAAATATCACGGACGTAACATCTAGTGATGGAATACCTAAGGTTGGTTTTGCTGTAGCTGGAAGACCTAATTCTGGTCTTCCTGTGACTGGAAGACCTAACTCTGGTTTTCCTGTGGCTGGAAGACCTAATTCTGGCCTCTCTGCGTGTCACAGAAATGCCTTTGGTGGATGCTCTTGCAGTCAGACAAAACAAAGAAGTTTTGTTCCAGCACATTGTGTCCCCGTAAAGTCGGCACTCACGAACAACAGTGGAAGAATGAATCCTGACAGTCGCCGTGCAAAGCGTGTGGTTTCAAAAAGAAGCGCTAGTGAATTCAATGTCAGAAGCAAAATATTTGTTGAAAAATCCTCTCCTTCCAAAAGGGTTGTTCCGCCTCCCAGTCAAATGGGTAGTAACTATCAAAAGGGATCTCCAAAATGTTCTCATTCGACAAAAAGTTCTGATGTTCATAAAGAAGTGACGCCCAAAAGTTTGAGGAATAGACTTAGTGAAAAGTACCTTTGTGGAGATAAAAGCTTTGATGAAATCCCTGCTAATCTTCCCTCCAAGACTGTTACTGAAGAAAAAAACACTAAAACTAGATCGCCTCCTGCTCTCTGCGATTCAACGAGTTCTTGTGGATTACATCGTGATGACAAATTAATCGATTCTTGCCCAGTTAAAAGAAAATCTGCGACAGAATCTGAACACGAACACAATCCTCAAAGAAAACGTCATCAAAGTGTTAATAACAAAGTAAGTAGTCTCCACGAAACTCAGAAGTTGAATGAGACCATCGATCTAAACGACTGTTGGAAGCAATTCATCGGCGGTTCTTTTCCAGTTAGCGACCATGGAGCCGGAAGTAACACCTCAACAGATGCGCAGCCATTTGGAATGGACCAAGCCTTTGGTGTCCTCGACGCTGCTGAGATGCTACGTGCCCTGGAACGGAGTGACCAGATCCCAAAAGATAGAGACAAATCTTTTGAACCTAAAGATGTTGATAAGGTTTTCAAGACGGCAGTGAGGCCAGTACAACGAAAGTTGTTGAATGACATTGGAAGCTCTCCTAGTTGTGGTTATGCTTTAGATTACGATTCTTTACCCAAAGTTGTCGGTGTGCTTTCCTCGAATCTGGCTACTGCTGTATCAGGTTTTAGAAAACAAGTTCGCTGAACAATCCATTGTGAACTTTAACAGCAAGGTTGGGCTAACTTTAGTTATAGTATCTAGTTAAAAAAATGTAAAAAATGTGAAAGTTATCACCTCATATACCACGGTGTTGCTTGGTAGATACTTCACTTACAGATTTATCCATTCTCGTGATACAAGAAAAAGAAATCTGGTACAAGCTGCCTACTGCACACTTTTTTATTATAATGGCTGTATGATATATATAACAAATATATTCCATTTTGCCCTCCGTCTGTTTAGTTATAGATCACAGATGACGTCAAAATGTGGCAGCTCGTTGGCCAATGATGTTCTTAACACATTTTGACGTCTTCTGTGATCTATAACTGAACAGACGCAGGGAAAATGGATTCTTTTTTTAAAGGAAACAAAAACTTACCTCGTAGAACTTAGCCTGCGAGCAAGCTCTTGGGCTCGGGTTTGGGGTAAGGGGTGGGGGAGGGAAAGGATCTCGCCCTCCGCTCCCCCAAACCCCAAACCCGAAACCCCGAGCCCGAGAGCTTGCTCGCAGGCTTCGTAGAACTTGACCGTGATCATGACTGTTCGAGGATTCTTTTCTAATTTTGACATTTTCTACGTCCACAAAACTACTTTTAGCTCCGTTTTCTTGTCAGTTCTTAATTGTCAATAGCTTCTGCTAAACATTTTTGCGATGCCCTCATTTTCCCTTTCGGAAAGATTCTCGTCCATATTTTCAAAACTGTCCCCCATATTGGACGAAACAAAGAAAACAAATAGACAATATTCGTATTCTCGGTATTGAACTGGAACTTAGCATGCAATGGAGGCTCATGCGGGGGAATATCATTAAAAATATTTGCATGTGAAAAGAATGCCGCGCATGAGCCTCGTCTGCAAGCTAGTTCCAGTTCAATACCGAGAATAAGAAAATCGTCTATTCTCCATGACGTCAGTTTTGTGTCTATGTTGTGGTGCAAGATTTTGTCCTTGGTGCAAATTTTATTTTCCTTTGTTTTTGGGTATGGTAATGTGTGATAATGTATAATAATGAGTTTTAAACAAAGGAAAATAAAATTTGCACCAAGGGTAAAATTGCACCACAACATCTATACTCTTTTTTTATTTATTTATTTATTTATTTATTTCTCCAAAGATTAACAAGTTTACAGGAATGAATAATTAAGTAATAAAGAGAAAAGGGGCAAAAAATAGTTAAACTAATACCTTGCCCTCATAGTTGGAAAATATAAAGGATGTTTAATTAAGTTTATATAAAGGAGGAATTGCTAATAACATACAATAAATAGAGTGAAAAATGTCGTATCGCGATTCTGATTGGTCATGCGATATTCTTCACTTGTAAGGAAAATCGTATGACCAATACGATGGCTTGTCATACGTGAAGGGACGATTTTTATCTCATCAGTAGTTTTCTGGTGTGTAAATCTCAGTATGTATATAATAAACACATACGCACACACGCACACGCGCACACATATGAAAGCAATATGTATATGAAGTACGAGTACAGTAGATAAAGCAACTAAGTCAATAGATCATATCATAGATCATAGGTAATGACCAATGAAAATGCGTGTAGAATTCAGTGTATTGTAAAATCAGGATAAAGATTTTAGCCGCAGTTAATTTATAAGATATGTTACAATTTGTACCTTTAAAAGACAGTAAGTCTAGGTTTCTTTTCTATGCAATTTTAGTAGTTCTTAACAAGGGAAATGGTCAAAACTATAATACTCGAACAGAACTCGCCAGTTTGCAAAAAGACTGGTGGTCTCTTGATGTACCTCCCCTCTCCCCACCTAAAAAGATCCCGGGGGGACTCCCATATAAAAATGACGGAGGTGCTCGTCGGAAATTTTCGAAAAATTCCCTAAAAGGTACCAGAATCTCGTTTGATGGGTATGGCTCAAAAGAAGTGCAGCGTCCCCCTCCTCCTATCATGAGTAGAAACTGAGAAAAACAGTGTGCTGTTTTACTAGCAATGCAAACTTCGCGCGCACAGAATATTAAAGTATTATCTCAAATTTTAGGCCAAAACATTTTATCCATTAGGCTCATTAGATAGGTGGTATCTTGTGTGGCCATCCTATCCCTAGAAGGTGGGTACTCGTCGATCATCGAATATACTTGTTATGACCATTTCCCTTACTGTTTATTAGTTTTATTGTATCTGTCAGGCTCATACTATCTTACTATTAATCTTCAGTTATATTCATTTGTCAGTAATGTATAAGCAACGTAGCAACGTAAAAGCATTGTAAAAGCAAAAGCATTAAACGTTGTTGTGGGTTAAAATGATATAAAAACATTTCAAGCGCCTTACAATCTACATAAAATATCCTAGTTGCTTCATGCTGCAGAAACCGGGTTAAACTTCGATCAATTGGCAAGCTGTGGCTCGTGTGGGATAGCTGTGGCTCGTGTGGGATACCTGTGGCTCGTGAGTGACGTAGATTTAGATTTTAACCTTAGTAATATTTGACAAACAGATTCCATTTTGCCGTGCGTCTGTTCAGTAATGGATCACAGAAGACATCAAAATGTAGAAACAACAAAAGGGGTTTACGAGAAATTAGTCGAGTGGCCGGGTCACTCGATCAGCCCCTGCGTTTATACTCTTACAGAGCAGGGAAAATGTTTGTGAGGGCCGACTGACTATAGGCTTTGACTTAGACTGACAAAAGTTAATCCCACAAATTAACTTTGCTAATCGTGAAGTGATTTTCAAAACGAATTGAATCAACTTAAAAGATCATTATACTACGATTATCAGTTGAGTGAGGCACGAGCGAAGTTTAGTGACAAGGTTTTGCCGTTACAATAACGTTGTTGTCAAAGGCAACTTGCTACCTTTCCAACGGTAACTTGGCTGTCATCGACGTCATCAGTAACAAAGCACACGAAATTCTGAGAAACGAACTAACCCGTTGCCCTTTCTTACTGTTACCGTTGGAAACGTAGCAAGTTGCCTTTGACAACAACGTAATTTTAATGGAAAAACTTTGTTGCCAAAATTCGCTCGTGCCTCACTCAACTGATAATAGTAGTAAGAACATGAAAGCCAATAATTTATGGACAAAGGTCACAAAAGGGGTCAGCTGCAACTCAAAGTTGACGAGGTCGTCAAGACTCAAGACCCTCATAACTCGGTCGGAATATCACAGGCAAACAGTTTTCATTGTATCTTACGGAAACCTATTTAAACAACATTCCTTTGTAATCATGCAATTTCCTGTAAATAGATCAAGCGACCAGTATTGGGAAATATCTTCTCAGTATTCTGGAGCACAAACGGATCGTTTCGGCGGAAAGCTTTTCGGAAGGCCTTAGTCATCTAAACATTCTTAATAAATTGATTAAAAGCTAATTAAGTTTTCTTAAGTGAAATTGCGACTCATACTTTCTGAGTGAGGTGCAGGATTGCAGGAAATTAATTCAGTTTTTTTTTAGAACGAAGCATAATACAATGGGATGTATTGTTATTCAATGAGTTAGAAATATGATTTCCATCTCATTAAACTAGTTTTCTGCAATCCTGCACCTTAGTGACCTTTCTTAACATGGGAAAATTTGAACCATTTTTGTTTTCGGAGAGACAAATACTGTCGTTTTGGGTAAGAAATAAGGTCAGCTAAGATTTTCGGAAAGGTGAAAGTCGCTAATAAATTCGGAGTATAAGATTCCATTCAGCTAAAGCCTGATTTCCATATAATCGCAAGGATCGCAGCGATCGCAGAAAAAAAGTGTTGTGCGACCACCATTGCGATCATATGGAAACCAAAAACTCTGCGATCCTTGCGATCGCGATCGCAGACAAAAAAATTTCTATCTCTGCGTTCCTTGCGATCGAGAGGTTTTTATACGGAAACCACTCTTGCGATCCTTGCGATCCAAAATGCCCCAGAAAGCATTGCACCCCAAAGCCTTGTATACCATAATGCACTTAAGGTTTATCGGATCCAGGTCTACTCGACGTTTCCTTGCGATCGCTGCGATCATATGGAAACTTGAGGTCTCAGCGATCGCAAGGATCTCAAGAATCGCAGCGATCGTCGATCGTAACGATCGCTGCGATCGTTGCGATTATATGGAAACCATGCAGGCTTAAAAGAAATGAAAAGCTCAAAATGTTTTAGCTTTCACAAAGTTTCTTTTAAATGATTTAAAGGCACTAACATGATATGGAAATCAGTACAGCGCCATTCCAAGAGTTTTCCTAAACATTCCGCTTTGCGTTGTCTAGTTCATGAACCATGCAAGCGTGCTAACAAAGTAAACAGCCCGAATTTGTGAATAAAGAAAATCTTATCGATCAAATCGAGATTTTTGCTGCGGAACGAGCGTAGCGAGTGAGCAGCAACATAATCAGGATTTAAGAGAAATATATGAGAAAAAAATATAAGCTACGAAAAATCTCGATTTGATCGCTTTTTACCAGAATTCACTGCGCCACGCACACATTTTGGGCCAGAATTCACTGCGCCACGCACACATTTTGGGCCAGAATTCACTGCGCCACACACACATTTTGGGCCAGAATTCACTGCGCCACGAACAATAGCCTCGCTTGCTGCTTCAAGCTGTTGGCTGCGAGATTTGTAATATTTTGGTCCAACATGTGCCAACCGCGAGTTGAGCGAGGACTGTGAGGCATGGTGATAGGACCGTTGGATAGCAAAGATTTTCGAAGATTGTACGGAATAAAAGACAAATTTATTTTGAAATCACTCCGACAGCGGTCGATGAGACTGAGCTGAGCGCGTGGGGACGCGAAACCTGAGCCGAGCCCGTGGAGACGCGAATACGATATGGCTAGCTAGTAACGCAACATATTCATTATCAATAATTAAGTTAAACCTAAATTTCCACACCTTCCTCGTGGTGAACGCGTCCTTTGCTCAACAATATTCTACAGACATTGCAAGAACTTGATGCGTGAATTACAAAACAAAATTAGTCTTAAAAATAAAAAGATATTAAAAAGTTGACACTGGCTAAAAATGTTGTTTTTGGACGTTTCGGCAACTACTGTTGCCTTCTTCAGCAAGAGATAAAAATGCAAATGTCTAACGGCGTCCTGATGGTATAAGATACATGCAAATATTAAATCGCACCTCGAAAGAATATTTTGAGGTGAAACAAAAGTCTCTAGAGCATTCTTAATTATTTCTACAAATTCTTAATGTTATTATAAACATTTGGAAGCGCTATGTGTTCGTTTATAGCGTTCGTGTTACGCACGGAATGCCAAGCTTCAAGAATTAGTCTTTGTCGCCATGCCGATGATCTGTCAACAATTTCGACACTCGTCAAATCTATTTGGTGGCTGTGGAGCATGTGGTGTTTGGCCAACAAAGAGTTTTTATCCAATGTTGCTATAGTCTTTGCGTGCTCTTTCACGCGTGATTTTAGCGCGCGCGATGTCTGACCAATGTAAACACAATTGTTGGCCAATGTAAACACACTCTTTGTTGGCCAAACACCACATGCTCCACAGCCACTAAATAGATTTGACGAGTGTCGAAATTGTTGACAGATCATCGGCATGGCGACAAAGACTAATTCTTGAAGCTTGGCATTCCGTGCGTAACACGAACGCTATAAACGAACACATAGCGCTTCCAAAAGTTTATAATAACATTAAGAATTTGTAGAAATAATTAAGAATGCTCTAGAGACTTTTGTTTCACCTCAAAATATTCTTTCGAGGTGCGATTTAATATTTGCATGTATCTTATACCATCAGGACGCCGTTAGACATTTGCATTTTTATCTCTTGCTAAAGAAGGCAACAGTAGTTGCCGAAACGTCCAAAAACAACATTTTTAGCCAGTGTCAACTTTTTAATATCTTTTTATTTTTAACATGCCTGGCTACACACCAAACATTTTTAAAATTAGTCTTATCAGCTGGAGTTTTCGTCGATTCATCCCGGTTACATTTGCTTTGCTTTACCTCAAAAAACGAAAGAGAAAATTCTGTAATACCAGCGAGGCGATAAAACAGCATTATTACAACAAATTTACCGCAGCAATTACTATCTTTTGGATACACTAGTTCGTAGCTTATATTTTTTTCTCATATATTTCTCTTAAATCCTGATTATGTTGCTGCTCACTCGCTACGCTCGTTCCGCAGCAACAATAGTTATCAATCTGCGTCTTTAATATTTAATATTGTTATTCAGTTAGTAAGAGCTCTCGCACTTGATTTGTACGAAATATACTTTGTAATGCTTTGAATATCAGTAAAAATATCCACGGATCATTTATTGGTTTTCTGGCTGGCTTACGTTTTCTCGAATCAAACGTACGGTAAGTGAGCATCGGAGTTTTGCAAGCAGTTCAATACCTCTGTCGCAAGCCGCGTAGTTTGACAACAAAACTTATAGAAATAGAACAACGACTCGCCCGACAGATCACTTCACGGCCGTTCAGAACTGAATAGCCAAAATTGCTTTGGCGTCCTATCGACATGCTAACCGACACTTCGTGAATACACGTAGAATATGCTATTGACGGTTTATTGAAGCATCAGTGAAGCATTTCTACACTGAGAGTCGATCGAATACACCAGGCTTAACTAATCAATGACATCAATGTAATCAATGAGTAATCAATGGGTAATCAATGAGTAATCAATTGATTACTCATCGAGTATTGCCAATGCTTAAAGGACCCTAGTCATCCAAGCCGGGCTGAAATGCTTTGTTTGCGACAAGCAGGATTTGTGCAAGGCCTGTCATCTTTTGTAACGATATTTTTATAAATATCTCGCCTCTGACCTTTCGCGGCGATTTCCTTTCTTTTGGTCACGCGCCACGTGTAATATAATACCAAGACTCTCGTATGTAAACAAAAACAAAGGTGTGGCTGACTAGGGTCCTTTAATGAGTACTCAATGACTAATCAATGACCCACAAAATTTTTGGTCATTGATTAGTCATTGATGTCATTGATTAGACATTGATTTGCATGAAAAGAGGTGTCGACAGGCCAGACACGACTCATAAGCTCGTGATAACGTGGAACGTGGCCTTTAGAGTTTTGCTCTAACAAGTATATCCTCCATGGATTTTCCTTTTTTGTATGAGATAAGGGGAGGCTCTTTGTATATTTCTCCTAGCAATGGTTGGTTCTGAATTAAATGCCATTTGCTCATTAAGATGTTTTTAAGATTAAGCAACGCCGGGTGGTACATTGTTACGAAAGGCAGAATTTTTTTTCGCACGTTACCTCGGAAATTATTTTCTCAATGCGATTGTGAGTGTAGCCTCTAGCACGGAGGCGTGCTTTAAAGTTGTTGATATTCTCACTGAATGATTTTGCTGGGGAATTTGTTCTTAAAAGTCTCAGGGCTTCACCTTTTCTGAGCCCTTTTCTGACCCCTGGTGGGTGGCAGGAAGAGAAATGGGTGTACTGGAAGGTCTCTGTTGGTTTAAAATGAGTAATCAATGACATCAATGAGTAATCAATGACCCACAAAATTTTTTGGGTTCGATTAATCATTGCCAGTTCAAGTACTCATTGAGTAGTGGCAATACTCAATGATTAATCAATTGATTACCCATTGAATACCCATTGATTACTCATTGATGTCATTGATCATTGATTAGATATGCCTGGGATACATCTGCGAGAAACATCTTTGATACAGCCTCTTTCAGTTTATGAAAGATCCTTATCGAAGATGTATTCGACTCTGTAGAAAATGCTTAAAATAACAGTGTATTTTACAAATATGGATGTTGTTTACAACGTTGTACTTTAACTAAGTACGTTCTGCTATAAAGGAGTTATTCATCGCATGTAGCTGATCCCACATGGTCTAGTGGTTAGGATCCGGCGCTCTCACCGCCGTGGCCCGGGTTCGATTCCCGGTGTGGGAACGAAATTTTTTTTTATCAATTCCATTGACAGAAATGTGTTGGTTACAGGACAGGAATTCAACCCTTTAACTCCCAAGAGTGCCAAAGATCAAAATTCAAGAAAAATCCTTTTTGTAAAATATTGAAAACAAGTGGTGCCATGCAAAAGTACTGCCAAAGAGGATTGATTTGAATCGTCACACCATAACATTTCGTTAACAGACTCAAAAGATAGAACTATATTACATTCTTTTTTATATAAGAATGTCTAATTTTTGGGCTGAAGCTGAGCTGGGACTGGACGTCGTATGTCATGTCAAGTCTATAAAGAGAATTGTGTGCGGAATCTGTGACTTCAAATCATACAGAGAAAAAGATAGTGACCTAAAATTAGGGAAATAACAGTAGTGTAACAGCAGTAGATCTCGCACCGTGGCGGCCTTTTTTAGTACTAGTCAAGTACTAGGACTACAAAGGGCGCTTACTATTTGTCAGAACCGGCCTGCCGGCTCAGACCGGTCTGTTTGTAACTAGAATGCGGCTTTTTGAAGACCTACAGGTCCGGCATCAAGCTGAATTGACCAGTCTGGCCGACCAGTTCTGACGAATTGATGGCGTAAGCACGGTTTACAAATTGTGCAATCCGGCCGGTCAATTCTGACAAATGGTAATGTTACCGGCGCTAAAGATTTAAGGACGGTTTACTTACTTTTTTCGTGTGAAAATGAAGTGGATTCACCACGACCTCGCTTAGCTTTTTGTTACTTTTTCGCTTGATTTGTAAATTTACATTTTACCGGCTAGAGTGGGTTTACTTGAAGATGATGCAGCAGCTCTCGTAAGGTCTCACGCCATTTGTTCGATACCCTTCGAGAGAACAATAGAACAAACAACTTAACAATGGACCCTAGACCTAAAAACAATGGCAGCTGTGTTTTACAAGGCCAATAAAAATAGAGGTTTCTGAGAGCTGCTACACTACCGCTTGAAGTAACTACAGTCAGCGACAAAATAGCCAAAAGAAAAGGGTAAGTGAGATTGTTTCTCCATAATCTATTTCCCGGTTCAAATTGAATCACTCTACTGTTAGTAGTAGTTTTAAGATAGCCGGACTAGTTTCATGGCACAACGATTTTCTGCCGTTGTTTCAAACGAGGAAATAGTCCTCGACGCAACAGTAAAACGGCGGGAAAATCATGATCACGTGGTATTTTTGCCGTTCGCGTTTGCCGATGCTTAGTCTTGCCGTACGGATACTTCGCTATTGCGAACACTCTCCGGCGGTGCTATAGCTATTTCAGACAAGAGTTAAATTATCGAAAATTAGAAATACTATGACTAAAATACACATTTAGGTTCAACAAGTTTAATTGTGGTCCCAAAGTTATTCTTTATAAGTTTGTCGGACATATCGGTCGAGTGGTTAGGATCCAGCGGCCCGGGTTTGATTCTCGGTGTGGAAACAACAGTTCATTTTACTTGACTTTTTTTCGCTTTCCTTTCTACATAGATTGCGATACGATGCGAGTCGGTCATGTATAATTTTATTGCTAAAAACAAACCTTAAGATATCTACCGAGTGGCTCGAAGTTATTCATTGACATCACATGTAGCTGATCCCATATGGTCTAGTGGTTAGGATCCGGCGCTCTCACCGCCGTGGCCCGGGTTCAATTCATCATTTTTTTTTTTTTTTCATCATCATTTTATTTCAATAATTTAAATTTAACAAATTAGAGAAATATACAACCCGCATATAGCAAAGCTAATCGAGGCAGGTTGTATAATTTACAATCAAATTTAGCAAACACAAATTATTAGTAAAATCAGGTAAATAATAATAAATAAATAATTAATTAAAAATAATAATAATAATAATAATAAATAAAATATAATAAATAAATAAATAAGTAAAATAAATAAATAAATAGGTATACACACACATTCACAGATAGCTAGCATTTACATGAGTAGTGCAAGAAGCTATAATAACACATAGAAGATAAGGAAGTAATAATAATAGCTGGAGTTTGATTAATGATAATTGGTAATTTTTAACATTAACGTAGAGACCTCAGCATAATCATCCTCATTACCAAGTACCGCAAGTAAAAATTGGTGAATTTTATTTTTGAAAGGTTTTTTTCTAAGTTTACGCAGGTTAGGCTTCAGGCAATTCCACAACTTAGCTCCGAAAATGGAAAACGAATTAAGATAAATACTCAGTCTTGATTTATTAACATATAAATTCCCAGCATTAGAAAATCTAGTGTTATATGTATGAACGTCAGATGAAGAGGTAAAAAGATCACAGATATTCTGAGGCGCAGAATTAGTAGATACGTCGTGCAAAAGAGAACAAACTGTTTCAAAATAAAGCATATTGAGGGGTAAAACATTAGCAGAGACAAACAAAGGAATAGCATGAGATCTATTACCAGCAAAGAACAATAGCCGAAGAGCTCGTTTTTGTAAGATAAAGACCTTCCTCAGATAGACCTGTGCAGCTTGGCCCCAGGCTAGAATACCGTAGTATGTATATGGGAAAATCAGAGAACGGTAAATTTGGATTAAAGAGTATTTAGTTCCCGGTGTGGGAACGAAAATCTGTTTTTTTACGAATTCTATTGAGAGAATTGTGTTGGCGACTAGACAGGAATTTATCCCTTTAACTCCCACGAGTGCTAAAGATCAAAATTCTAGAAAAATCCTAATAGCTTTTTATTTTATATTGAAAAACAAATGGTACCATGCAAAAGTACCATTTTGTCGTGTGTCTCTTCAACTAATTGATCACAGAAGACATCAAAATGTAACAAGAACAAAAAGGGCTCACGAGAAATTAGTCGAGTGCGTTACTGATGGAGGCGGGCGCCTCCTCCTCTCCCCTTGATCAGCCCCTGCGTTTGAACTCTTACAGAGCAGGGAAGATGTTTGTGAGGGCCGACTGAATATAGGCTTTGACTTAGACTGACAAAAGTTAATCCCACAAATTAACTTTTGCTAATCGTGAAGTGATTTTTAAAAATGAAACTGAATCAACTTATTAAAAGCTAATTATAAGAGCACGAAAGCCAATAATTTCTGGACAGAGGTCACAAAAAGGATCAGCTGTAACTCAGAGGTGACGAGGTCGTCAAGACTCAAGACCCTCATAACTCGGACGGAATATCAAAGGCAAACAGTTTTCATTGTATCTTACGGAAACCTATTTAAACAACATTCCTTTGTAATCATGCAATTTCCTGTAAATAGATCAAGCGACCAGTATTGGGAAATATCTTCTCAGTATTCTGAAGCACTAACGAATCGTTTCGGCGGAAAGCTTTTCGGAAGGCCTTAGTCGTCTAAACATTGTTAATAAATTGATTAAAAGCTAGAGTTTCCTTTAGTGAAATTGCGACTCAAACATTTAGAGTGCAGAAAATTAATTCAGTTTTTTTTAGAACGAAGCATGATGCAATGGGATGTATTGTTATTCAATGAGATAGAAATGTGATTTCCATCCAGCTCATTAAACTAGTTTTCTGCAATCCTGCACCTTAGTGATCTTTATTAACATGGGAAAATTTAACGCTTTTTGTTTTCGGAGAGATAAACTGTCGTTTTGGGTAAGAAACAAGGTCAGCTAGGACCTGCTACAGGTCTGCTAGGTGAAAGTCGCTAATAAATTCGGAGTTTAAGATTCCATTCAGCTAAAAGAACTGAAAAACTCAAAATGTTTTAGCTTTCACAAAGTTTCTTTTAAAAGTTTTAAAGGCACTAACATGATATGGAAATACTGTACAGCGCTATTCCAAGAGTTTTTCTTAACATTCCGCTTTGCGTTGTCTAGTTCATGTGCCATGCAAGCGTGCTAACAAAGTAAACAGCCCGAATTTGGGAATTAAAAAAGTCAATAAGGCAGATGGATTCCTTTAACTGTTGAATCATTGTTCTCTTTGTTTGACTTTTTACAAAAGTAAACAATAGTTATCAATCTACGTCTTTAATCAGTTTAATATTGTTATCCAGTTAGTAAGAGCTCTCGCACTTGATTTGTACGAAATACACCTGGTAATTCTTGACTTTCAGTAAAAATATCGACGGGTCGTTTATTGGTTTCCTGGCTTACGTTTTATCGACTCAAGAATTCAAGTTAAATCAAACGATAAGTGAGCATCGGAGTTTTGCAAGCAGTTTTAATACCTCTGTCGCAAGCCGCGTACTTTGACAACAAAACTTATAGAAATAGAACAGCTACTCACCGAAAGATCACTTCACGGCCGTTCAGAACTGACTAGCGAAAATAGCTTTGGCTTCCTATCGATATGCTAACAGATACTTCGTGAATACACGTAGAAGAATGATATGCTATTGACGGTTTATTGAAACATTTCTATACTGAGAGTCGATCGAATACATCTGCGAGAAACATCTTTGATACAGCTACTTTCAGTTTATGAAAGATACTTAACGAAGATGTATCCGACTCTGTAGAAAATGCTTAAAATAACAGTGTATTTTACAAATATGGATATTGTTTACAACGTTGTACTTTAACTAAGTATGTTCTGCTATAAAGGAGTTATTCATCGCATGTAGCTGATCCCACATGGTCTAGTGGTTAGGATCCGGCGCTCTCACCGCCGTGGCCCGGGTTCGATTCCCGGTGTGGGAACGAAAATCTTTTTTTTATCAATTCCATTGACAGAAATGTGTTGACCCTTTAACCCTTTAACTCCCAAGAGTGCCAAAGATCAAAATTCAAGAAAAATCGTCACACCATAACATTTCGTTGACAGACTCAAAAGATAGAACTTTATTACATCCTTTTTTTATATAAGAATGTCTAATGTTTGGGCTGAAGCTGAGCTGGGACAGGACGTTGTATGTCATGTCGAGTCTATAAAGAGAATTGTGTGCGGAATCTGTGACTTGAAATCATGCAGAGGAAAAGATAGCGACCTAAAATTAGGGAAATAACAGTAGTGTAACAGTAGTAGAGCTCGCACCGTGGCGGCCTTTTTTTAGTACTAGTCAAGTACTAGGACTACTAAAGGACCAGTCAAGTACTAGTAATGGCGTCACGAAAGCATGATAAGTAGGCGGGTCAGTCAACTTAACAAAAAAATAAATAAAAAGACGCCCAAAAATACAATGGCATCATAAGTAGGCGGTTACCGCCCCGCCTACTTACCATGTCTAAAGAAATGAGCGAAAGAAAATAGAAATGGACCCAGATGTAAACAAAAGCACGTAGAATAAACTCGGATTACCAACTCTTCTAATCGAATGCTATAGTCACTAAAACAAATAATTCGTGGACAGGCATTAAAGATAGTTAGCCAATAAACACGCATATACAGTGAAAAAAACCTTTTATTAGTTTTTTTTAAATCTTTTAACTCAAATACACAACTAATAATGACCCAACCAGGGCCTTGGGTCGCGTAATAATAATGTGAACATGTTTAGATATCCAACAACAAGATTAGAAAATTAAAGGCAGCTTGAGTTCAGGGAAACTTTAACTTTAAGGGTCTGTTTACATGGAGGGAGGGTGACCCGGGTAGCAGGGTCACCCTCCTTAGCCGGGCTACCCTGGGAGGGCCAACTTTTCATACATTTCTTTACAAAGCACACTGAAGTGTTTACATGATAGACAGGGTCACCCGCCCACCCGGGTCACCCTGTCCGCTTGCCAGAGTAACCCTCCTAGGCGGGCTATCTTTTCTGTATGTAAACGGTCAACCCAGGGTCACCCTCCTAGGCGGGCTATTTCTTTTGACTTGAAATTACCTGCGAAAACAAGCAATAAAAACAGCAAACTCGCCGCTATAGCCTTTCTTCTTGCTGCCATGTTTGTTAATATATCGTGCTTAATAAAGCGTGCCATTGCAATAAAACGAGTCCGCCAAAACATGAGCCCGCCAAAACAATTTAAGAGCCCGCCAAAAAAAAGATAGCTCACCTATATGATAGCCCGCCCATGTAAAGGCGGGCTATGTGTTAGCCCGGTTGGGAGGGTGACCCTGGTACCAGGGTCACCCTCCCTCCATGTAAACAGGCCCTAAGTCTGACTGTATACAGGTCACATGCATACCTAAGTGTGAATGGTAAAAGATAGCGACACTAAATTCGAAAAAGAAACCCTTCTGGAAAAAGGAAAGGACAGAAAAACTTTTGTGGATTTTGTGACACAAGCCGATGATTTTGCACTGATCCGGTCCGCCCACTTTAATGCATTGTCAAACACAAAAACTTGTTTGTTTGTTTTTGCATTGCACGTGGTTTAAAAATTGAATACTTAAGAAATGTACTACCGGCCTGAGTATTATAGTGTATGCTATTGTGCGAGACCCACTGTTTGCTTGGACTTATATTAAACACAATTCCCCTGAGAAACCAAACTAGCCAGGGTTATTAGAAATCATGTCTTGTCCAGCGCACCGTCTCACAGCTAAATATATATAACGTCAGCCTATCTTTACCTTCGACAAGAATATCCGAGGAGTGTATTTGAAAGCGGTTTTTTGGGGTGACCTAAACGTAAAATGAATTTTGATTATTAATAGAGACATGAGCCAGATGAGCTCGCTGTCACTAGCACGGTCTGCCGTGAAATACGTAATACATCGTAATGATATGTGCATTTAAGCTTCACATGAAACTCACTGACTAAGGGCGCTTACATTTGTCAGAACCGGCCTGCCAGCTCAAACCGGTCTGTTTGTAACTAGAATGCGGCTTTTTGAAGACCTACAGGTCCGGTATCAAGCTGAATTGACCAGTCTGCCAGACCAGTTCTGACGAATAGATGGCGTAAGCATGGTTTACAAATTGTGCAATCTTACAAATGGTAATGTTACCGGCGCTAAAGCTTTAAGGACGGTTTACTTACTTTTTTCGTGCAAAAATGAAATGGATTCACCACCACCTCGCTTAGCTTTTTGTTACTTTTTCGCTTGATTTGTAAATTTGCATTTTACCGGCTAGAGTGGGTTTACTTGAAGGCGATGTAGCAGCTCTCGTAAGGTCTCACACCATTTGTTCGATTCCCTTCGAGAGAACAATAAAACAAACAACTTAACAATGGACCCTACACTTAAAAACAATAGCAGCTGTGTTTTACAAGGCCAATAAAAATAGAGGTTTCTGAGAGCTGCTACACTATCGCTTGAAGTAACTACAGTCAGCGACAAAATAGTCAAAAGAACTGGGTATTAAGTGAGATTGTTACTCCATAATCTATTTCCCGGTTCAAATTGAATCACTCTACTGTTAGTTGCGTCGACGAAGGAGACGCTTCCTAATCTTGTCGGCTAGGCGGAACGAATCGAAAAAAGTGTCGGTACCAAATCTGCGCCATCTTGAAACGTCACAATAGTATCCAGCATTCTTAGCGCGTCGTCTAGGCTAAGCGGAACGAATCGAGAAAAGTGTCGGTACCAAATCTGCGCCATCTTGAAACGTCACAATAGTATCCAGCATTCCCAGCGCGTGGAAATCAGGCATTATCCTGGGGAGCTGGGGTTCCGAAATGTCACATGTGAATAATCTATTTGTCTTGATTTAGTTTCGGATATTTTCCCGATTTTGGAATCGTACGGCTCAATATTTCAATGCCTGGTAAAAGTACGCAGTGGAAAAATTGGACGAAGGTTTTTCTCCGGACCAAGTAAGTTGTTGGGTCTCTTTGGAATCAAGCAAGAAGTTACAGATTTTCCTCGCTACCGTTCTGGTATGTATTAAATGTTCTATCTTGATTTTGCTGTGGTTCTCTGCCTGATTTGGGAAGCTTTCACCAATGTACCGACGTCGTTCTTCGCGATGTTCAACGGTACGGTGCAATTCGCTTATGTCTTGTAGCAATAATTCACTGACCGGCCGCGCCAGGCGAACGCAGATTAACTTTACAATGCTCGAAATTGCGCCTGTATCTGGCGCATTTGCGACTAAAGATTTCGCAATTTTGTGACTAAAATTTGTCTAGCTAATAAAGGAATTATATTCAACAGTCTTGTGTCTTACTTGCAACTGGTAGTAGTAATTTTATCCGAAAAATCCTGCGAAATTCACGTTGAATGTTGCGTGACTTAAACGTCGATTTCACGCTCCATTAACGCGGTGTCCAAGAACAGGCTTTCTCAGAAATTTCTCATTTCCGGTTCCGGTATTAGTACATGTACTGAGGAGTATGATTTCAGAATCGGAGAAATAACCGAAATGAAATCAAGAGAAATATACTATTTATATGTCGGAAAAATCTGAGACCTTTCGGAGTACACAGCACGGCAGAATTTTGCCAGATTCCACGGCGATAGCGTAAATTTGTTTGATGACGGCCCGACGTTTTTGCCTGCGTGACATATCTCGCGACATAGCCCTTTTAAACAGTGGCTGAATTAATTCATGAAACTGAGGTACTAGGTCAAGACGAGGTGCCACGGGATAAGGAGACGCACTATAATCTATGATTACTACTAGTAGTAGTTTTAAGATAGCCGGGCTAGTTTCATGGCACAATTATTTTTGCCGTTGTTTCAAACAAGGAAACAGTCCTCGCCGCGTTTATAAAACAACAAACAGGAAAACGGCGGGAAAATCATGATCACGTGGTATTTTTGCCGTTCGCGTTTGCCGATGCTTAGTCTTCGCTATTACGAACACTCTCCGGCGGTGATATAGCTATTTCAGACAAGAGTTCAATTATCGAAAATTAGAAATAATATGACTAAAATACACATTTAGGTTCAACAAGTTTAATTGTGGTCCCAAAGTTGTTCCTTATAAGTTTGTCGGACATATCGGTCGAGTGGTTAGGATCCAGCGGCCCGGGTTTGATTTTCGGTGTGGAAACAACAGTTCATTTTAATTGACTTTTTTTCGCTTTCCTTTCGACATAGTTTGCGATACGATGCGAGTCGGTCATGTATAATTTTATTGCTAAAAACAAACCTTAAGATATCTACCGAGTGGCTCGAGGTTATTCATTGACATCACATGTAGCTGATCCCATATGGTCTAGTGGTTAGGATCCGGCGCTCTCACCGCCGTCGCCCGGGTTCAATTCCCGGTGTGGGAACGAAAATATGTTCTTTTTTTACTAATTCTATTGAGGGAATTGTGTTGGCGACTAGACAGAAATTTATTCTTTTAACTCCCACGAGTGCCAAAGATCAAAATTCTAGAAAAATCCTAATAGCTTTTTATTTAATATTGGAAAACAAATGGTACCATGCAAAAGTACCATTTTGCCGTGCGTCTCTTCACTAATTGATCACAGAAGACATAAAAATGTAACAAGAACAAAAAGGGCTCACGAGAAATTAGTCGAGTGGGCTACTGATGGAGGCGGGCGCCTCGTCCTCTCCCCTTGATCAGCCCCTGCGTTTGAACTCTTGCAGAGCAGGGAAGATGTTTGTGAGGGCCGACTGAATATAGGCTTTGACTTAGACTGACAAAAGTTAATCCCACAAATTAACTTTTGCTAATCGTAAAGTGATTTTTAAAAATGAAACTGAATCAACTTAAAAGATAATTATAAGAACACGAAAGCCAATAATTTCTGGACAGAGGTCACAAAAAGGATCAGCTGTAACTCAGAGGTGACGAGGTCGTCAAGACTCAAGACCCTCATAACTAGGACGGAATATCACAGGCAAACAGTTTTCATTGTATCTTACGGAAACCTATTCAAACAACATTCCTTTATAATCATGCAATTTCCTGTAAATAGATCAAGCGACCAGTATTGGGAAATATGTTCTCAGTATTCTGAAGCACTAACGAATCGTTTCGGCGGAAAGCTTTTCGTAAGGTCTTAGTCATCTAAACATTCTTAATAAATAGATTAAAAGTTAGAGTTTTCTTAAGTGAAATTGCGACTCAAACATTCAGAGTGCAGAAAATTAATTCAGTTTTTTTTTAGAACGAAGCATGATACAATGGGATGTATTGTTATTCAATGAGATAGAAATGTGATTTCCAAAATACAGTACAGCGCCATTCCAAGAGTTTTCCTAAACATTCCGCTTTGCGTCAGTCTAGTTCATGTGCCATGCAAGCGTGCTAACAAAGTAAACAGCCCGAATTTGGGAATAAAAACAATCAATAAGGCAGATGGATTCTTTTAACTGTTGAATCATTGTTCTCTTTGTTTGACTTTTTACAAAAGTTAACAATAGTTATCAATCTACGTCTTTAATATTTAATATTGTTATCCAGTTAGTAAGAGCTCTCGCACTTGATTTGTACGAAATACACCTGGTAATTCTTGACTTTCAGTAAAAATATCGACGGGTCGTTTATTGGTTTCCTGGCTTACGTTTTATCGACTCAAGAATTCAAGTTAAATCAAACGGTAAGTGAGCATCGGAGTTTTGCAAGCAGTTTTAATACCTCTGTCGCAAGCAGCGTACTTTGACAAGCAAACTTATAGAAATAGAACAGCGACTCGCCGAAAGATCACTTCACGGCCGTTCAGAACTGACTAGCGAAAATTGCTTTGGCTTCCTATCGATATGCTAACAGACACTTCGTGAATACACGTAGAATATGCTATTGACGGTTTATTGAAGCATTTCTATACTGAGAGTCGATCGAATACATCTGCGAAAAACATCTTTGATACAGCCACTTTCAGTGCCGAGTAGCTCGAAGTTATTCATCAACAACGAATGTAGCTGATCCCACATGGTCTAGTGGTTAGGATGCGGCGCTCTCACCGCCCTGGCCCGGGTTCGATTCCCGGTGTGGGAACGAAAATCTTATTTTTTATTCATTCCATTGACAGAAATGTGTTGGCTGCAAGACAGGAATTTAACCTTTTAACTTCCGAGAGTGCCAAAGATCAAAATTCAAGAAAAATCCTAATTTTTTTTATAAAACATTGAAAAACAAATGGTACCATGCAAAAGTACAGTACTGCCAAAGAGGATTCATTTGAATCGTCACACCATAACATTTCGTTGACAGACTCAAAAGATATAACTTTATTACATTCTTTTTTATATAAGAATGTCTAATTTTTGGGCTGAAGCTGAGCTGGGACTGGACGTCGTATGTCATGTCAAGTCTATAAAGAGAATTGTGTGCGGAATCTGTGACTTCAAATCATGCAGAGGAAAAGATAGCGACCTAAAATTAGGGAAATAACAGTAGTGTAACTGTAGTAGAGCTCGCACCGTGGCGGCCTTTTTTAGTACTAGTCAAGTACTAGGACTACTAAAGGACCAGTCAAGTACTAGTAATGACGTCACGAAAGCATGATAAGTAGGCGGGTCAGTCGACTTAACTAAAAAAACTAATAAAAAAGGCGCCCCAAAATACAATGGCATCATAAGTAGGCGGTAACCGCTAGGCCTAGACAGATTCTGCTCGGCAACTTTTGAGCAACTTCACCTGAGCAACTTTTCGAAGAGTGAGCAACTTCCCAGCATCTTTTCTAAAAGTTCACATATTTTTGGCATATTTTCACTATCTTTTAATCAAATTCATAAGTAATCGAGTAATTGATATTTTAACAAGTTTTCTTAGGAATTTCACAAGAGTTTCACTAGAAAATATCTTCTTTTTTTTGATCGGTTGGGTATCATGTGTTCATAGATTCCAACTCCATTTACAGAATGGAATTCCTGTGTTAATATTCCTGGGGATCCTGTGATTAGATCAGCTACCCTTTTCCGGCATTATATTAAAACTTCATATTATTAAAACTTCATACTAGCAGTAATCATAGATTATAGTGCGTCTCCTTATCCCGTGGCACCTCGTCTTGACCTACGTAGTACCTCAGTTTCAGCCACTGTTTAAAGGGGCTAGTGTCACGAGATATGTCACGCAGGCAAAAACGTCGGGCCGACGTCAAACAAATTCACGCTATCGCCGTGGAATCGGGCAAAATCCTTCAATTCTGCTGTGCTGTGTACTCCGAAAGGTCTCAGATTTTTCCGACATATAAATAGTATATTTGTCTTGGTTTCATTTCGTTTTATATTTCTCCGATTCTAAAATGAAACGCCTCAGTACATGTCAGTATCTCAACGTCTAGAAGTTGTATTCAGCATAGAAGTCTAGAAGTTGTGTTAAGCATGGACGAAGGTTCTTCTCCGGGGCTGATTGCTGTGAAATCAACCCAAAAGTTGTCATATTTTCCTCTCTTCTACGAAAGTGGTGTGCTTTCAATGCTGTAACGTAATTTATAATAACACGCGCAAGCGATCTCAAGCTAGGTCAAGCTACATGTAGGTCACGTACGCAAACAGTATTAGCTGCAGTAGTTATTTTAATCTGTTTAGAATGAAGTCCAGAAATTTTTATTGCTCTCTCTCAAGCGAATAAAAAAAACTATACAATATTGGGTTTGTCTGCGGAGACAAACAACTTTTATTCATAACGCTCAATTATCAGATAGTGCTAGTATCAAGACGTTTCAAGATGGCGCAGATTTGGTACCGACACTTTTCTCGATTCGTTCCGCCTAGACGACGCGCTAAGCATGCTGGATACTATTGTGACGTTTCAAGATGGCGCAGATTTGGTACCGACACTTTTCTCGATTCGTTCCGCCTAGCCGACAAGATTAGGAAGCGTCTCCTTCGTCGACGCAATTACCATTAATTTGCATACATTGAAATAATAGAACGGATGAATTTGAAGGAGGGTCAAATGTTAGCAACATGTCTCTTGTTTATTAGGCCGTGTTTTGTAATTCATTGAGGTCACTTTACGATTTAGAAATTAATAAACAAGGAAGGAGTTACAGCATATAATTAGAGTGATTATGTCAGCAAGCAACTTTTTAAATTTTTAAAGCAACTTTCTCGATTTTAAGCAACATTTAGGCAACATTTTTTAGCAACTTTTTTTTAAGCAGAATCTGTCTAACCCTAGTAACCGCCCCGCAGTACTTACCATGTCTATAGAAATGAGTGTCACTCCAAAAATTCAATACGAATGCAGCTGTTGAATGGATCCAGATGTAAACAAAAGCGCGTAGTATAAACTCGGATTACCAACTCTAATCGAATGCTATAGTTACTAAAACAAAATATTCGTGGACAGGCATTTTAATAACACAAATATACAGTGAAAAAACCTTTTATTAGTTTTATTTCATCCTTTAACTTAAGGTGATTCCCTAGTTTTGCATTGCGCATCACTACTGCGCATAATAAATTGCGTCATTTGCGCGTGCACGAGCGCGCGCGCACTCCGAAGCAAGAGGGTTTCCTTTAGAGATTCAATTAAAAAGAGGATTTCTCGCTGGTCGGGAACAATAGCTTGACAACGAGCACGGTGACCCCCAATTTTTAATGCAGAAATTTTAAGTGACACACGGTTGACTACAATATATCGCGATTTAAAGAAAAGTTAAAAATTCTGATTTGAAATATTTGTATTTGAATGCTGTAAAGAACAGGTCTTCAGGTAGTGTTGGGTATGCGCGCACGCCGCGAATTCTTTAATTTCTTTCATAATCTTAGTTCCTAGTCAACTAAAATAGTTTATAATGTAAGATCAAAGTCAATTTTGTTGAACTGCTCTATTATTTTAATCCAAGCAATGTTTTTTTTTTAGAACTTATAGTCCCCTTTCTGATTACTAGGGTTCAGTAATGAAACCTCGCGGGTCCTATAGTTACTATAATGGCCATCCATGTTGTGCAAAAACGAGCACGGTGACCCCTAATTTTTATTTCATTTTTGTGATACTCATAACATAATTACCATCTGGACCAAGTTTTAGAAAATCGTAAAAATTCCTTTTTTTTCAATGAAATCACCTTAAATACACAACTTATTATGACCCAACCAGCGCCTTGGGTCGCATAATATGTGAACATATTTAGATATCCAACAACAAGATTAGAAAATAAGGCAGTTAGAGAATCTCATCACTGTTTCATGGGAAACTTTTAACTTTAAGTCTGACTGCATCATCGGGCAGAATGGCCGGACATTTACGCATAATAATGAACTAGCGCGGCGGCTACTCAAGCATGAACGCTCAATAAAAGCGCCACAATAAGAGAGAAAGGAGACGATTTTGGCGAAGTTAGCTCGTGAAATCTCTATTTCGTAGTATTCATATGATACATTTTCACGATGCAACAGCGAATTGTTGTAGTTGAAGGGCAAATCTACAATTTTATCCAAAAAGTTGGAAAATCAAACGAGAATAAGTTGTAGATTTTTCGCATTGAAAATTGCGCTTTTTTAGTATTTCTAGTATGGGAAAACACCCGCGCGCCCTAGCATTAAACTTGTATCCTCTTCCGAAATAAGCAACAATCTCTATATGCAACAGCGGATTATTGAAAACACATGTTTGCCCTATACGTGGATCGTTCTTTCGTCCAAATTCGTACAAAAGAAGTTGTAGACTTTTACGCTCGAAAACCCAAGGTTCAAAACTCGCGCCCGTTCTGGTGTCTTTCATTGTTCGAACTGTATAGCAATAGTTGCCATGAAAAAACAATGCGTAAGAAAAATCTATTCGCACGCATACTTAAGCGTGAATGCGACGCTAAATTCGGAAAAGAAACCCTGCTGGACAAAGGAAATGACAGAAAATTTGTGACTTTTGTGACACAAGCCGGTGATGATCCGGTCCGCCCACTTCGTTGCATTGTCAAACATAAAAACTTGGTTTCTTGCATTACACGTGGTTTAAAGATCGAATACTTTAGAAATGTACCACCGGCCTGCCTACGTATAGTGCATGCTATTGTGCGAGACCCACTGTTTGGACTTAAACACAATTCCCCTGAGAAGCCAATTGCAAACTAGGGTTATTAAAAATCATGAAGCAAGCTTCGTCGTGTCCTACAGCTAACGTTAACGTAATATCTTAACGTTCGACAAGAATATCCAGGATCGTATTTGGAAGCGGTTTTTTGGGGGTGACCTTAAGGTAAAGATTTTGCTTATTAAGAGACATCAGCTCCCTGTCATTAGCACGGTATGCCGTGAAATACGTAATGATATGTGTATTTAAGCTTCACTTGAAACTCGCTGATTAAGGGCGCTCGCTATTTGTCAGAATACGAGGGGTTTGTATGATGTTGTTCGGTTACACACCGGCGGTGAAGCTGCATCGATTACGAAGTGAATATATTCCAGTCATGGTTACCAGTCTGAGAGTTAAGTCTACGTTGGAACCAAGTTATGTTGAGTTCTCTGCGTCTCAAATATTTTCATTGCTGTAACAGCGCCCGGCTTCTTTCGCAGCTAGCGAGTATTCCCCCAAGTTTCAAAGTCATCGACCCTTACGCTAACAAATGAAGTCAAGTCCGACCTGTCTCCGTCAACGGTAAAAAAATATGTTATCATAAAAGCGCTTGAAACCAAGTTTTATATCCAGGGGCCAATTTAATAAAACTTTTACACTTGTAGTTTACAAGTGTAGCTATTGTTTTCAACCTCTGAAACAATGGCTACACTTGTAAATTACAAAGAACTTTGGCTCCTTGTACAATTCCCGGTAAGGGAACGATTTTTTGAAATTAACTTCTATATCACTTTCTTTGTTATATTTTTGCAAGAAATCGCGTATTATGTTTTTTTTTATTATTTTTCTTGAGTTTAGGGCGATTTCCATTTGTCAATACTGACCGACCAGACAGGTTAGTTCGTAAACAAAATGCATCTTTTTAAAGAACAGTTCATACAACTCCATTAAAATGATGCGCGCTTTCTACGAATTGACCGGTCTGGACTCGAACCCGTTAAAAAAATATTGGCATACTATATTTACGAATTGACTTTCTCGGCCCGGGGGGGGGGGGACTCCCATATAAAAATGACGAGGGTGCTCGTCGGAAATTTTCGAAAAACACCCTAAAAGGTACCAGAATCTCGTTTGATGGGTGTGGCTCAAAATAATTTTAACCCCTAATTCTAAAACAACACATGTCATATTCTGTCATATTTTTCTCGGCTCATACCCTAAAAGGTACCGCGATAATTCTAATAGTAGTCATTTTCGATTTTAGTACCCTAAGCGGTACCAATCTGCAAATTTTGACCCCTAAAAGGTACGACGAGCACCGCCCCCCCCCCCCCCCCCCCCCCCGCCCCCCCTCCGGGTTTCCCGGGCGGTCAGTTCTGACAAATGGAAAGCGCCCTTAGTCTTGATTACTAGAGGGGGTATTGGGGCCCATTAGGAACCGGAAAACCGCTAAAAATATCCGTGAAAACCGAAAAACCGCAATAAGAATCGCTCAAAACCGAAAAACCGCCGAACATAATGATCAAAATAACAAATTCACAAACCCCACCCCTGACCCTTGATACCAAAGCGAAATATATAGCTTCAGTAGAGCCTGTACACTATTCTAACGGCCCTGTATTAGCGGCCACCCTCTATTAGTGATTTCTATAAGTTCATCTTTCTTCCTTCATTTAAAAGCTATTGCAATAGAATTAGGCAAAACTTGTATTGCCTATTGAACCAGGAAGCGACAGAAGCCAGAACTGAAAAACCGCTCGTCTTATTCATATAAATCGAAAACCGGATGTCAGAAGAGTGAAAAACCGAAAACCGGATGTTAAAAAAGTGAAAAACCGAAAACCGGATGTTAAAAAAGTGAAAAACCGAAAACCGCAACGGGTACAAAAACCGAAAAATCGGACATTTTGAGGGCACAAACCGAAAAACCTATCTTAAAAATTAGCAAAACCGAAAACCCCAATGCCCCCCTCGTTACTCGTGTTTCAAATCTCGTACCGCGAGAACCAAATATATTTCTCAATATCTAATGCACCTGTTATGCAGCTGAGGAAATTACTTTAACTGGAATACGAGTTACTATTTACCGAAAGTTACACCTTTTTGAATAGCACGTTGTAGTGGGCCAATGGAAGTAGTTTTATGGATGGATGGATGGTACCTTTATCACTCTGATCTTCAGTTTATAGGTCATCATAAATTCAACTTTCTGTGAGAGCTTGTTGTAAGCGTAGCTCTGAACTGATATGTTGGCTAGGACGCGTCGTAACGGCAATATTCATGCAATAATTGTTTTTATTTGAGAGAAGGTCAGGTACTGTACTTTTAATTCTTCAGATGTTTTACGGCCAAAAGATTCTTTGTATATGAGTTTTGCATAGTCTTTAGCCTTTTGCTTTTGATTAACACTAGGCTGTTCATATCAGGATGAAATTTGTAAAACTGGCCGCCGCTTAAAAGTCATGGCGGAAAGATTAGACGGTAATTAGCTTCAACGCAAACGTTCTAATGACAACAAATCTTTCTGTTTGTCTTGATGTTTAGTCCAGTTAGCTTTCAGTTGTTGAGACAAAAATATAGCATTGGCTCAAATCATAAACCTGAATGTTAAAAAGGCGCAACACTTAACTGACAAGTTAAGTGACAGGTGCCAATAAGAAATGGCTAATTATTAAAACGCAGTAGGTGCCAATTGTTTAGACGTAATTAAAAAACCCACCAATTTTGACGATTTCTAAGATGAACTATCGAGTGCTCAAACAAAATGTTGAACACAAGGTAATATGAAAACTTTTCAAGATCAAGCCACCTTCGCCTTTTTCGTGTACACTGTTTACAATTAAGTATTTTTGATTGACAGTTCACACGCTTTTTGTTTATGTGAAGTGCCGACCATATAAAAGCAGAACTATGAGAACTCGATTCTCCTCTCAATTACTTGAACCAATGCCTTTGTGCATTTGTACAGGATAAAACAGTTTATTAACAAACAGCAGAAACTGTGATAATAGGTTGTCGACTGGGACGATAGTTTCTCCAACAATTTTGACGTTGACTGGAAAACTAAACGACAACGGGAAATTTGGCGGAAAAATATAATATAACAATGAAAGCCTCCGCTTTATTTTATGAAGGTAAATACAGGAGGACTGACATAACTAAAGGTTTCTTTTGCCGGACATAAAGTTCTGTCTTATAAGTTGCAAAATCTTAGTTAAACGAACAGAATTCTAAAAAGTGACAAAAGTCATATTGCTAACAAAACTTAAAGCAAGACAAAACATGCAAATGAATTAAGCCATGAGTAAATATAGACGATAACTGAATGAATCTTCAATAGGAACTAGGTAAACACAGGCCACGACATGTTGATTCTATTTCTTGTATTATTTTTGTTAATACGGAGAATTTAGTATTGCATTTTTTACCGTTAGGAAACAAACCATTGTTTTTAAACAAGAGAGATTGCGTATTAGAGCGGTTTTCAATTGAGTGTCGAAAAGTAATTACACAATTGCTTTGGTTTTTCATTGCTACGCTTTGTTATTGGCTAAAAAATTACGCGCCACTTTCTCGACCAATCAGAAGTAAAATCAAAACCAATCGTGACTTGCTCGCACGCGTTTTTCCGCGCTTGGCGCCGCCGACATGAAATGGCTTCGGGCTCTGATTGATTCATTGGATTGTTTAAGACTGCTGTGATTGTTCAGAGTAATTACTTTGGTTTTGGTTTTACCACACTCAATTGAAAACTGCTCTAGAAGTAAAACCAAAACCAATCGTGACTTGCTCGCATGCGTTGTTCTGCGCTTGGCGTATTGGATTGTTTGCTTCTGATTGGTTCATTAAATTGTCTGCTTCTGATTGGTTCATTAGATTGTCTGCTTCTGATTGGTTCATTGGATTGTCTGCTTCCGATTGGTTCATTGGATTGTCTGCTTCTGATTGGTTCATTGGATTGTCTGCTTCTGATTGGTTCATTGAATTGTCTGCTTCTATTTAGACATCAGTTTAGGCAGGGAGCGCCAATGGCTTGGAGATGTTCATGACAGTCTGGATGTCACACATGACTATGGGAATTTGATTTGGTTTCCCTTTCTGCTTGTTTTTGCGTCCTAAAAGTAGGGCAGATTTGACTGATAATATTTATTTATGCCTACCATGTAATGAATGTACTGGGGAGGGCCCAATAGACCAATTCCGATATATTAAAATTCATACTTGGCTCTGAGGCTTAGGGGAATAAAACAAAAGAAATCACATCGAGGTTCAGGTATGAATAATTTATTTCTTTTGTTTTATTCCCCTAAGCCTGGTCTATTGCCTTCTCGTCTTCCACTTGCCTATTTTTGCGTAATTTCGATATGGTCTTACTCAAATAATGAGTGTTACTACTCCACTTTGTTGTTCAACAGGATAGGTGCCAGTTTTGTACGACTGTACGTTCCCCCGGCGCTGATACAACCTTTTGATTGCCTACTGTGTCTTCCGCCGCCGTCGTTGAATTAACACCACAGGCAGCATTGTTACCATATCTTTCAGAAGTTACTGGTAAACAAAGGTACATGCCGATCACATGAAATGAAGCCTTCTTCCTTGTTTCTTAATAACACTGGTCAACACGAAGGAACCCGCTCCATGCATGCAGTAAAACGAGAAAATGTCTCGTCAGGGGAGACAGGTCATCTTACACCATCCACTCTTTATTGCCCCACCAAACGTCACTTGGTTGTTGGTCAACACGTGGTAACCACGCCAAAAGCAAAACGAATCAAACAAGACTGGGATGGTCCTAGTTTCTGCCACGATAAAGAACAACTTTTGCATTCAAGTGAATTAAGCCTGCAGAATATCGTCAGTGAAGTCGCTCAATTCTTTGAAAGCAAAACTTCCGAAGAAGTGTATTCATTTCTGGAAAACTTAAAGTTTGAGAGTACAGATACTCAATCAGCTCAAGATGATATAACAATTTTTGAGCAGAAAGAAAGTCAATTACAGCTCCCCTCTCAAAATACAGGATATGTGAAAGACGTTCAAAGAGGACATCAAACTGTCGAAACATTGTCGTCTTTTATAAACAGCGATAAAGAGACTGCATCGGTGCTCTTGACCGCAGTGTCGGACCAAGAGGCTCAGATTGAACCAGCAATTAAACCGATTCCGGGTAAACTGCAGAGTCTATATTCAAGAGAAAGTGAGAAGCCGAGTCTATATTCACAAGAAAGCGATAGTTTTGCAATTGATTATAATTTGTTTCCTAAACTTGTTGGCGTGCACTCAATTTCATCACCAACATTGTGTTTAGCACGAGCAGAATCTCATCGGTATTCCCAACAGACCGATAGTTCACAAGAGCCGCTAGAGAAAATTGGTCAGGAGCAATGCATTAATGATTCTTTCTTTAGTCTAAAAACCGGAAATGCTCAAGTCAATGTTTCAAATGGCAATCATGTACAGAATTACGAAGCTGACAAAGGTCACGTAACTCCCAAGTATTTTTTTCCGTGTTCCGTTCCGCTTGACACGTCACAAAAATCAAAACCCCCTACGTCTTATACCCTACACAAAACTGATAAAATACTAGAAAGTGCTAAGAGTAATCGCGTTAATGTGGGTGAAACGTCACACACGGAACCATTTCTGCAAAACTTTCAAAAACAGGACGAGCTTTTATTTACCTCTACGGGAGAAAACGGTGAAAGCGACGTGTTTCTCATGGTGAACGATGAAGTGTTTTCGGTGCGGTGTTTGGATCATCAAGGAGTCTCGTATTTGATTTTTGCCAAACTACTAGACGAGGCAGACATGAATACACTTAATAACAGCTCGAGGGGTCCCCCGCTTTCGCACATGCGCAGTGAAATCGTCTTCATAGGAGCTACAGAACAGTCAAGGTACAAATCGTATCGAAGTGTCGACCCGCAAGCGCTTTACGTTGACATGCACAATCATTTACCAAGAGATTGCGCTTTCAACGTAGAAAGAAGGCACCCGTTGAACCAAGCTTACAACCCGACAACAGAAACTCCCAAGAAAACGCAAATTCCATTTGCTGCAGGTTTGCCACAAAGCGTATGGGCTGGTCAGCAGCGTTTGCCTCCTCAGTCATGCGCGAGTACACATCCCACACACCACAAGGTTAACCTTGCTAAGGACTCGCCTCAAAACTCGACAGCTGCGCATGCGTCAGTGATTAGCTTGAACAATCAACAGTTTGGTTTGAATCAAAATATAGTGACTAGAAATAAAAGGAACAATGCCACAATTGACGTTCCCTATGAACAAAAGTACACAAATGCCGCCGCTCAAAGAACATACAGCAAACAAACCAGACAAACTGACACTGCAGTCGGTAATCTCCGCTTTCAAAGTCAACTCAATAGGGAACCTGTAGACCGAGATGACCCTCAAGTAGCACAGACTCTGACCAGTCGAACAGCAGTTCCTTCAGAGATGCCCTGCAACTTGAACGGGCGACCAATAAATAGTAAATATGTTTCTTTAAGTAAGACTGTAGTTGAAGTTGATCAGAGGTGTTCAGTCAATGGTGACGTTTCTGATTCAGTTATAGACGAGAAATTCAGGCTAGAAATTGCTGGTCAGCGGCTTTCAAATGATGAAATGACAAATGTTGCTATGCAACCATGCAATGGTAACAAAAGTAAAGAAACATATAAAGTGGTTGAAACTAAAAACTCGCAATTGAAACAGAATTCCCAACCGAACACAACTATTAATCCTAAACATGAGGAAAAAAACACACTCGTCGGGGAAAAAAGTACCTCACAAATTAAAAAATCTTTCAAAAAGGAAAATGTTGAAATGACTAATCCAAAACCTAAAGTTGAAGGCACGTTTGTTGGATCAAAAGATACTAAGAAAACACAACCAGGTGAAGATGCTGCAACGAATCCGTTAACTACACAACATTCTGGACGCATTAAAAACAATACTCCTAAAAACAACGAAAAAAGGACAAACCCTAAGGGAGAAGACATTGACGAGAATTCAAACAGTGCAAGGAAAGCTGAACTAATGAGGAAAATTCACAAAGCCCGAGAAAAAATAGCACAAGAAAAATCTGAATTGAATAAAACATATCTCTACAGGCTGGAAGCAGCTCTCGAGAAGAAGCTAGCTCAGGTTACTGGCAGTTGAAGTCGTTATTGCCGTTGGTGATGACTCGTTGAGAGAAACAATATAACGGTACATTTTTTCAGTAAAAAGTAGATTTTTCTCCTCTTGGAAAATAATTTAATCTTGGTGATCGTAAAGCAAGTCTTACTGGTGTTTTTTACCTGCTGTCAGGCAAAGCCTTTGAAATATGAAATGAGCTTTAAGTTGTGTAGGTGCGAAAACTAATATCTTAACAATTTCCTCTATTTGATAAGCTTCTCTATTTCCTCTATTTGATAAGCTTACGCAAGGAAAATTGAGCAACTCGTCTTAATTTGAGTTCTGCCTGTAACCGTCAAGATCACAATAAAGCAACATGTTCCTGAACGAAGTTCTGATCCACTTGATGAAAAAGATCTCCGTTAGTAACGTTAACAGGGGCACCTCTCGCTTAGCCATGGAGCTAAATTCCCTAAAGGTCCCTGTTACATCTTTATCGGTAGATGGAATCTGTTTGTTCCCATAGTCAATAATGGGGACATGTAGTGTTGTTCTAACTTTTGAGTCTGTTGACAAAATCCTATGGTTTGACCATTTAAATGAATCCTCTTCGTAAGTAGTTTTGCATGGTACTATTTGTTTTTCAAAATTTTACAAAATGAAATTTGGGATTTTTTTTTAATTTTGACTTTTGGCACTTTTGGGAGTTGAAGGGTAAACACGTGCAATGTGTTTTTATCGAAGTCAGTCGTACTCTCGAAATGAACCAAAGGAGGATTAAATATACATATGTATAGATATTTAATGTGATGGGTTTTGCTTTATTCATAGTAAATAGAAAGTATATTACAATGATATAATTTAAAGTAAAATTCGTATGGCTACAAAGAATTTCAGAGGAAACAAGTTATAAATCATAGTGGAACAAAACAGCACAGAGAAACATTAAAACTAAACGAAGGCTAGAAATACATTGATTCAAACGAAAATAAACGTTCTGAGGAGGTAAGTGATGACTGATGATGGGAGAAAAATACAACGAATAAACTAGCAAAAACAAAAGGCGATAACAAAAAAAGGAGCCAATGTTAGATTATATGTAGATACTAACAATGGATCAAAAATCACAATCGATTCATTTTGAGTCCAATCAGATTGAAAAGTCTATCTCTCTTTTGCGTCAGATTTAGAATTCTTGCCTGACGAATCTGCAGACTTTGCATCAAATCCCTGTCTTCTTGGCTTCCGCTCGGGTTGTGTAAAGTAGGACTTGTAAAGCGTCGAGTTCCTTCCTCGTTTAGCACTGTTTGTAGTGAAAACCTAAAAAGTTCTTGGTCATTGTCATTATCTTCCAAGGGCACAGCACTTTCAGTTATCAGTTCAATATTTTGCATTTCTTGTGTACAAGGATCGCGATCTGTGAAGCCAGGCTGCTCTTCTTTGATTTTGACATCTTCAGTACCGTTGTTGTTGGTCAAAAGTTCTTGGTCATTGTCATTGTCTTCCAAGGGCACAGCATTGACAGTTATCAGTTCATTGTCAGTTATCAGTGTGCACGCCTTGCGATCGGTGAACCCAGGCTGCTCTTCTTTTATTTTGACATCTTCAGTACCATTGCTTTGGGTCAAACGTTCTTCGTTATTCTCATTACCTCCCAAGGGCACAGCACTGTCATTTATCATTTCAATATCTTTCATTTCTTGTGTGCAAGCCTCGCGATCTGTGAAGCTAGGCTGGTCTTCTTCCTTTTTGACATCTTCAGTACCGTTGTCTTTACTACAAGAGGAGCCGTGCACGTTGCTGATCCCATCTACTGTGCCACTGCAATCTTTCATCAAAAAAAAGGAATTTTAGTACAGTAGCAAAACAAACGTACAAGCCAAATGGTGTGCAATAGTACGCATGCAGTTTAGTCCAGGCATGTGCGATATTACGTATGCAGTTTAGTCCAGGCATGTGCAATATTACGTATGCAGTTTAGTCCAGGCATGTGCAATATTACGTATGCAGTTTAGTCCAGGCATGTGCAATATTACGCATGCAGTTTATTCCAGGCATGTTCAATATTACGCATGCAGTTTAGTCCAGGCATATGCAATATTACGCATGCAGTTTAGTCAAGGCATGTGCAATATTACGTATGCAGTTTAGTCCAGGAATGCGCAATGTGGTTCTACATTAAACAAGAGGCAAAAAAGATAAATTCGCACACGAGCCACAGGAAGCCCACACGGCCGGAGGTTAACCCGGTTTCTGTGGCATGAAGCAACTAGGAGTAGTGCTGATTAGATATCCTATTCGCTCATGATTACCTTTATCGATATCCTGGCAGGTTTCGCTGTGTTCGCTGTGTTCACCTTCTTCACCTTCGTCAATCATTCTATCGACGATTTTCTCTTTCTTCACGTTCGTTAGATTAGGCTCTTCAGTTACGGCTGCAGTGTTATCACGCTGCAAATTGGTCTCATCGTGTGTCACACTGTTCTTATCCGTATTTCCTTCATTTGGCGCCAAACGTATCCCTCGATATGAGTCTATACTGTTATACTGCGTAATATCTCCAGTTCTAAATATTGATTCCGTGTTATCAGCCAAATCAGTTATTTCATTTTGTGCCATATTTGTCTCATCTGATTTCACACTTCTCTTTTCTTTAACTCCTTCACATGGCACCAAAGTTTCCGGGATACCATCTTGCGTGACACTTTGGTTATCGTGCATATCATCAGTCTTGCCCACTTCATTAGTAATTGGAAATTCAGATATTCCGTTTTGTGCCACATTTTTGTCATCTGAATCCGTGTTATTCTTTTCTTCATCCCCTTTATTTGCAATTGGTGCCAAAGGTGGCGAGATGCCATTTTGCGCGACACTTTTAACATCTTGAAGATTGCAAGAAACTTTGCCACTCCTTTCCTTCTCATTTTTAACTGGAGTGTCAAATACATCCTTTTGGGGCAAATTTGTCTCGACATATTTTACGCGATTCTTCAATTCATTGTTTTCCTTTAACACCAGCCTTTCCGAGGCACTATTTTGCGTGGCACCTTGAGCATCATGCGTGACATCTTCAAACCCACAGGAATGTGTACCTTCCTTATCCGTAACACATATTTCGCTCTCTATCGCATTCGTTTCAGCATGATTCACCCCATCCATGATGTCATTCTTTTCAGTTGGTGCCACATTTTTGGATGTTTCACCTTGCGTTACACTTTGAGCTTCATGTTTGACATTTTGAAATCTACAAGAAACGTTTCCAATCTCGTTCACTACATCGTTTTCGGATAAAGACAACCTTTTCATTTTCTTAAACGCGATGTTCTCATTTCTGTGAAACTTGTTTTCACCAACACTGGATGAAGGGAGGGATCTCTTTCCCGAAGTTCCAAGTGGAGAGTCCAGTCCAAATCCATCCGGTAAGGTCACAATAAAATCGTTCAATGTACCATTCGAGCCCAGCAAAGACAAACTTCCACGATCCTGTCGCCTGTTTCTGTTATTCGTCTTGTTGTCGTCAACATCGTTAGAATTACAAAGCGCTGTAGATACCAGTTTGCTTGTGTGTTTCGTAGCTTTTTTCCCAGTTTCGTTGTCAGGGATGAGGATGTCGACCGATGATGGAATGGCCAGCTCTTCACAGTGTTGCTGATTTTGACGCTTTTGCTGTGTGGCTTCCTTTGAAAGTTGATGAGTGTCAGGTAGTAGAAGATTGTCACCTGCAGAAAAACAGAATGGAAGGATGAATGAATGGATGGATGAAGGAGCAAGCAGTAAATAGGTGAATGAATCAATTTATTATCGAACAGACAGCTGGATCTTAGCACGGTTAACTTATGTTCAAGTTACAATCTAGTGCGAATGGTAGCAGTGTTATACAACCATAAGTCTTAAAGCGCCTTCACACGACAAACCAAAGTTGGCAAGTTGGCAATCTCGTGTTTTCACCCTGGGGGGGGGGGGGGGGGGGGGGGGGGGGGGGGGGAACTCCCATATAAAAATGACGGGGGTATTCGTCGTACCTTTTAGGGTGCAAAATTGGTGGATTGGTCCCGCTTAGGGTGATGAATCTAAAAATGACCACCCTTGGAGTTATTCTGGTACCTTTTAGGGTACTGGAAAAACAAAAGTGACTGGAAAATAATTGTCTTTATCGCTATTAAAATTGTCAGGCTCAGTTAAATTGGTGTTTAGAATTGGTATTTCTTAGGGGTAAAAAATTTTTTTGAGCCACGCCCACAAATGAGATTCTGGTACCTTTTAGGGGTGTTTTCGAATTCCGACGAGTCCCCCCGTCATTTTTATATAGGATCCCCCCCCGGGGGTTTTCACAAGAAACACTTCCGCAAGACTTAAAGGGGCAGTATCACGAGGTTCCACGCGCGTCACTGTTCACTATTCTTGCACCGGAATTTTGGACATATCACTGTTAAAAGTGATTTAAATTCTTTCTTCCGGCTATCAAAACGGATTTTTTGATTCAACAAATACCTCCACTTCTCGACGGCCTTTTTGAATTTGCGGAATCAAACTTGAAAACTGGGCCGACGTTTTCAAGTTTCGACCTCGTGATACTGCCCCTTTAACCTCGTTTTAAGGGTCCTCTTTTCTCGAGGAAGGAAGAAAGAAGACCCTGAAAAACGAGATTGCATTGACCGAAGTTGTAGCAAATGTTCACACGTTAAATGTGAGTTTACCAACTCGAAAACGAGAATAGAAACAAGTTCTATTTGTCGCCAACAGTTAGCCACCAAGTTTGCCAACTGTTGATGTTACACATTCCAACTTGAGTTTGCCAACACAAGTTTGCCAACTGTTGATGTCACGTTCACACATTCCAACTTGAGTTTGCCAACACAAGTTTGCCAAATGTTGATGTCACACATTTCAACTTGAGTTTGCCAACACAAGTTTGCCAAATGTTGATGTCACGTTCACACATTCCAACTTGAGTTTGCCAACACAAGTTTGCCAACTGTTGATGTCACGTTCACACATTCCAACTTGAATTTGCCAACACGAGCTTGCCAACTTCAGTTTGTCGTGTGTCTTTACAAGTATTTACAGTGCTACTTTATACACTGATATACGACGCCACGAGTTTGATTTACTCTGCAGATACGACTTTGCTAAGTTGAGCGCGAACCACTTTAGAAAAGCAAACGTTTCTATCTTCTCACGCCTCTATCTTTGTTACGTTCTGATTATATATATCATGTACGAGAGAAATTCAAAATAACTCAACAACGCTTCTTACTTTTTGCGTTCCCACCTCTGTGATTCCTAAGCTCACTTTCATCTTTGACCACGTGACCAGCATATAACTCCATATCTTTCACTTGGGAGACAGTCTCTACGGCATGATCTACTTCCGGTAATTTTTGGCTAGAAAATGTTTCACCGTGGTTTGATGTGTCACTTGTCTGTCCCTGTTCTTTGGCGGGGTCCAACTTCTCTTTGCGCATTCCTTTGGCAAGGGCCTTGACTCTTTTCTGCAAACCAAGAATGGTTTTCAGCATCTGTTTCTTTCGTTGTTCGCATTCTGCCCGATGCAGTCTACTCTTAATGTAGCGGATCCTGGCGATAAGGTCTCTGACATTCTCCTGCTTATTTCCGGTTTCCAAATTCTGCTGCACAGTTTCGGCAGACTGAAGTGCTCTTCCGCTAGATGTATTCGCACTTCCGATAGATTGATTCGCACTTCCGGTTGATGGAACGGTCTGGCTGGCTTTACTTGGAGCGGAAATAAATACATATGATTGCTCGGAGAGTTCTACGATGTTCTTATTTATAGTTTTCGATGAATCATTATCATTTTCAATCATGACTTCGTCTGTCGCCCTCGTGGATCTGAGGGCCTGGGAAGAGCCTTCCATTGTTAATGTACTTTCCTAAAAAACACAAAAACATTATCAGTTCAAGTCGGATTTTGATAGCTTTTGATAGACCGGCATCCTTAGTCACTGCAACAAATATATTTTTGTTTGCAGGCATCTTCTGCAGCAACAAACTATTTTGAGAATTCAAAGTACACACAACAGAAATGTGCACCAATGAAACTTAAGTGCCCGGGGAGTACTCCCACACAAAAATGACCTGGGTGATTGTTGGAAATTAAAAAGAAAAACCTTAAAGGTAATGGAGTGTGGCTAAAATTCGTTTTCACCTCTACGAGGCCGATTTAAAAAAGGGCATGTCATATTGTGTCGAATTTTTTCGGCTCAATTGGGCGTTTTCACTAACGTCATATCAAAATTCAGAAGCATTAAACAACAGTTTTCGATTCCAAAATGTTTATGGAATTGTAGAAGAGTTTAAAACTACACATCTGGGCCAAATTTTGAAGCCCAAGAGCATTTCGTTCAAGAGTTATAGGCGAACGAGTATTAGACATTTTTAGTAAGAAGTGTACGGAGCGGCCATCTTGGTGTCCCACTCAAGGATACCAACATGGCGGCCAAATATTCAAAGTCTTAATTACACCAAAAATCAAATTACAAAATATTGTATTCATTATAAGTTCCATTATATCGGCTTATAAGCATTTATAATGCAAAAATAACTTTCAACTGGTTCGATGTTGTTTATTTTTACGGCTTATCTGAAATAGCGTGACGAATTGCGTGACACATTTAAAACCTTTAAAAATCGGAAGCAAAACATCGTTGAAACCTGAAACGTTTTTTGAAAGATTATAACACTGGTATCCACATACCATATTAGAAACAGTTTTGTAGGACGTTTACTTGAGATTTTTGAATTTTTATGACGTCATGTACAAACCCCCAATACCTGAACCCTATTTTTCCCGGGGGGGTGGGGGGCACATAGTGCCCGCGCTAACTTTCAACGTTCATAACTTTTTTAATATGTATTCAAACGCCATCAAACTTTGTGACTTTTCCTAAAATTTATCTGGCAAAAATTTCATATGACATTTTGTTGATCACGTGACTTGATGTTTCCATGGCAACAAGATTTTGACAGCCATGTTTTTTTTAAATTTGAACACTTTTACATCTGAATGAAGAAAAATAATGTTTATTGGTATAACTTTTACATTTTTACGTCATTTACCGTTTCTTTATTGGTTTTGATTAATTTTGAGTCAATTTGTATGGTTTTTAAGAGGTTTGAAAAATTTCAGGAATCCAAGATGGCGAATCCAGGATGGCGGCCGTATAATTAATTACCTAATTTGCGGACCGCAAAGGAGACCGTACTATGTACCCTCTAGGTTTCATTGTCATAGCCTTAATATTCTTGAAGTTACGAGGGGGGCCAGGCTCAAGAACTCAAAAAAAGGCCCAGGCAAAATAGGGTTAAAAGGTACCGTGATAATTCTGACGGTGTTCATTTTATATTTTAGTACCCTAAGCGGTACCAATCGACAAATTTTGCCCTCTAAAAGGTACGACGAGCACCCCTGTCATTTTTATATCGGAGTCCCCCCCCCCCCCCCCCCCCCCCCCGAGGACGAGGGTTGGAAGGGAGGAGGGGGAAAGGAGCTCCTACACCCCTCAACCCTCCCAACTCCCGTCCTTGAGCCCGATAGCTTGCTCGCAGGCTAAATTGATGGGTCAGTATGCAGCTTCTACAAGGTCTTCTGCGTGGCATCCGAAATTGATAACGTCAAAACACACATTCGCACGATCACTTCAGTGTTGTGTTGTACCTGCTTATTCCTTGGTGTTTCTGCGGTGCTCTTGTCAGATACAGAGCGAGTATTTTTACCCTCGCGGTGCTGTTCGATGAGTTGTTCGTCAGAAGGGTTGCTGGAACATGGGACTAACTCGTTTTTCTCCTGGTCCACAGCCGTAGATTTGCTTCCCGTACTTTGCTTTCGAACATCGGGCAGACAGAACGAGACATGCAGTTGCTTGGTTCTTGCTGGCTTTTTCCCCGGCAGAATTTTACGAATTATCGCCTGGTTGCTATCGAAATGTTTATTATCAGGGCTGACCAGGACTTGGCCAAATACTGGTTCCTTTTCCTTTTCTTGGCTTAGAGAGCCCGATATGACATCCGACAAACACACGGACACATGGTCGAGATTGGTCCCTGAAGGCTTGCTGTGATCCTGTTTCCTTGCAACAGGCGCATCATCATTGTTGTTACGATTTGCAAGGTTACCGCTGATCAGTATTTGAGCACTGATGTCAACGTGCTGCAGTTTTGCACGCTTGAACATTCTTTGTGCGTGAATGGGTGGGCAATCATCTGGTTGAACAAGGGTCGGCATCTGATACCGCATAGATGCATTTGTAAGGCAACCGGCATTACTGTCGCTCGTGATTGTCTCAGACTGTACTTCGCAGTTGTTATGTGATGCACATATAGGCGCCTTTATCACTGGTGTGCTAATCATAGGGTCTTTACCCTCATTCTGAGGTCGGTCCCACCTAAATATTGACACACCTGCTCCGTTATTAGTGCAAGTCGTCGGTGTGTCGTTGCTAGAGGCAGTTTCCAGCGATGTGCCTCGCGTGGGTCCGTCCCTTGCCATCACAGTGTTGCCGCTCAAATCCGTAATAACTGGCCAGGATATGGATACAATTTTTGGAAAATTTTCGTAGTCGAACGCTATACCTGACGGAAAAACCAACGCGGTGGGTTGAAGGCTTGGATCCACGAGGGAACTTGGGACACTGATGGGATAGACTGAGGACAAAGATGTAAAACGTTAATCGCTCGGATCTAATTGGAATTTAGGTCTGTTAATTTTTTAGGAGAGGGTGAAACTAGTCTAAACGGAGAAAACATTCTCGGCTTAAAAACAAAGATGTGCTATTATTGGTTTTATTTGCGCTGAAATTTTATTATCGATGCATTTTTCTCTTCCTTTTCATTGGCCAAGAGCCCACCACGTGACCTGCGAATAACTGCCTACGAACAATTCTGCTCTTGCGTACAACGGTGCAAAGTTGTTTTGCTGCGAGTAATTGTTCTGTTCCCGTCCACTGCAATGGCAGCCCGATTTCTGCTCTGTTTTAACAGTTATGAATAAATCATTTTGAAAAAAAACTCGGTGATCGAATGATAAAACAATTATTGAACTCGGCTATCGCAACTCGGCTATCGCAAATTATAATTCAACACATTGATACACTGCTCAAATATGGTTAAAAAGTTATCGATATACGCTATGTCTACATGACGTATGTCCAACGATGGAGGTAAATTTCGCATTTTGACAAGAGAATGCAAAATGATGGACCGGCCTCCATATTTTTTCTTCAAACTGTGCTTTGTTATCAATGTATTGAATTATAAAACTATTATAGCGCTCAAGCTTGCGTGATATCGCCTAATTCTTAGCCGACGAGGCCGTAGGCCGTAATCATACGGGTGAGTTTTTCAAAAAGGTTAAATTGCATTGTGTCAAATTGAGTCATTTGCATCTATTTTTTTTTTTTTTTGCAAATATTTTTTTTTGGCAATTTTTTTTTCTTTTTTATTTGCAATTTTTTTTTTGCAAAACATTTTTGCCTCAATTTTTTTTATTTGTAATTTGCACTGGTGTTACACTTTTTCCACTGGTGTTACACTATTTGCACTAGTGTTACACTTGAACTGCACTGCTTTTAGCCAATCAGAATTGAGTAATTTTTTCATGTATATTATTAATATTGAAAGTTCCTGAGCAATACCGTAATAGGCCATTTCCGAGTTACGTTACGCCTTGTTGTCAAAGCGAGGCTAGGTGCACAACCTTTTATATGAAAATGAGTTTTCATTCACATGCAAATGAAAACTCATTTTCATATGAAAGGTTTCGCACCTAGCCTCGCTTTGATAGAGAGGCTGAAGGCAACTCGGAAATGGCCTATTCGATTGCAGTTTAAGTCCTTCGCGCTAATCACCAGGCCCCGGTTGTTCAAAATGTGGATAGTGCTATTCACCGGATAAATTACTATCCAGTGGATAAATATTAACAAAATCCATTGTGTTATCCACTGGATAGTGATTTATCCGGTGAATAGCGCTATCCACTTTTTAAACAACTGGGGCCACAACACATTCAACAGCTTCAAACGGAGTCGTTATAAGCCGCATTCCCCTTGAAATGGCCTTACCTATCTATTTATCTAGCTCGGGGGAAATTGAGAGACTAGGGCACAAGGCGATAACTTACCGCGTGGTGCATCCTGCGATCCATTTAATGGCGAGCTTACACGGATCGCTTCAGTTGACGGATGACAAGTAGTGGATGTTTCCTTCTGCGTTTGATCAGTCGAAGGAAAGGCAGACGCCATATCGGGTCTTCTTGACTATTTATAGAAAACGAAAATAGCTTAATTAAAAACGTTGCAAAGACGCGGCTACCAGTAGCGCAGCCGGCAGGATCAACGCTTTTGGTAACATGAAAAACGAGAATAAATTAGTTGCATGAGATAAATAAATTTTTGTTCTAAGTTTTCACGGATTTCCTTGATACCTTGATGTAGGGGGCAGACGCAAACAGACACGTATTCAGTGTTTAGAATTGTTATGGAGATTTGACAACAGGGACAGGGCTATCAACGCACAGAGCGCGGAGAAGTCAAATTTGACTGTAATGCCCTCTATTTTCACCAAGCAAATTCATTTTGTCAGAGCAAAACTATGAACGTGACTGAACAAAGCCACAGGCGATCGTATTGAGAGCCTGGTGATATTTTGTCCTCAAGGCGAAAGCCGCATACAACAATGACTGTGGGGGTGTCGCTAGGTGTACTAACAGCACCTCGTGCCTGATCGCCTGCTGCTTTGTTTGGTCACGTTCGCGGTGAAAATAGAAGAAAAAACAGTCAAATTTGAATCCTCTGCGTCCTGTGAGCCACGTTCTTAAATATATATTGCCTTTGATTCGTTGGAAAAATTTGAGTTACCACTAAGAAACTGAAAAGGATGGAGTTTTTTGTGGTGCGATGGATGAGAAGATGAATGTGATAAATATGTGTGGGATGTAGATCCGTTTGTAGTGCAAACTGGCAGATAGGTAGCCTCCAACGCAAACCTCTTTAGGATGCGTCGAGCTCTAAGGACCTCTGCGTTGGAAGCTAGTATATAGGCGTTTGCCATTAATTGAAACTTTTATGTCAACATGATCGACTGAAACTTCAAACATTTCCGTTGTATATAGTAAGTATCTAGTAGAAGAAATTAAAGAACCCACATCACTGTTCGAAAATAACAAAAAGAACAGGGGACGACGGCTTAATACGCTAAAATGTAACCAGGATAACTCTGAAAACACGGATTTTTAACCCCCTGACGATCTCTCCCGTCACTTTTAAGTGGGAGCCACCCTCCCGAGTTACGGACCGCTTTTGATTAGGTTACTAAAAATTCCAGCTACAATACTGTGAGCAGAACTTCTATACGGTGCTAGAAAATTAATTATGCTGTACTAGGTGCACGTGCTGTTCTAATTATATAACTGCCTAAAAATGGAAATTGAACAACGCAAAAGCGGTGAAATCATTCTACCTCGAAGCGAAGGGAAGTCCTTTTCTGAAGCTGCGGACTCCACGAATTCTAAGCAGTATACATTGACTGTCGTATAAAAAACAATTTATTTGACGAATGGCTGTGTAATACAACCACCTGTGCATTTTAACCATTCATGTTTTATTTTTTTTCTCCCCTAAAGGCTCAGAAAAAAACTGTTACTGTCTCGTAAAAATGCTCAGTTGTATAACAAAAACTTTTTGCGGAAAAAGAAATTCTTTCTAGCGTCTGCAAGATTCACCAAGCCGGTTCACGATATATTTGATCTCCGAGACGACACATTTACTCATTGCGAATGAGGTATAAAATTTAAAAGATTAATACAACTCATTAGCAAGATTATCAGTTTAACTGAATATTTCTGCACGTAACATCGATTGCGCTTCCTTTACAAGGTAATATAATGAAACAAAACATTGAGGTGGCCATTATCGAGCAAGATTAAAAACAATCTTTCTATTCGGCTGCCCTGAAAATATAAACTTGCTTTTAAAATAACGAAAAAAGACGTCAATTTTCATTGCATTTCTGTGTATTTCATTCGTCTGTAGAAATGACAATAAATAAAAATTGATCTTTTGCTTTAAGTGACATTTCGCGCCGATTCAAAGCGATTCAAAATTATTTTTAGACTGGCAAACTTGATTTAGTCCTGAACAGAATTTCATTCGCAGCATAAGTTAAACCACGCAAAAACAGATGTTATATTAATTAGATTATGTTAACATTTACACGGAAAATAAACCCACCTTCACTGGAATTTTTCCTTCCACCAATTTATCTCGTTCACTTCAGCAAATGTTTCACTTTTAACGGAATTTACAGATCAACTATTTTTAACCGTTAGCACCTGTAACGTATGACGCACGTGCACACGACACAATGAAATTAAACTTCTGCGCGCAGCTTGCAATTCCGCGCGCATGTTTGTTCCCAGGCCACCTGCGGACGCATGTTAAGAAGGAGCGGTTTCCTATGCTGTGCTAATATATTTTTTCAAACTTTTGCCACTGCTGCATAATGAGTTACCTATGTCAGAAATGCAACTGAGAACTTTTGGGGTCACTGAGTTCGTTTCAGGGTTTCTTTAGAGATAATGCGTGTGGAAAAAGACTAATTTTCACTACCCTCGTAACGCGATATGTCCTCAATGATTTCTAGCTGAAAAATATCAAAGATAAATAACTAGAGACAAACTTTCTTAGTGAATTTTTATCTCTGGGGATCTATTGAGTAAATAATTGCAACTGGTGCCATCCTCGTAATCTCTCAATTAAACTTAACTTTTAAGGACGGTATTTTCAAACGCTGTACAGCTTAGAATAAGAGCGGAATTCTGGACGCGTAGGTTAAAAACAAACAAGAAAAAATTCAAACTTCTACACGACAGATGTTTTTCATTTTTTTCCAAAGTGTAGAGAATCGGTAAAGAAAGCGATATAAAAACAAAAAAATAGAGGTCACGACCATCCAAGCAAGTAAAATACAGTTAATGTTAACGCAACGGCTACCAGCCCTTAATCGGATTTGCTAAGCGCGCGCTCAATACATGACGTGGCGTGACATTGCGACACAAATAACGTACGCAGTAATGATGCGCATACACAATATTTAGCGCGAACATCCTTAAGGTGGCTGGTACCAGTTTTCAGCTTTTTGACGGTTTGTAACTTTGAAAGAATAGAACAAAAAGACAGATCAAGGCCACTGTAACACTTTTGTTAGAGTTGAACTATATAATTTATACTTGACCAAAAGTAAGTGTTATTTCTTCATTAGCTGCAACGTTTCCAAAGGATTATTCAGCCCTACGTTTTAGCTTGTGGCACTAATAGTTAGAAAATTAACCCGGTGAACCCCTGTTTTTTTTTAGTAATAGCTTTTGGCATTTGAAAAGGAAAATGCACAATGATTTTAAAAAAATTCTACGGAGCGGAATTTTTGTAAATTTGGATAAAGACAATTTTTACGCAGTGCAAATTTCCTTCCGTAGAATTTTTTAATTTTTCGTCTGACATTTCCTCTCAATAATTTTATTACATTGAAACAATAAAAAGTGGGAGTCACCGGACTTGTTTTTATGTAAAAGCCTTCGTGAGTTTAGCAATTCCCACGCGCGTCTTCGCGCATTCAAAAAATCCGGATTCTATAAGATCAACAGTTGCTCATGATCTGTTCTGACTACCGCTGACTGTTGCGTGTGCTCGCGCGGGCAGCTACTGTTTGGAGAGTTTCGCAGTCAGTATCTGGTGTTTGAAGTTGTTTACTGCTTAGAAGATCATTTAGTAGCCGTAAAAGACAGCTTTCTGGACTCACCTTTAGGGATTTTATCACAACTTCTGGCTAGATCAGTAAGCCATGTCTTTGTCAAATAGCATCAAGCGAAAGTTTGGCTTGCAGAACATGTGTCGGTCGGTGTTTCAGAATGAAAACATTGCGATACTTCTAAATTGTATAAAAGTGACTAAAATGTTGAGCTTCTTTATGTGAGATTTTCTCGGGATTTATCCTTATTCTTCACGGTTGTTTTCGTCGCAGTGCCACGATGGCGGCCAATATCCTCTTCGGATATAAATCCTTCCGTTCGTTCATTCTCGGTTTGCGATTTTTAGTTAGGCTGTCCGTGTCATTAAGCTTAATACTTTTTAAGAAACAACGACTCAATGTTTTTTTTCTCCGCGTTTGGCCGTTTAGTGAATGAAAATGACTGTTATTTACGGATGGCTCAGCATCTTTTAATCTTCAGCCGATATTGTGAGCATCTGCAATCGAAAACATGGCTTGTAGATTCTGTTTCAGACAATCATGTCTGCACTTTTTTGCCCACTGAATCACGGCATCAAAGCTCAAATCATCTTCAATGCCTGGACACTCTGAGGTAAAAGACTAGTTTTACCATATAAATAAACTATATAGATTGATATCAATCAGCTCAGGCACGTAGGGCCAGCTGTGGTACCACGGTTTGAAACGTGCGGTAGAGAATTTACCGAATTTATTTGCAAATAAATCTTCAATTTCATTGTAAGTTGACCTGTCTCTCGTACGCATATTTATTACTTCGGGAGTGTTTTGCTATAAATAAATCTCTCTACAGGGTCTGTTCACTGTGCCCCTGACAAGAATGACAGACCTTCTAAGAAGATAAAATTTTTCATATTATCAATCTATGTTGTCTATATTAATAAGTTTTTAGTGAACTCACTAAAGTACATGTTTATGAATTTTAATGTTTAGGTACAACTGATTATTTCAAAATCCAAATTTGTCACCAAACTGTTCCGTTTTCGTTCGAGTTTTTGCTGTCTTCTGTTCGTCCAGTTAAGTTTTAATTCTTCAATTTTTTTTAAGTTGGACTTTTTGGTGTTTTTTCGGTGTGACACAAACGAATAATCTCGCCCATTAGTCCAAAAAAAATTATAAATAAAAGTTTACAACAGGTATTAAAACATTTAGGGTCAAAATCTATTTGCTCTACTGTTTTAATTTAAATGATAGCATGTGTCGCATATTAAGGTTTCCTTCCTTGCTACAATCCTTTTTCGTCTAACATAAAGGATTCGTTCAGTCCTTCTCTCTTTCGCTTGCTGGTTTTTGCGTTCGGTTGTCGGTCATCTTGTTGTTCGATGATTCATAGGTTCAGTTCATTCTCGGTTTGCGATTTTTAGTTGGGCTGTTTGCGTCTTACTTTTTAAAAAACGTAGTCTTGTTTATCCTAGTCTCTCTCGCCTGCATACGCAGTGGCCGTTGAGCACACAAAATACAAACCATAGAATGTGGCCAAGACCATCAAGCGAGATAATTTGTGGTGGTTTGTCATTTCTTCATTTTTATGACCATTTTGCTAGTCCTTGCACTCCCAATCCTCGTAACGATCGATCGCAGTTTTGCCTTTGAAACTTGAGTATTGAACCCCGGAAGCAATTTGTCTTGAATGTAAGGAATTAACTAAGGTCGTACTAGTAGATACAGCCTCGGATATACGCGAATTTCGTTTAAAACAGGACAAAAGTAACCTACTGTAGCACGAAAAAAGCCGCGCGCCGCCATATTTGTTTTGATTGTTCGTCTTTCAAATCTCGTACTCTTTCGCGCGTGTTTCTTGCGCGTGACGCACGATAGTGACCTGTTCCCGCGCGAGGAAACTGGTACCAGACACCTCAAGTCCTGGCCAAACTGAGACGAAAGCCCTTGAACTGTCAACTTTTGCGTACAAACAGTGGCCAAACCTACCCATAAGAAGATGCAGGTTCTTCGCAAGTTGCGTGAAAAAGGCCATTCGGCCTCGTGCGTGCGCCCAAACCAAAGTATACACGAGTACTGAAAACAGAATGATAGAAAAGATGGATCTATTCACTATCCATTAAAGGCTGGACAACTTAAATCAAATTTCGTTGAGTGGCAAACCGGAAACAATCATGCGACGACTTGCCTACGAATTTTATCTCGATTAAGGGGTTCATAAGTGATTGCAATGAAACGCAATTGAATGCGCGAGAAGTGGCGGCCGAAGGAGCCGCAAGCTGACGCTATCTTTTTTTAGCAACTTCGTCACGTTTTAGTTTTTATTTTTGTTTTTCACGTTCCACATCACGTTTTATTAACAATAAAGTAGAAGTGAAAATACTACATTACAGCGTTCTTTATATCACTTGAGTGTCGTAAATCCATATATAGCCAAAGTAATTACTCTGGCCAATTACAACAGACGAAACAATCCAATGAACCAATCAAAACTCGAATGAAATACGTGTAGCCTGCTCGAAGCGCGGGAAAACGCGTGCGAGCAAGTTACAATTGGTTTTGCGACCCTTTCGGGCGGAGCCTCCCGAATAGCCCACTATATATGCTCTCCACCCCCCATCGGGGTTAACACATCATTGATCAAAACAACTTCCGCAACTCTTTGCGAATGTCCGTTTTCAAAAACAAACATATTAAAGGATTAACAGCGGGATTTACAAATATTAGTAACGAACTTGCGAGTACGGTTTCTTGAGTGGCCTGACAGATATCGAAATACTTGCACGAAGTCAACACCGTTGAGAAGACCCAACAAAACACGAAGAAGGACACTAATGTCGCAATAACTCCCAACGACTTCTCCGTTCGAAAGTTTGAGCGACGCCCGCTGTCGTTTGAGAATTGAGTTTCCAAGTTAAGCTGAGTTCGTTGTTGTTGAATTTGTCTTGAATGCTTTCTGCGTATTAGAAAAATACGACCATGAACGACTATCATTATTGCACAAGGCAAAAGCTCGAAGACAAAAAGTTGCACGGCACGAAATACTTTGTTTACTTTCACAATGGCCGACCCAGCTTCAGCAAACATCCAGCAAAAAGGAACAACTGAAAGGACGGTGGGAACAACCCAGGCAAAAATTATCCACAGTTTTACTCTTGGGACCACCATGGACTGATATCTCATCGGAAATTCTACTGCAGCCAAACGATCGAGGCTCATTACACAGACATTAGCAATGGAAACATATATGACGAGATCCAGGCAAATCAAGCGAACGCCATTGTCACAAGACAACCAAAGGTTGCATATCATGCAGGACGGAATTACAAAGACTCCGGAGAAGAAATCAGACACCGCAAGCGATAAAATAAACCAGTTGGCCGAGTGGTGAAGTCTTGGTGATCTGATGATGAGATAGGCGAGAAGTCCGTTAGCTAAAAAGATCAGGAGGTCTATTAATCCAGCAATTATCCAAAACCAAGGGATCGTGACATTTTTATTGTTGGTGTCTGAGTGAGAAGTTCTGTTCGTGGAGCTTGAATGATCTTCCACATCAAGAGAGCGGAACTGATCCATTTAGCCGAGTGCAGTCCACTCAGTTTGTGTTGTTAGGTTTTGGTCTTTAAGCTTTCTTGTGAAGCTAGAAGGAAGAGGCGATCACCCGCTTCTATAAATATATCCGTTTGTTTTCGTGTGTGCTGCAATGAATGTGGCTCTAACCTAGTTTGCGTCTTCTTTCTCGAAAAAAAATATCGCCTTGATGAATTACACCCTTTCAAAACGCTTCTCTTTTAGAAAAAGAGATCATTCCTGAATTAGCCTTTCAATGGCAAAACAGTAAATGAAACATAATCGGTCTACATTGTTTCCGACAGCTTCAAAATACACACGTCATTTTAGGAACAATCTTTGTATTTGATTTGACTCGTTTCAGTTGAGATGTTCATATAATGGTCGGTTTTTTCGTTGATTTATTTGACCTACATTCAAATGTGTCAGTCGGAAAACCCGCATATTAAAACGCGCTCGCTCAAACCGTTGTTATGGGGAACATTATCAAAAGGGGTCTATCGGGGTACGGTACATTTTCCTGAAAACATTCTACGAAACATCTGTTTTAGAACTATCACATTGCACACTTTGACATTTTCATCGCTCTTTCAAATGACGTCGCTTAAAAGCTTTTGTTAAAAATTTACTTAAAAGGGTCCGTTTACTTTTCAGCTTTAAAAGCTAGACTTACATGTTTGCTGTAATTAACGGTTATACCCGCCTTGTACATTTTCTGCTAAGAACACAGACAGTTTTAATAAAATTTCACTGCGAGGTTGATTAAAAAATGTTATTGGCTTTCTCGGGTTGGACAAGAAAACAAAGAAAAATCGTTTCTCATCGTGGCCTCTTTAAACAATATATAGAATATTTATACAAGATAAAAAGCTACGGTAAATACACATTTAAAGATGTTTTTGGTGTCAAATATTCGTATCGCGAAAAAGGTTATAGAAGAAATAATAACGAATCGAAATTACACTGCCAGATTGAACTATTTCAGTTTTCTTCAACGTCACTTTAATAAGTATATTTATGCATAGTCTAAAATATGGACTGGACTCTGGACTCTGGATTATTATTAAGTAACAAAAATAAGTAACAAGTAACATTTGAATGACACTTGTTTGTTTCAAAGTAGATATACCCCCTCAGATAGAAAAATAAGAATATAAATAAAAAGTAAGATATACCTCTAGCAACTGACGAGATTCACGAGTAGAATCGAAACTGCAGTCTTGCTTTAGCTTAAAGTGCCTATGAAATGAAATTTATTTTTTGATGTATCGAAAGTTTCACCTTTTTAGACCTTGGAATAAAAGGTTTAAAGTGTTAGGGACGATGCGAAATGCTTTTTTTATGGTCTCAAAGTTAGGTTGTTGGCGCTAAAAAGTGGCTCCAATTGTGCGCGGCCAAAACCAGTGTCATATTACACTGTGACGTAAATAGTTGTACAAACTGCTGCGGGAATATAGAGAACAAGAGAGCTGACAAGAGACGTCGCTAGAGGTGGACCAATATTATGTGGCGAGCGGCCTCAAACATACGAGATATTAGAATTCTTCGATAACAGAGGGTGTAACAAAGCTTTATTTTGCTCCAGAGGAAAATAGGCCGGCGAAATACACGAAATTTGTTCGTCGACATCGGAAAGGGTACGTCAAGCGATGTTGTTTTCAATGGAAGCGTTTATTGTTAAGATTAATATTATTTTGCAAAAGAAAATAACATTCCGGCTGTTGAGGCCGTTTAATCAAGCATAATTTTCCCAATCCATATCCTGTTTGGAAGTTCCTTCAAGCCTCGGCTCGACTGGAGAGCCGTCGAAGTCAGCGAGGCCTACAAAAATATACTGACTCGATCGGCACTGACTGGCGAGTATAAATATAAATGTTTATATGGTATTCCGAATTATAAAATTCAAAGTGCAGCGACGCAAGTGTTCACTGGAAGGCGTCTATTCTACGGAACATCTATCAAAAATCTACACGTACAAATGCGTAAGACTATTGGAAACAAAATACATCGCCGAATCATTGCGTGTTCGATCAGATCAATTTTTATACAATGAAATATAAATCAGACATAAATGTAAACACGATACTTTGAACTCACTTACAAGCCGCCAAGTGGTTAAAATTTCCAGAAACGATCAATCGCTGGCAAGACACTAAACTAAGAAGCATAATTATTACGTATATACTTGAGTTCAAACATTTTGAACAAATAAATAAAAAATACGCTATCAAGGCACCTTGCCGCTAAAAATACACCATTCACATTCAATTCAGCAAGCCGCCTGAAAAACACACCTCGGATATGCATAACATATCAGTATAATTTAGAAACTTTCAACTAGCAGGCCACCAAGACATATCCTTCGCATTGAAAAAAGAACTTTAGTAGACGAGCGAATTGCCAAGCCGATAAAATAAGTTCATAACCTCCACGCGCGATCAATGAACTTCAGAGAAGACCGGCCGAGTCGCTAATGCGCTAATATCATGATTGTTTGTACTACAAATATATCGTTCGCGTTCGATAAACGCTAGTCAACGAGCCACTAAAAAGAAATAACAAAAACGCCTCTGCGTTCAATAAGCTTACAACTCAACTGGCGAACCACTGAGACGCTGTGCTACTGAAATGTATACCTTTCACGTTCAATAATTCCGTCTTCTTCATGTTCACTTCCTTCGCTCAGCGGCACAGTCGGTTCGTCTCGCTACGGCAAAACTACAGTGGACACGATCATTTAAGTTGATTAAGAGTGATCCGAAACTGATCCTCTTCACCTTCAGAGGACTGTAAAGAAACAAATTAGGCGCTGTCTGACATTTGTACAGCCAAAAACGTTGGCAAAATGACCATCACGCTAAAGGATTCCAAGGGAATTATAGCGTAAACAAACCAATGTGTCATACTATTTACGTAATTTACGTCATCACGCACGCCCACTCGCCCCCAGGCTCTCCAAAAATTGGAGCCACTTTTCAACCGAAGTGACGCATCTTCGAGGGGCTAAAAAACCGATTTTCTTTCTTTTCCTCGGGAAATGATTATTGTTTTCGTTCTTTGGACATAATAAACTAATGAAAAACGAAGAAAAAAAATTCATTTCATAGGCACTTTAAACATCTACACATGGAGAGAAGAATATACTAGCATTCGTGATATTTATAAAACAGCAACCATGTTGTGATTATCTGTTGGATGCCAAATCAAACGCTATTACAAAACAACGGATGTTTATCCTAGCTCCACTGAGACACACTACTCAACTTCAGAACCAACTAAGGAGCTAAAAATTATTGCAAGAATTCATTATTCCATTGCAGTGGAATTGTAGACGACGGCTTTTTGAGACTTGGATCTAAGATACCTATATCCGTGATGGGAAACACTTTCTCACGTCTTACACACCGCATACTTTAGACACTACTGAAATCACGGCCTGAGAAATTTAACGATCCTTGCATTTTCAAAGCTATAACAAACTTTAGCCGATTAGTATTTATCTTGCTACAAAAGTGAGCCAAAGAAACCGCAATGTATGCTAATAGAGCTAGCACCAAACAGGCATAAAGAAATATAAATAATGTTTAATAAAAATGATGATGAATGATGATAATTCTAACGGCTCTGTAAAGCATGAAATCCTCCTGTCAATTTGAGAGATAATCCGCCGAGATCAAAAGATCAATATGAACAAAGAGAACAAATTCATAACTGATCTAAAGGCGCATTTCTCTCTTAAGTTTTACTGGGAAAGCTTTATGCTTTCTTTATACTTTTTAGCGACGAGTGGTACTAGTGTTTAGCCTGTCTTATTTTTACAGAGAGTCGCTTAAAGACATGCTTGAAGGCTTAAAACAATACAATCGTCACACAACAGGAGTCGTGTAGGTCTGTCAACCCCATTTATAAATGCCATAAAAATATCTTTCCGGATGCGTTGTTTGTTCATCAGAAAATTTCTTTTAAAATTTTATTGTAGCAATAGCAGTTCACAACAGTTGGCATAATAAGTATTCAGTACTTTCAGTACTTTTTTTTATTCTTTGGAAAGCTAAGTTGTGTTTTTTTTGAAAAAATACTGAAGGCACAAAATAAAAATAAATACTTTTTCGTAGACCTGGCAATTTGTCTTTTACTTCTTAAAATTAATATTAATAATCCAGAGTCCAGAGTCCAGTCCTGGTTTTAGACTATGCCCAGGCGCAGCCGCCATTTTCCTGATAGGGGCATACCGTCAAAGCATAAAGCAAGGCTGATACTACGTAGAACATTATGGCGGTCCTTTGCTTCTTATTTACTTTAGAGGGGGGGGGTCACTAGCTGCAGCTGCCACCCTTTCTACAGGGGAGGGGGGTCACTAGCTGCAGCTGCCACCCTTTGTGCAGAGGAGGGGGACACAAGCTGCAGCCGTCGACCTTCATTGTCAAAAAGTGGGTCCCTATAAGAAACGGTGGGGGGGGGGGGGGGGGCACTAGCTTTAGCAGCTATCTGTACTACAGGGGAGGAGGGTCACTAGCAGCAGCCACTCTTTCTACAGGGGAGGGGGGGTCACTAGCTGTAGCTGCCATCATATGTGTAGAGGAGGGAGGTCATCAGCTGCAGCCGTCAGCCGCCATTGTTGAAAAGTGGGTCCTTATAAGAAGAGGAGGGAGGCACTAGCTGCAGCACTTTTAGTATCCTTCTTTATTTAAAAATGGGACCCTATGTGAATAGGAGGAGGGTCATCTGTTGAGGCAGCTACCCTTTTAACAATAGGGGGGTCCCCAGCGGTACCAGCTGTATATGATAGAAAAAGTGGGTTCCTATCGAGGGCAGTTGTTTTGACCTCTTCCCTTAGGGGTAATATTTATTTTGAGCCACGCCCATCAAACGAGATTCTGGTACCTTTTAGGGTGTTTTTCGAAAATTCCCCCCCCCCCCCCCCCCCGGGCGCAAATGTCTACAAATATCCGGTGCTCCCGCCGAAATAACAAAAATTCACTTATCTTATTTCCATGTTATATCGCCAAATGTCACCAAATATACAACTTTTAAGATTGGATAAAAAGATTCTATAGAGCAAAAGAAAAGTAGTAGTTTGGAGATAAAGTGCAGGATTGCAAGGATGGAAGGGAATTACATTTCATCAAATTTGATTTCGTGACAGGCGGTCAAAAAATTAAAATTGTCATCTTGTGGAATTTGGACTTATTTAGGCGTTATTTTGTCTCTCTAGTTAATATTTCTTTGTTTTCATCTCTTTTGGCGATTTTATCTTCCTATTTCAAGATAATAAAGTAAACTTATAAAGCAAGCTTCTGGTCATAATCATGAAGCCGGGACTAGTATGACTTTTAAAATGTAAATAAGAACACTGAGAGACAATACAGACCGTAAAACAAAGACATATTTCAGTAATGCCTTTACCTGTGCTTTTCCAGGATTTATGGACAGCTCCATGTTTTCTTTTGCATGCTCAATTGCTGGTTGTTCAGTTCCTACAGTACTCGTCTTTTCATTCAGCGATGTTTTGATGTTTTGACTTGATATGCCGGTTTCCTTCGAAGATGTGCCGCTATCGCCTCTGGCACATGACGAAGGAGGAGATCTTTCTGCTCCAAAAACAGGCGAGCCACTGCTACTGCTTTGAGCTTCATTTCTCCAACGAGCCAAATTAGTTTGATAGAGTTCTCTCAAAGAGAGTAATTCTTTGAAAGTAGCTTCATAACGCTCCACTTTCCTGAAGCATTTCTTGCAAACAATGTGTGGCCCGACTGACACATCATCATCTTCAACACCGAAAAGACCTTTGATTCTCGCAAAAATATTTTTCCCCATTGCTTTTATCGAAGAAAGACTGTAGTACCCGCTGCAGTAACCTCGGCACACAAAAACATTTGCTTCACACACTCGGCACAAAAGCGGCAAATTCAGACATGGCCGACCTTTTTTCTTTTTCTCGGGAGTTGTTTTGACCAACGCCGTCTGAATACCTGAAAAAGTTTTGTCCGACACATGCAAGATATTTGCTGGTTGTTCAGTTGTAACAGGCGTCTTTTCATTGAGGGATGTTTTCATATTTGGACTTGATATGGTTTCCAAAGAATATGGGCCGCCATTACTTTGTCTGGTGCATGTCGAAGGCGGAGATCTTCGCTCTTCAAAACCAGGCAAGCTACTCGTGCTTGACGAAGGAGCTAATCTGTCTGTTCCAAAAACAGGCGAGCCACTGCTACTGCTTTGACCTTCATTTCTCCAACGAGCCAAATTAGTTTGGTAGACTTCTCTTAAGGAGGTTAATTCTTCGAAAGTAGCTTCATAACGCTTGATCTTCCTGAAGCATTTTTTGCACACAATGTGTGGCCCCACGGAAACATCGTCCTCCTCAACACCGAAAAGTCCTTTGATTCTCGCAAAGATATTTTGCTCCCTTGTCTTTACCGAAATAAGACTGTAGTACGTACTGTAATAATTCCTGTACACAAAAACATTTGCTTCACAAATTCGGCACAAAAGCGACGAATGCAAACGTCGGACCTTTTTGATGAAAGTTGTTTTGGCAGTTTTGACCTCTGCGCCCATCTAAAAAAAATGGCGATGTATTGGTCCACACAAGCAGGGGGATATGATTCACAAGTAATAATGTCCTTTGCTTTGCTTGGTTTGAATGTAATTCGAGAAAAAAAAATGCCACTTGAAAGTTCAATGTGGCTCCAAAACGGGCTTGTTTTCATTCATACAACGTTCCTCCAGCGACGGGAAATTCCCACTGGTTGTAATATGACGCTAACTGTCATCACATGTCATCGCATGTTTATGACACCTGATCAAAAGAACGTCTGCTATGTTTATGAAATATTTTTGAGCATGAATGCGTTTCTTTGAGTGTCTAATCGATCAAAATCGAACGAAAACCAATCGCACCGCGTTCCATTAAAAATTTTTTTTTTTTTTTGTGGTAGTGTCATTTGAGATATTGTCTTTCTTGAAAGGAAAAATATGTAACTGTAGCTGTAATTTATCTGTACGTATGGTACAGATAAATGGATAAGTTTTCTGTCAGCAGATGATGCTTTGCGATACATACCGCTTCAAAACGGACAACGCAACATCCGAACTGTGGCATGTCAAATGATCTCACGCGTTCCAGAATTCGCCCTGGACGGACGTACGAAAGTGTCAGTCGCCCACAGGGGGTAGGGCGAATAGCAGTTGACACTTCTGACTAACTAAACGCGTCAGCAAAATAAATTATTATTATGTATTTAATTATTTTGCAGGGACGTAAGAAATAAGTATTATTTCGGGAATATTATCTCCTCGTGTCCATTTATTAGCCCTCGCAGTTGCGTGATTCGAACCCGACTTATCCTACTGAGCTGGATCCTCGAAATGGCTTTCGATCCGATATGCTGGTTCTTTCAGCATGGTTTTGTCCATGCGTTTTTATGTTTACATTGGCTTGCCATGTACATTCGGTTTTTGCGAGACACATTGTGACATCTTGGGACGTCTTGTTCCCCGCAACACGTGATGTGGCACACGTGATGCGGTTGCCCACAAGTTGGTTCCAGGGTACGGAACTTGATATTGTGTACGGGTAGACTACGAGCAGTCTCTCTTTTTCGAGACTGCTCGTAGTCTAGTGTACGGGTCATTGTACAATCTATTTGCGATTGCATTCTTGTAGTCGTTCTTAGTTTTGTACAAGCTACACCGCGCTGACGAGTCCCAAACAGGACGAAACAGCTGTCCGCGGTTGCTATCCTGCTTTATCGGTTTCTGTCGTATTGGTGTCTCGCAAAATCTACTTTTTTACGTAGTCAGATCAGCCTTGCAGTTTGTCGGTTATGTTTCGCTTGTCAACGGTGTAATATTGTCTGAATGTGAAACAACGGTTTTTCTTTTTTCAATAGCCCATTTCCGACTTGCTCTTAGCCTCCTTTTCAAACCGAGGCCAAATGCTAAACCATTCATATGGATATAAGTTTTATTTGCATGTGAAAGAAAACTTATTTTCATATGAATGGTTTTTCACTTGGCCTCGGTTTAAAAAGGAGGCTATAAAGAGCAACTCGGAAATGGGCTATTGAGTGACAACTCTAGATGCTGTACAGCCCAATATCTGACTCGTCCCAAGTCGTCTCACGAGAGAAGCGCGGCCGAGGGGAGGGGTGCACCCTCTCGTTCCACGTCTATCCGCGCGCTTCTCCCGCGTCTTGCCGAGAGAGACAATTCGGGACGAGTCAGGTCCAATATGGCGCCCGTTGCTTAGCCAGGTGGCTGGTCCTGAATGGTCCAAGATATTTTTTTTCTTTCTTTCTTTCTTTTTTTTGGGGGGGAGGGAAGCGACGGGGTGCTCGTCGTACCTTTTAGGGGTCGAAAATTGTAGATTGGTATCGCTTAGGGTTCTACGTCGAAAATGACTACCGTTAGAGTTATCACGGTACCTTTCAGGTTGTTGAACCTAAAAAATATGACAGGAACTATTTATCAGCGATGGACTAGCTTCCCATCCAGGGGGAGTAGTAATACTCTCAGTCACTTCACAGTATATAAACCAGGTCACCCTGTAATGGACTAGCTTCCTATCCAGGGGGAGTAGTAATACTCTCAGTCACTTCACAGTATATAAACCAGGTCACCCTGTGATGGACTAGCTTCCTATCCAGGGGGAGTAGTAATACTCTCAGTCACTTCACAGTATATAAACCAGGTCACCCTGTGATGGACTAGCTTCCCATCCAGGGGGAGTAGTAATACTCTCGGTCACTTCACAGTATATAAACCAGGTCACCCTGTGATGGACTAGCTTCCTATCCAGGGGGAGTAGTAATACTCTCAGTCACTTCACAGTATATAAAACAGGTCACCCTGTGATGGACTAGCTTCCTATCCAGGGAGAGTAGTAATACTCTCAGTCGCTTCATGCTACAGAAACCAGGTTATGCTCTGGCAGTTGTGAGCCATAAGGCTTGTGAAGACTTACCCCTATTTGTCAGTCAACTGGTTTTTATCGTTATCTCATTCATGTTTTAGCGTGGTAAAGATCCATTTGAGTCACGCCCATCAAACCAGATTCTGGTACCTTTTATGGTGTTTTTCGAAACTTTCCCGACGAGAACACCCGTCTTTTTTATATGCCTGACGTTACTAATCGAACTGTTCGGTAATCGAACTCAATCGAACTTAATCGAACGAATGGGTTCGATTAGTTCGATAATCGAACACAATCGAACCCAAAAATGTGAGAGTTCGATTGCGTTCGATTTCCGAACTAATCGAATCCAATCAGAACTTAATCGAACACAGTCACTCCCCAAACCGAACGAAATCGAACCTAATCGTACTCAATCGAACTAATCGAACGCACTCGAACGTTCGATTGCTCAAAATTTTTTGTGAGAGTTCGTTTGTGTTCGATTACCGAACTCAATCGAACCCAATCGCGTGATTGGGTTCGATAAAGTTCGATTAATCGAACGTTGGATTTGGTTCGATTAGTAACGTCAGGTATATGGGAATCCCTGCCCCCCGGAATGGGAACGTGCATGGTTATTTTAAGCCAGTTGGTTCATATAAAACACCTTTTACTTTCCATTCTTGCTATTTCGCACTCGCAATTATTGGACGAGGTTGATGTTCGTTAGTGGCGGAAATTAATAATTGATATCCCGGCGGAAGGGGGGAGGGGGGGGGGGGGGTACTCCCATATATATATATATATATATATATATATATATATATATATATATATATATATATATATTTTAGGGTTTTGCAGATTGGTACCGATTAGAGCTAGAGACCCTTAGCCACGGAGCTAGAGCTAGAGACCCTTAGCCACGGTGCACCTGTTTGTTTTTTTTTTATTGTGGCCTCATTCATCTATCAATATAGAAAAGTGTCAGTTCATGTACTGATGTGTTGTTTTAAAGTTAGTACCTCTTAGCGGTAGAAATCTATTTGAGCTACGCCCATCAAACGTGATTCTGGTATTAAACATTTCGGGTGTTTTTCGAAAATTTCCGACGAGAACTTCCGTCGTTTTTATATGGGCGTCCTCCGGGGGTTGATCTGCGACATACTGAATACGTTCAATAATAGTGTATTAGCTAATGAGCTTGGTTTGCATAACTACTTTTTTTAAGAACAAAACCAGTCGAGTTGTCATTTCGAAACAACGTTATATAAACCTCGGTTTTCAAACAACTTATCTTTGCAATGTAAAAGACAAATTTGTAAAAGCACAGTTTTTGGTAATAAAAAGTATTAAAAGTCATCAATTAAAAATTTTACACTGTTCAAGGTCGAGCACTTTCAAATGTTCACTTACTTGCTTTACTTTTAATGTTACAAATCGATCGTTCACTAATTTATTTATTGCCAAAGTACATTAGAGTACATTAGTATAGTATGGTATTAGTGTATGCTCCATTAAGTTTTCTGTTTATGAAATCCCAGAGTTCACAGAAAACATGTCTCTAGAATGACTAGAAAATGTCAACGACATCAACCTTGTTCCCAGGCTCCTCTCGGCATTGAAAAAGGCAGGAGGCTCGCAATAAGTTAAGCAAAGATCGCGCGTGATCCGGTATTTGCTACTGTCTTCTCTCGCCTCAATTTTGACTACCGAGGAGACATGGGGACGAAGTTGCGATCGCCCCGAACAGAGGGCCTTTGCTTGAAGCATTTTGCTGCATCCTTCTTCTTTTGTCCTCGTTTGTTACATTTCTCTTTCACTCCATTCTTTTTCTCTTTACATTCATCTTTATCCTCGCTCTTGATGATGAGAATGTCAGCTTTCTCTCCAGTTTCCTTTTCAGTTTTTCTTAGTCGTTTGATAAACGTCGCTTCCAGGCTAACAAGAAGTTTCTTTTTCCAAGGGATTGTCTCTTGTTTTATTCTCTCGCGAGTATATAAAATTTTCTCGCTCAATTCTGTTACTGTTAGTTTTCTGCGAACTGGCGGTGGTTTCTTCTCAGTTTCAACGTATTCCACGTACTCCGTTGGACTTTTTATCTCTATGGTTAAGTCTTTTGACGGCGAAGAAAGATATTCCCAAAGCGTCCATGTTTTTACGTTGTTAAGTACATTCGGGTCGCTTAAAGTTTTCTGTTGAGTACGTTTGCTAGAGCCATTCTCCAAACGAACCATGATATCTTGAACATCTTTAACGTTATTTATTAGCGAGTGGTTCACTTGAGATATCTTGCCAGATTTGCCGTCTCCACCCTCATTAACATCAGAAGTCAGCTTGTGTAGGAGTTTATTCCAGTACTTCTTATCGCTCACAGAAAACAAGTCAGGTTCTTGTTCTTGCAGTGCCTCGTCTTCTGTTACAATCGAATGCACGGCAACAATTCTGGGAAGAGCACTGTGATCGATAGCATAGCCCCCATATCCTGCGTCCATGCTGTCCAAGTCTTTACCGGAGGGGAGGGGTGGTAGAGTCCGCGATTGATAGGCTGGCTGAGGTTGTAATCTGTCAGCTGCTTGATCGTTCAAAGTGTTGTTCTTCGCATTGTTTGAATGATGGTTTCCTGAAGGAATAGATATTTCTATTTCGTGATTTTTCGACTCGAAATTGTTAGTCGTGGGTGCAGGTATTCTAAGAGTCGATGAGCTGACTTCTTTTTGGTACCGTTTTGGCTCCTCGGTTGCCTCTTGGTTATGTGATCTTTGAACCTCGGTCTTTTCATTTGAAACTCGACTCATGTTTGGTCTGGAGTTGTTCAACCTGGTGTGGTCTTGAGATAACACAGCCCTTCGCGTCTGGAGCTCGCTCAAACTGGTAGCGCCCATGCACTTAGTACCATTGCAAGGTGCCAATGAACTGATCACATTTCCACCTTGACAAACTGTTACATCATTGGTAGCTTGGTGTCTAGCCACAGGCGGTAGTTTCTGGCCCTGATCACGGAACAAGTCATCATGCGCCAATCCGCCCATCTGATTTGGCTCTCCATGCATGGGCATGTGTCTTCGGTTACTTGACAAGAACTGATTTTGCTGCAAAGGAGGCATGCTGCTATCACTGTTGCTCCTCTGGATGCCGATGTTTGGTTGTTGATGGTGTGGCTTCCCAAGACTCACGATTGCTTGGGGTTGATTTATCGCTGTAGTTTGGTAACGGCGTGCTTGGCGCTCATACGCTAACTTGTTTAAGCTTGTTCTCGAATTTTCGTTAGATGTAGATTGGTAATAACCAACCTTTTCTGTTTGCCTTGCGTTGTTAGTATCATGATTGTCCTTGCAAGACGGGTCAAAGTTCACCTCAACTTCGTTACCGTGCACGGTGGGGCTGTTCTGCGGTCTTTCGCAAAACATAGACTTACTTCGCTGATAAAGTCGTGAACTCGATGGGCTGCATGTCTGAACATCACTATAGTTCACAGGCCTGTTCTTCAAGCAATGTTCGCGTTGCATTTCACTTTTCAGTTGTGTTTTGTAGGACGAAGTATATGGTTGAAGCTTACAGTATGAAGACTGTAAATTTGAGGTGTAATTTTGAGTATCGTCGCATGACTTTGATCTGTTCCTCTGAAAATTGTCTTTTGGTGGGGGATAGTATTGCAGCTGAGGGTGGATCATACCATTTGGCCGAGGCAGGAACTGGTTAAGTCGTTGATCCCGGTGTTTAGAAGCCTCCGGATTCCTTTCGGGATATTCCTTAGATGACACAGCTACATATTTCATATTGTTATCATTTAATGTTCTATTGCCGTAGAGATCACCGCTACCTTTCCTGTAATCTCTTGTTGTGATGTTCAGTGATCGTTGCTCAGTTATGGGAAGCGATTGGCTCCTTTTAATTACACCTTGTTGCGTACTTTGGTCACCTTGTGATGCGTTCTGATGGAAGGACGGACTGCCTTGTTGCGGTTTTTCGAACAATGTTAATTGGCACTTCTGATGTGCACTTTCTCGCATGGCCATGTGACGGAACGGTTCATCGCAGTGCTCCAAAGGTAAACATTGTTCCAGTTGTTGTTCTATTGGTCTGGTACTGCATGACTTCATCTTGATATCTGGCGTGTTTGATTGTTTACACCAACTACGATTGTCATGGGAATCGTCGCAGTCTTTGCGTTCGCCGTTCAGTGATATCGATTTACCATTCAGACTGTTATTTGGTGGTACAGTATCACATTTGTCGGGCACAGGGGTAGCTTTCTTATGTTGCATTTGCATCGCATTCGCGTTCCTTTTACTTTCAATCTTGCGCATAAGCTCACTTCTATAACCAGTCTTTGAAATTTCGCGAAGTTTCATGGAGGCGCCAACTTGGGGAACTTTGATCAACCCAGCATCCAGCTTGGAATGTTCTCTGATTGTGGTAAGATGTTCCTCAGGCGTCACACTCTTTGTGTGCAATTTCCTTTTAATAGGCTCTTTTAAAGTCGGCTGTTTAGACTTTTTATGATCCATCGCATTTTGGCATGTACTGACGAGCGGGGGTGGAGAGGGTAGAGGTTTGCATGACACTGTTTCCTTTGTCTTTGAGACCTGTGACGTGAGCCTATGTACAGACGTGGTTATTCCACTCTCTGTAGTCGACAGCCGGTTGTCTACACCCATTCGGGACCTCTTTGGTTGAGGCTGATAATGATCCGCAGGACGGCAGATGTGGGTACAACAGTTGTAAAAGCTCATTTGACAAGCAGGGGCATGGTAATGGCGTCCCTGTTGGTAATGAACAGCGTTGCTTGTTTCCATTGGCGAAAATAATGGTTGTGCAACAGACCAATTGTGGTCCCTTAAAGTACCACGGAAGTACGGAAGTCGAGGATTGTGTGCTATTCCCCCGTCAAGATACATAGAGGGTAGACATGGCGCAGGTGGAGCTGGGTGAATAGATGGGTTTGTGAACGCTGATTGGCTGTTATTACATGGCGATGGTTGGCACGTGATCTGCCCCATTGTAGTTGGGTAAGGATGAAACTGGTTCATTCTTGGTATGAGTTGGTTACCACCTGTTAAAAACAAAAAAAAAGTTACTAAATTTTGTTACTCATTATATTACGATATACATAAAAGAATATGAATATATGAAACTCATATATTTGAACTGCGGATAAACATGAGTGAAATTTGTGATCCTAACAGTATGCTCTCACTCTCACTCATGTTTATTCGCAGTTCAAATATATGAGTTTCATATATTCATATTCACATATATTCGCTATCATCGGGTATATAACGAACTCGCAATAGACCTTTCCCGCATTCCTGTGAACAAAGGCACTAAATCGAAGCTGGGGTGGACAGAATACAGTGATTTGTATAAAACTGTCCACCCAAGCCTCGACCTCGTTTCATTGTGTGTGCTCACTGGAGTGGAATGCGGGGAAGGTCTATTGGCCATCTATCCATGTGGCTTGATAGCTCAGTGGATAGAGCATTGCACCGGTATCGTAAGGTCATGGGTTCGAATCCCGTTCAAGCCTGAATTTTTTTTTTCAGGTTGCTTTTTCAACTGCTTAAGTTGAGAGCACACTGCGAGGATCACAAATTTCACTCATACATAAAAGAACTTAAGAAATGAAAATCGCAAATGAGGAAATAATGTTAAGAGAGCGCAAATGATAAATACTATGATCATGTTAAACACCCAACCAATTGTTTCCCCAAATAGCTGTTCCGGAAGCTCATACCACCCTTTTTACCATTTTTATTACTCGTGGCACATTAGCGCATGCAAATTTATGCACGCATATTTAGTTAATGCCGACGACTATATGGCTTTCAGCCATGAAATACATACCGCAGAATCTCTCCGTGTGTTGACTTGAGAAGCAGAAGGATGAGTACAGCGTACAATTGCAAGTTTTCAAGACAATGCAAGACGTTCATGGATGGATAGAACCGTTTGTTATTGTGTTCGCCGCTTATTGCTGTGGGGTTTTTGTTCCGGCAAGTTTTGTTTTTTTTGTATATAACTTGCAATTTGATTAGCGATCGAGTTTTGAAGTGCCCGTTGTTGGATGCAGTGAATGTGTAGTCGTGTAGTCTTGACTTTTTAGACATATTTTAAGCTTATTGTTCTCCGCAAAAGCACTCCAAATACTCGGGAATCAATGCTGTAATGAGGTAAAGACGCCACGGGTTTAAGCTGTGTACAGCTTCTTGTTGTTACTTTAAAAAGCCAAAAGACATATTTATATCACTGGAAACCCAAATATAAGAGTCTAGGTTTGTTTAAAATTATTCTACAAGTGCACTGAGAGTAAAAATAAGTGTGTCTGGGCTGCAGATGGCCAGGATGGGAGTCCACCGCGGTCAAATGTCCGAGGCGTTTTTCGTTTTATTTAGTCGGAAATATGGAAATATGGGCAAGGATGTATAAAAAAATTAGATGACGTTACTATATTTTAATTTTTCTTAAAATGATAAGCTTTTTTCCGTTGAAAACTGACCAAAACTCTTCGCGCCTGATTAAAATTATGTTGGCAAATGGCGCCGACAATTCTGCAGTTCACAGTTTTTAAACGCTTAGAACTTTTTTAGTAAACTTTCAAAACGTTTCATTGGTAAATTGCCAGTTTATTGGCAATATATTTAGTTTTAATTTGGGGCAGTTTTGACCCAAAGACCTCAAAATCACCATCATGACATAGCTCCTTTAAGGTTCTCAAACCGAAAATGTAAAATAAGATTTTCGGACCCCAATAAAACTACACCTGACGTTTTCCAGTGTGATTTTAGGAGGCAAATAGGTCCCTTAAAAAATTCTTGAAAATCATGCTTGAGCTAACGTTACAAGAATACAAGAAAAGAAAGTACAGAATTTTATATCAGGAGGCCATACACAATGTATTTAAACTAACATGGATTTTTTAACTGAGTGGCCGTTTTGTACAGTAAAAAATATCCGTTGGGTCCTAAGACAAGGTGACCACGACCGCTTAATAGATGCAACCGCTTAAGGTGATTCCTCAGAAATAGAAGTTGATGAACAATTTTTTTAAACTTTCGGTATGTGTTCCCTACCAAGCATCAATTTGAAAAATGCAATAAAAAACATAGGTCACCATGCTCGCGAAAGTGATGTGATGGACTAAAGTTACCCGATTTATCTATGTAGTACTGCCTATTACGCGCGTGCTTATTTTGAACGCCGGGTTCACGTTACCAAGTTTACGCGCTTTACTAAGTTTACCAAGTTTATGGAATGCTCGAAAACTGTAATAGATATAACGCATCGATCATTAGAAACAATTTGATATACGATTCACACATGCACACTGAGCTTCAAAAAACATTGACTCAAAACACTCCTTGCGTGCATGATCTCAAGGTCATGATTTAATTTAGGCCCATGCGTAATGTGTGTGTAATTAATATGTGTTTTCAGTGATAACTTTTTTCCTCACGAAGAAATTTTTTTAACTCTTTTAACCCAAAGAGGATGCTTTTAAAAGTAAAATTAAGCAATAAAATAGATAGGTCACCGTACTCAAGCTGTTTCAAATTTTGAAGTTCATTCGTATTTAGCACGACGCCTTCTCTACGTAAATTCGTATCCTAAAGAAACCGACAATGTAAACAATGACGTCAGCAAAGATTCGCGGATATTGAGTCCTTGAGTGAAATCCTACGTTTCATGTGACGATTTAAATGAGCGCCCTTCAGCAGCACTTCCCGATGGTATTGCTTGTTCATCAGTGTTTTACAGCTTTGGGGAGTTCCACTGTAAATAGCCTCTAACCAAACAGAGCGTGGGGTATTTGGTGTTTTGTTCATCTTATAATAATATTAATATAAAACGATCGTCATCGAACCTTTAGTGAAAATGCTAATTATCGAGTGCTGTGGTCATTTAAGTATCTTCTGTAGGCAGTTATATTCGATAAAAAGTCCAAATGCTTTTATCAAACATTCTAAATCTAAACGAAAAAAAATCAGTAAGAATGCCTTTGAAGACCTTTATATTAGACAGAAAGATAAAAATGTACCTGGTGGTTCTAACGTTTGCATGAGTCTTTGTACCAAAGTGTGACGACCATTCAAATGAAAGCTATTGAGCAGTACTTTCCTGTGGTACTGTTTATTATGCTGTACAAGATGGTTCTAACTTTTGAGTCTGTGGATGAAATCCTAAAGTGTGACCATTCAAATGAAAGCTATTGAGCAGTACTTTCCTGTCGTACTGTTTATTATGCTGTATAAGGTGGTTCTTACTTTTGAGTCTGTGGATGAAATCCTAAAGTGTGACCATTCAAATGAAAGCTATTGAGCAGTACTTTCCTGTGGTACCGTTTATTATGCTGTACAAGGTGGTTCTAACTTTCGAGTCTCTGGATGAAATCCTAAAGTGTGACTATTCAAATGAAAGCTACTGGGCAGTACTTTCCTGTGGTACTGTTGACTACGCTGTACAAGGTGTGGATGAATTCCAAAAGTGTGACCATTTAAATAAAAGCTAACGAGTAGACAGTAATTTCCTGTGATACTGTTTAGATGCTGTGCAACGTGCTTCTAACTTTGACCGGAGGCCAAGCTACGTATTCTTTTGTGGTTTCTCATACTGTGCAAGGGGGTTCTACTGTAACTTTTGAGTCAGCGAGTTTATAAGCAGTATTTCCTGCAGTTACGTTTATTATACTGTACAAGGTGAGTCTAACTTTTAAAATGGCGGAAAAACTCCGGCCAAACTGTGACAATTCAAATAAAAACTACAGTACCACATTTTGATTACTATCATTATGCTTTACACTTTTTTTTTAGGAAGTTTTAACTTTTTAGTTTGCGTGAGGAATCTTACAAGGTGGACATTAAAATGAAAGCTCTTGAGCAGTACTTTACTGTGGTGCTATTTATTACGCTGTACAAGGTGGTTCTAACTTTTGAGTCTGTGGATGAAATCCTAAAATGTGACCATTCAAATGAAAGCTATTGAGCAGTACTTTCCTGTGGTACTGTTTATTATGCTGTACAAGGTGGTTCTAACTTTTGAGTCTGCTTGATTATAAAACAAGATCCACTGAAATGAAAGCCGTGGGGCGGTACTTTCCTGGGTGCTTCTGTTTGTTAATTCTATTGAAAAATGGGTTTTTCGATTTCTTTTCCAACTTTTAAACTTTTTAACTTGGTATCAACATTTGGAATGCAAACGTTAAAGTCAGAATTAAGCATGCCATTGCACATCACAAACGCGAGCGGCGATCGAAATTTACGACTGAAAAAAAAGTTATCTTCAAAAATACAACTAATAAAAGAGCATTAAAAATGATTTACCACGTATCCAAGGAGATGTGAATTCTGGCACCATTTGCCGTAAAGATTTTGTTTTTCTCAAGTTGCCGTTCTGTTTAGCCATGCCGTCGTTAACTTGTTCGATGCGCCAAATAGACGCCCACAACTGAACTAAATACTCTAAAATATTCGCGGCATAACCTTATAATTTTTCGTGCGCACTGTTAACTTGAGCTTGAACTAAATTCACAGCTGAATAAATGATATCTTTCTAATGGTTGAGGCGCAGCTGTCGTTATTCTCAGGCCTGTGTTAGTTTCCGATCCAAGTGGTAGAACGCCATGCAATTAAGAATTAGCAATAAGGACGTTATATACACGAAAGCGTTCTTTGACAGGTCAAAAATGATCGCATTGTCCTATAGGTAAATAAGTTCATAACTGCATTTATAATTTACTTTGCATAATTAAAGAGTTCTTTAAAAAAAAAAAAGAATTGAATTTTGGTCTTGACATGAAGGATCAGCGGTCCGCTTAAAGTTTTTATTTTTCTATCTTTCCTTCTTCCGTATGATCGCCAACGCTTGTGGACGAATTAATGGCCAAAAAATACTCTGCGGTCACAAGGAAACGTGTGTTAACGATAGTTAGCGATCCGATCGCCTGTGAATAATATCAATAGTCGTCTTGGAATTAAAAATATTAAAACTGACTATTGCTTTTTACTACAATATACACATTTTCGATAATTTGCTTTTAGAATTCTTTTTTAAGCAGAAGATTTCGGCGTTCAAATGATCAGTCTTTCATACTTACAACATAGCGATTTAAATTTTGCTATCAATAAAGGTACAAAGAAGCGCACAGTTTATCGCCGACTGAAATTTTAATGACCAAATGCACAGTTCACCTAAAGGACGGACCATTACAAAAGTTATGGGGGAAAGGGGGGAACCAAATACAAAAAAAAATTAGCGCAAGAAAAAAATACAAAAGAAAATTCATGCACAGCAACCAACACATATGTGGCACTGTGACATATGATATCTAAAATATAACGACAGCATATAAATAGCAGAATTATTGCATGCATAACAGGTGTATATTCTATAATAATACCAGTAATTCGGCCGTTTTTCAAAGTTTCAATATTCGGTAGCTATATGGTTTTATTTTTTAAATCCTGTGATTACAAATTTAAAACGTTTTCCCCATTAACAAGAAATAAACTGATTTGCAACTCTGAAAAAAACTTTAATTAGGTTTTTTTTGGCTAATTAATAAGAATGGTAAATAGACGTCCCACCTGCAGCTGTCCAAAGTTCCATAAAATGTTAATTATAATGACGTTTTCCCAGCTGTTCGACTTACGCATACTGACTAGTTGCTTTCTAAATAATGTCCTTAAACATGGCAATTCGAAGCTTCAAAGACATTTCGGATGAATGAATCTGCAGCGATGACCGTCAAAACATCCAAATATTAAACCGCTAAACAATTTCGATTAACTGAAATGACAGCATGACAGAGAAATAATAATTATATAGAAATTACCGAACAAAAAAATAACATGCAAACAAAACATTTAACAATGAAAGTACGAATCACTATTTTTGGCGATCTGCATAATATTACTGGCAGTTAAATCGAACGTAAAAAAAGAAATGAAAAACTTGATGGGACAGTGTCCGCCAGTATAGCTTACTTGAAGGTGGCTCCCTTTAGTTTTATCACCACGCGCGTGCACTGATGGCGAAAGCTTCAGAAATCTGCGCGCGCTCAGAGAAAACGCTTTTCGATTTTTTATTACGTCAGCATGACCAAAAAAATCCAAATAAACAGTTTATTTCCTCGCGTTTCCTTCGACGAAATTCTGTAAAATTTGGCGGAGAGGTAATGATTCGTTTGCTGTTCTCGGCGCTCGTTTCACAGAAAAATTTAAAAGACTAGATTTGAATACGCAGGGGCAAAAGACACAAATTTGCAAATAACGAAGAAACTGCTTTTGCAACCCATACTTTTTTCGCGTCTGTTTTTCTTATCTGGCTAGATTCTATGAACTGTGAAAATTTTGGAAGATTTAATTCACCTAAGGAAATTGATGAAAATCACAATTAAATCCACGTAAACAATGAAAAAACGCATTTGCTTGGGCAGTTTTAATTCAAGACTGTGGCCATTATTTAAACAGAGATGGTTGTAGAACACTGTTTCATCATTCCTTTTTACATTTTGATAGGTTTTTAATTAGTGAACTAGGAGTAATTACTCAGGCCAATCACAACAGAGGCACCCCTTCCGATAAACCAATCAGAACTCGAAGCAAATCATTCATGCCACAAGTCATGCCACAATTTGTTTTGGTTTTCCTTTTGACTGGTCGAGAAAAAGGCGCGAAAATTTTTAGCCAATCACAAAGTGTAGTAATGCAAAACCGCAGCAATTACGAAATAACTTCCGACACTCAATTAAAACCCGGCTCTATTCACGAGGAATACCCTCCGATGCGTTAAGTTTTCAAACTAAGTTATCTTTTAGATCTCTGCCTTTTTTTACTAAACACTACCTGCAGCCTCGTTCTTAGTCTTCCTCGGCACGTAATCGAATCTGACGTCACCCGTCTACCTGAGGGTTGTGCCTAAAGAATACCGTTCAGAAGGACGTCGGACACCTTATTAAGACTTATATAACGTAATGTCGACACTTAGAATTTTATTTTCAATAAATTTTTAAGTGTAAAAAAGAAAATCTAAAATCCCCCACTCAGGATTGAACCTGTGATCTCAGCTAGGCTTAGGCTTAGATAGCCTACCGTACCACTATACCACTGTACCACCTAGCTTATCGGGTTGTTCAGGCCTAAATTTAACTATATAAACTGCTACCCATAACATCAACTGAAAGCTAACCAGTTACTCCGTTATATAAGTTTCAATAAGGTGTCCGACGTCCTTCTGAACGGTATTCTTTAGGCTTAACCCTACCTGAGTGGGAAGATTCTCCCAGCACGCCTCGCGCTACTGCGTTGGGCCCCGAGCCCTCTCACTTAGCGTGTGCCTGGGAATCTGGCTGCAGTTTCAACAAATTATTGGGGAAATAGAGAATAATGGTCTCGTCCTATTTTGCAAGTTGAAAGAGCGTGACCAACTTTGACCCCGCGGAAGTTCAATAAATGTAATTTCTGACATCTGAGTGACGTAGGAACGAACTAGTCCGAAATTATTATTCTGACGGCACGATATAGAGGCCTGCTTGTCGTCATGGGACATCGCGGGACTATTTAAGGATATGGCGGGAGATAATTATCATTCTACGTCGGTCAGTCTTCTCTAAGTTTGGGAAATAAAATGTATCAAGTAATTTTATCAGTTTTGTACCTTTTCCTCGAGGTCCAGTGCCACTGCACTTATAGGGGGAATAAGTTTCCATATTTTTTGGCCACATCTTAGGCCCCGTTTACACGGGTCCGGACAAATTTTTGCACGGACAAAAACCTGCACGGTTCCACCTTGCGTTTACACGGGACCGGCGGAACTGGACGAATTTTTGAAGGGCTAAGTGTGCAAGTTCCCGTGTAAACACCACTGCAATCTGTAACAGAATTTGCACGGATCCATGTAAACCCGTGGTCTAGGAACAAAATTCGTCCGTGCAAAAATTTGTCCGGACCCGTGTAAACGGGGCCTTAAGGGTGGTTTTTTGTGGTTTTTCGTAGCTGGCGTCGCACAATTTTCTGAACTTTTGAAATATAATGTAAGTGAAATGAAATTTAAAAGGATCGGGAAAATAGACAGAGTATGTTATTATAGCCTGCGAATACAGCCGCCTCTCATCGCTCCCGGCCGCTCTCGCGCGAACGCCCCTAGCGGCAGGGAGCGCCGGATGAGAGGCGGCTGTTTTCGCAGGCTAATGTTATTAGGATACAGGATACATTCATCGGATGACTGACTGACGACACTGACTCATCCTTAATAAACTATTTCACATTGAATGGCTCGTGTTAATGGAGTCAGAATCATCTATTTTTTCGTACCTTTCGTGGAGCCTTCGTGTTTCCATGGCGACGAGTCACGTTCACTGATGTTTCTCTCCGAAGCAGGGTTAGCTTGATGATGACAACGACCGCACATCACTATTGGAACATTTGACATGTCGATGTACAAATCACCTGTAACATTAATCAATTCAACACTTTTAAATGCGCAATGACACCCATCTTTAGTATTATTATAAATAGCCAAATATCTGGGGCACCTGCACGAGCGCGTGGTCACAAAAGAAAGTCGTCGTGTAAATTTTATCGCCGATTCTTATCAATACTTGTGTTTTTAATAGCAGTCATCACTGTTTTTAAATTGTACAATGCAAAGAAAGTTATCATATCGAAAGGATTTGAATGGTCAACCATACGCGTTTGAAAACAACAACAATTTTGCATGAAACAGTCTCCTAAAGGTCACCAAACTTAACAAATAATCACGTCATCCAGTACTCGGCTTTCATTTCACACAACGCATATTTATGTCACATTGCATGTATGAGAAACGAATAAAACTTGCTTTATTCGACGGCCCACTTGTGAAGCCGTAACCGGCTACTTGTCTACTATGTATTACTCTGATAATACGCAGATTATCAATACTCTTTGCAGCGAAAACATTTACATTTTTTGAGCTTCATTTACTCTGATAAAGAATTTTTTTATTAGCCAATCAGAGCGCGTACAATGGTTTTCGCTCACGTGACCTTCAGTCCTGTGGGACTCAAATGACAAAGGCCATAGCGGCCATGTTGGTGTACATAACAAAAGAAGTTCATTAAAATTCTTTAATTTTGTAGTTGTACACCAATATGGCCTCCGTGACGTAACGTGAAAACCATCTATATTAACGAAACCCCTGAAAATGATAACTTGGATCAACTTTTGTACCCAAAATATGCCTTCACTGCCTGCTACTTTTAATTTCTTTACACGTATTATATTGATGAAATAATGCAATTGAAATATAATGTGACGTGTGTTTCCATTTCAGTTTTACGTACATTTTTCGCAAGATACGCTACAACAAAATCCAATATTGATTTCTTCGTATTGATTTGTACTGCTTTTATACTGTGTTTAGCAATTCAAATCAAATTTATCTGCAGTTGATGTCGCTGTCTGAGCACTTTTTTTCGCATTTACAGTATTAAACTTGACGCACGCAACAATCTTTTAAAAGGCAGCTGAATATACTTAAAGCACTTTGAATGCGGAAAATAGTGTTTTTATGGTGCTAGCTTTTATGCGATTAGAAACACGACTGTGATCGTATGCTAATATTTAACAACTAGATTATGAGCTCGAGATTTCTATGAAATCAAGAGCGAATAATTTAATTGTTTTAGTATAAATCTACTAGACGTTCAAAACTTAACAACAAAATAATACTCTTCACAGACACTTCGAAAACGCGAAGAAGCGGCCACCATTGGGATACTCACTCTATTCACTTTGTACAACAGAATAGATGGCGAGTAGCGTAGCCAACAAGAGAACAACATTCGTGATAGAACGCTAGTAGATTTATACTAATTCTAGATATTATGAGGTTAGGATATAACCCACAAATAATTAGTGTCTTTATAGCGTTTGGTGGATTTTTCTACTAGATGACCATGCTTATCTACTATTTAGTAAATGTGAACAAACTTACGTCTTAACTTATTTTTGCCAAAGCATTAATTAGCGCGCCTGCATGTCTGAAATCTCTGTCTTTATATAGTCTATATTTAGCAATGAAAATTTCTAATTACACTTGCTGATCGACGCTGAGAAGCGCCAATGTTGGACTGCCAACCTTCCTTTGTTTTATATCACAAGGTCCGATATGAAAAGAGATATAAAACTTTATAATGAAAAAATAACAGAAACTCGCGAAGTTTCCATTTCAGTTTTACATACATTTTTCGCAAGATATGGCTATGTACAAAATATTTGGAATAAATCAATATACTTATATCGTATTGATTTGTCTACTGTCGTTGTTATCGTCCTAAATCCGTCTGTGCATTTTTTTCGCATTTGCAGTATTAAACTTGACGCACGCCACAATCTTGCAAAGGACAGCGGAATATACTTATTAAGCACTTTGAATGCGGAAAATAGGCGTTTTTTATGGCGTTAGCTTTTATGTGGTCAGTATAGAAACAAGACTCGTCTGTCGTCTGTCTACGCACTTTTTTTGACTGAGAAAATTAGTCTGAATCAAATTAACAACGCTCACTAGCATTTAAACAAAGATATAATACGATTACATGATAGTGATTTCATGGAAATTCTACGAAAATTGTTTGGACTCCCATACGAATTTCACGTACGGGTGGGAATAAAAGATATCAAAATATTTCAAATGATTTTTTGAATCCGAATTATAATAAAAAGGGCATCCAGTAAAAAAAGGAAGAGAAAAAATGTTTTTTTTTTAAAGTTGATTTGAACTTGAATCGCGCTCGAACTTTACTCGTGAAATGAGCCACTCGCTTTTTACGCATTTGCAGTACTGTGTTCTTGTACTGTGTTTAGCAATTGGAATCAGTTTTGTCTGAATGCACTTGATGTCGCTGTCTGTGCACCTTTTGACGGCACGCCACAATCTTGTAAAAGACAGCTGAATATACTTAAAGCAATTTGAATGCGGAAAATAGTGTTTTTATGGTGCTAGCTCTACCACAGACTGTGATCGTATGCTAATATTTCTAGATATTATGAGGTTAGGATATGATCAAATAAAGTATCTTTATAGCGTTTTGTGGGTTTTTCTACTCGATGACCATGCATATCTATCTACTTCGGGCACACCGCGCACCGATGTGAACACATTTTTGTTATTAAAACTAACGTCTTAACTTATTTTGCCAAAGCTGCATAATTAGCGCGTCTACATGTCTGAAATCTCTGTCTTTTGTACTCTATATTTATCAATAGAAATTTCTAATTACACTTGCTGATCGATGCTGAGATTCGAGAATCGCCAATGTTGGACCGTTAGTCTGTCTTCGTTTTATATCACACTGCCCGAGACGAAAAGAAATATTAAAACTTTATAATGAAAAAAAAAGACAGAAAAGAAGACCAGCTTAAACTTCAGTATAGCTGAAGCTGTATGCGTGCTGTCGTCTTGCGAACTTTCTAGTCCTATTGTATTATCTGTCGATTTCTCTGTTATTAAACAAATACGACTTAGATAAATAACTCGCTTACCATATCATTATATTCCTTGATTATTTGTGTGTTTTTTTATAAGACACCCCTTATAAAAAGTCAGTCAGTGTTGTTGAGAGGTTTACAACTTGCGCACAATGGTTTGTTTCTCTGATAACCCTGAAGAGGCCGGGAACAAAGTCCGAGTTATTTGCCGCCCGTGTATGAACCCAACGGCACCTAGTGTTTGTATAATACTACACGTATAATACTATTTAAAAACATTAGCAAGAGGTAACCATGTAACTTAAAAAAAATCTAAATTTCAATTAGATCTGAACCCCGATTTAACATTAGCATAGTCTACGCATCTTTCGTGATTATTAGTTTAGTCACAGTTTTTGCGCTCTGTCGCGGCTTAGAAGCTCGTGATGTCGGCTCCGCCGCCAAAACTTTATCGTTGCGCGTTGGTACTGTCCCGCCATCTTGCTACATAGGTTCAATATTTAAGCACTTGCTTCTAAAAGTACCGACAATTATTTCATGATCCTAGAAGCAGGGCATAAGCAAAGTCAAGCGTTGACTCGAAAATATAGGGAATTAAGCCAATTGAGCAGAACTTTCCCTTTGTGCTATATACTATGCCGTACATTAAAACCTGTTATTAGAATTCTTATTGTGACCTTTCAAATGAAAGCGTTCGACGCAGATACCGTGATGCTGTTTCTTTTTTAAGGTTTTGCCGAATAAAAGTTAGAATGTTGTTCTTTTATTTTAGTATAGTGAAAGATCTAGAATGCAAACAACGCGAATTGTGTAAAGCGAACTGTCAGTGCATAGCTAAGTGCTCGTCCACCATAAACAACTATAAACAACATATGAATGGGGTTAGTTTCTAGAGAAACTGTGGTGCTGCGTCGGTGGGGGGATGAAACACGAGAATTTAGTTTTATCGACTGAGTCGATAAGGTAAATTGACCACCGTAAAAAGATTCAAATAGCTGACGTTTCGAGCGCTAGCCCTTCGTCGGAGCGAATCAAGGAATTGTGGGTAGTGTGTGGTTTTATAAAGTAAGCGGTGGAGCTACGCTATTGGTGGAAATTTGGTGACGTGAAAAACAAATGTAGATTAGTTGAATGAAAAGCGTTCGTTGATTCCGTGGGGTTTGAGAGTGCCGATTTGAAAGATGATTTTTTGTTCTAGGTTTTTACGGCTTTCTGTGTTACCCTGGTGTAGGGAAAGGCCGCAGATTGTCATGTGTTGTTTAGAATGGTTAGTAAGATTAAAATGGCGCGCGACTGGTTTGGATGCGTCTTTGTCATTTTTTTCAACGTCTCGGAGATGTTCACGAAAACGGTCGCCCAGTCTCCTCCCTGTTTCGCCAATGTATATCTTTTTGCAAAAAGTACATGTAATGCAGTAGATAACATTTACGGAGGTGCATGTAAAACGATCAGTGATTTTAATAGATCGTTTGGGTCCTGTTATTTTGTCCGCGTTGTGAATGAAAGGACAAGTGTTACATCGTGTGCGTGTGCATTTGAAAGTTCCCGGTACATCGTCAGATTTCAGTGCGCTCGTAACTAGAAAGTTGCCTATGTTTTTGTCACGTTTGAATGAAATTAGTGGGGGTTGTGAAAAAATTCTGCCAGTTTCGGGGTCGTTTTGGAGTAATTTGAAATTTTTTAAAATGATGCTTTTGACTGTGTTGTTGTGTGGGTGGAAAGTGAGGGTGAATGGAATTCTCTCGTTCTCTTCCTTCTGTGGCGTTTGTAGTGCTGACTGTCTGTCGATCTGTTGTGCACGTTGTTGGCCCGTATTAACAACAGAGTCAGGGTACCCACGTTTCTTGAAAAACTGGCACATTTCTTCTGATTTGTTAACTTTTTACATTAACTTTTTACATCAATATTTCTTACTCAACAGCTTTCTCACCGAACGAACCGAAGACAACGATGCCTAACCTCAAGACACTCACCAAGGAGCTACGCCAGGAAATCGTAAGTTATCTTATTCCTTTTCCCCCCATTTCCACTAATTTAGCCTTTCGTTTAGCCACTCACATCTTTACCAAAACTAGGTTTTGTAGTCACATCAATTTCATCGGCCGTTGCCTCCAATCCAAAGTCATTCCTAAAGGGTTTCGTTCAAATTTTCACGCTTCTACATTCTCTGATTCCAATCAACAATATTTCCACGAAATTCACCATGCCCAAAATTCTTTCTCGCGTAATATTATGAGGATCACTATCAGAGCTATGTGCCTTAAACGTAACAATCTCGAAAAGGAAATTATCCAATACCGTTCCGAACTTTCCAAAATTTGTCCAGCTGTCTTAGTACAATCAATTCGCGCTAAAATTCAAGAACTCAATGCTAAACTGTTCAACAGCCTTAACCAAATCAAGACCCAAAAACTTGAACAGTTAATAGGTCCTCAATTATCCGGCGACCATTCATTCGATAGTCACAATGGCGTCGTTACCATTCCGGAAAATTTGCCGCTTTCTAACCCAGAGAGGTCCGTTCTTAGTAAAGGTTTAAACTTTGTTCCTATAGCGAAACAAACCGACGAATTTTCAGTCAAACAAGATGTTGAAAAATTCCTTCGCCGCGTGCAATTAAGAGCTTTTTTCCACGACAAAGAAGACAATTCTAACACCTCGGAAAAAGATGTTTTTGAAACACTCAACGTTCGCAAATCAAAATGGACTCCCCCAGAGGGCCAGTTTTCTTCTCTAGATTTTTTCGTCAAAAAATGTCGTCACGATGTCCAAAAACTTAAATTTAACCGCCACACCAAAATTTCCAACCTTTCAACAGGAGAATGGGCAGCGCTCAAAAGTCTTAGCAAACGACGCGACATTGTTATCAAAGCGGCCGACAAAGGCGGGGCGGTAGTTGTTTGGCGGACCGACCTTTACCGACAAGAGGCTTTTCGGCAACTTTCTGACACCGCTTTCTATGCCAAAGTTGATAAAGATCTCACTTCTACCAACCAAAAAATTGTCAAAGAAACTATCCAAGACCTCATTACTAAACAACAATTACCAGTTACCGCCAACAATCTCATCATCACTACTCCTAGAACCTCACGCGTTTATTTCAAACCTAAAATTCATAAACCAAACAATCCGGGCCGACCCATTGTTTCCGCTTGTAGCTGTCCTACCGAACTAATTTCTAGCTATTTAGACAAAATCATGGCCCCCATTGTCAAATCACTACCCTCGTACATTAAGGACACCAATCACGCACTCGAAATTTTCCGGGATTTCAGTTTTGCCAGCGAAAACAAATTAATTTTCACTATGGACATTACCTCTTTATATACCGTCATCCCCAATGACGAAGGACTTCAAGCACTAAAATATTTTTTCGACCAGCGCTCCATTCAAAACCCAAGCTCAGAAACACTGCTCCGCTTAGCCGAATTAGTTTTGACACTTAACTGTTTTTCATTTTCCCAAAACTACTACAAACAAGTAAATGGAGTCGCCATAGGCACCAAAATGGGACCAAGCTACGCTAACCTTTTTGTAGGCCACATCGAAGACAAATTTTTTAATCAGTACCACGGAACCAAACCCGAACTCTACGGCCGTTACATCGATGATTGCATTGGCGCTACCTCTTCCAGTAAAGAGGAACTTAATCAATTCATAACTTCTGTCAATACTTTTCATCCAGCTCTAAAATATACCTGGGAAATTTCCGAAACCTCAGTCGCTTTTCTTGACATTAATATTTCAATCAACGGTAACAGTTTATCCACAAGTGTGCACTACAAACCTACAGATTCCCACAGTTATCTGTTACATTCATCCTCACATCCATCGCACGTTAAAAACGCCATTCCGTATTCTCAATTTCTCAGACTTCGACGTCTATGTAGTGATGACTCTGATTTTTCCAACAAATCAGAAGAAATGTGCCAGTTTTTCAAGAAACGTGGGTACCCTGACTCTGTTGTTAATACGGGCCAACAACGTGCACAACAGATCGACAGACAGTCAGCACTACAAACGCCACAGAAGGAAGAGAACGAGAGAATTCCATTCACCCTCACTTTCCACCCACACAACAACACAGTCAAAAGCATCATTTTAAAAAATTTCAAATTACTCCAAAACGACCCCGAAACTGGCAGAATTTTTTCACAACCCCCACTAATTTCATTCAAACGTGACAAAAACATAGGCAACTTTCTAGTTACGAGCGCACTGAAATCTGACGATGTACCGGGAACTTTCAAATGCACACGCACACGATGTAACACTTGTCCTTTCATTCACAACGCGGACAAAATAACAGGACCCAAACGATCTATTAAAATCACTGATCGTTTTACATGCACCTCCGTAAATGTTATCTACTGCATTACATGTACTTTTTGCAAAAAGATATACATTGGCGAAACAGGGAGGAGACTGGGCGACCGTTTTCGTGAACATCTCCGAGACGTTGAAAAAAATGACAAAGACGCATCCAAACCAGTCGCGCGCCATTTTAATCTTACTAACCATTCTAAACAACACATGACAATCTGCGGCCTTTCCCTACACCAGGGTAACACAGAAAGCCGTAAAAACCTAGAACAAAAAATCATCTTTCAAATCGGCACTCTCAAACCCCACGGAATCAACGAACGCTTTTCATTCAACTAATCTACATTTGTTTTTCACGTCACCAAATTTCCACCAATAGCGTAGCTCCACCGCTTACTATATAAAACCACACACTACCCACAATTCCTTGATTCGCTCCGACGAAGGGCTAGCGCTCGAAACGTCAGCTATTTGAATCTTTTTACGGTGGTCAATTTACCTTATCGACTCAGTCGATAAAACTAAATTCTCGTATAAACAACATAGTCACTCTCCCACTGCGATGTCATTAAGTAAAAATCTAAAACAAAACCATTTTCGCTTTATAGGCGGTGAGGTTCAGATATGGTTGGATATGGAGAGGTCGAAGTGCTATCAGGTGCTTAGATCAAGAGATTGTGGAAAACAAAAGGAAAGCGGCGCCAGAAACATAACAATCAGGAACTAAAAATAGGTGACAGATAAAAAGAACCGCACACTGCTCGACGAGTCATTTCATGACTTTCATGTTGTTATACCTTTTGAGTCTGTGGACATTAATTCTGAAATGTGACCATTCAATAGAATTCAAATGAAAGCTACTGAACATTGCTTTACTGTGATACTGTTTATAACATGCTTACAATGTAGATCTAACTTTAGAGTGCAAGGACAAAATTCAAAAATGTAACCATTTAAATGAAATCTATCGAGCAGTACTTTCCTGTGGTGCTATTTATTATGCTGTACAAGGTGGTTCTCACTTAAAGTTTGCAGTCTGCAACCTCATTCCCAGGGTCTCTCGTCTTCCCGCCCCCTGGAGCGAGAGAAGAGAGACCCTGGTCTGTTCTGGTCACGTGCGTCCCAAAATCTGGGATGTAACAAATAAAAGATTTGAGGGAGGGGCGGCAAAGTGTGAAATTTGTTCGCTCTAGCAGAGCATTGCAAATCAAAACAAATCCAAAAAGCGTTTGGCGGCTTGCGATAAATATGAAGCGGCGGTCATCCGCAGACTTAAAAACATATACACATCGACTGGTTTTGAGAGTGCAAGTTGCTTTAGGATCTGTAAATTAACAGTTGGGGAATTGTCATAATAATTGGGGAATTTGTCCGTGACAAATCACGGCGATTTGTCTCAGTATTGAAAGCTAATTTTGGACTCGCTACACAATGAGTGAAAAACAATGCAGTCCAATTTTATTACTGGACGCCGCCGCTAAGCTCGGTCTCGGCAAAAAATGCTTTTGATTTATGGCATTGTTTCGAACTGGGATGAATTATCGCTACATCATTACTATTTAGCTGGCGATCTTCAAGCTTCATTCGACGGACACATTAAATTGTCGCCGTCTGTTCTCGGACGATGGCGAAGTGGAAAAATACTTTTGACATGCAGATCGACTCAACACTTTTATAACAGGAAACGAGGTAGAGAAGATAATGATAGCTTTTATTCTTCGTAGGTGAGGCATGTTGTTTTGTTCAACATTTACCAGTTCCAGTCGTTTGAATGTCTATACAAGATTTTTTACATTTCATTGTTTCATTGTATGCTTGTGAAATTATTGAACGATAACCATTTTAATCCTTGCGTATAATTCATTCGCTTTTTTTTAATCGTTTGACTGAACCGTTTCCGGACATCAACCGACTCGCGCACAGCACGAGCCACTGTGAAGAAAACGAGACAAAGTTACAAACACCGTCGACCCCTCCTTAGGAATATAATTGTCCAAGAGGCACGTGACCAGACCAGACCAGGGTCTCTCTTCTCTCGCTCCAGGGGGCGGGAAAATGAGAGACCCTGGGAACGAGGTTGTGCAGTCTGTGGATGCATGAATTCCAAAATGTAAACATTCAAGTGTAGAAGCAGTACTTTACAGAATGAAAATCCTATTTCAGTTTTGATTTTGTGGGCTGTTTATTCTTGGAACTGAAAGAGTTAAAAAACATGCGCATGATTGTTGGTAGTGTGCGTAATCTCCCGCCTCACCCCCAGTTTCTGCGCGTCTTGGATTTTACACATGCGTTTATCGATGCCGCCGCTCAATCGACGACGATAAAAATAAAAAAACATGGCTGGTCTATGGCTGCACTGGAAGCGGATACTTAGGGTCATGCCTGACTGTATTGAAAGTCACCGCCAGTTTTTAAATAACCGTCTTGATTACTTTGGTACAGTGACTACTGCTGCGCGAGGCGCTGTGAGCGGGGGGTGTCGAAATAGCTGTAGTTATAGTTGAAGCCCCCAGCTGCCAAATAATTATGCTTTCACATACACCCTACAGCTTGCAAATGTGGACACACGTTGGTATATTTTAAACGTTCGTCCTTAACCGGCACTTATTTCATCAATACCACTGATTCATGTCTAGTTCCTAAACAAGGATTTCCTGTCAATAGTAGCGTTTGTTTAGCAAACTTCTTGAAAGACCGTGTACATAGAGAAAGCGGAAGACTGATATAAAGACGGAAGAATAAGACAATTGTGTAACATTTGAGATATACTAAACTTAATCTTCTCAAGATCAGCTCATCTGTTCAATGCGGTTTGCGGATTTTTTGTTCATTTACCACTGAAACTTTGAGCACTGAATACGGCGCTAACTCCATCCAAGGAAGTTTCGATCGGCTCAGTACAGGAATTTAAGTAAGAAATTGAGTTATAACTCACCCACAGGTTCACATTCCTTGTTAAACACTTCCTCGAGATGATTTCCGTTCCCTTTGGATGCAGAAGTAGTTGTTCGGACCTTTAAGATATTCAAAATAGGTATACGGAGCTATATATACGTTTTATCTCTAGATTACCATCACAATATGAAGCCGAATAACACAGTGGCCACCCATTGCCAAGTGCCGCTCGTTATTAAACTCCATCAATCGCATTTCTTCAATGACTAGTCTCTCCTTCAAAAACATTGCACTGCTTGCAGAGGAAAAACAGTGGTTGTCCTCACGCATACGAAACATACAGCCAAAACATATAAATACTCTGATATTTTGGCTAAACAAACGTGGCGCAACACGCGACTTACTTGACTGAAAATTAACATCACAATATTAAAACCGGAAACAAAAACGGTCAACCAATTAGTGCGCTAGCGAAAGTTATAATAATTAATGCTAACCTCAAAAAGTCGCATTCTTTTGACAGTCTCTTTGTATCAGGAATTTCAAACTTCTTGACCTTGGAAAAAAAGAGTTATTGTAGGCAAAACAACAAACTCGGTGTTGGTCGCGACTATTGTAGTTACTATATCCGGCGGAAATAATTGCGGCTTGAACGAAGATCGTATCAATGACATAGTCCGCAACACCTGCATCACGAAATGTTATAACACCTAAAGGGGGGCGGGGGGGTTACTCCCCTATATAAACTATATAGGTATGTGATGCCCCAAAGGGCATGGTTTTTGAGCCGTTTTTGCCTGTAATTAGGTATAGTTTTTCGTGCAGGGAACCACGAGAGCATAACCCCCCCCCCCCTCCCCCCCCACAATTCCGAGGAGTACCCCCCCAGGGTGATGTGTTATAACAATCACAGACGAGCTGGAGTTACCACTCGGAAACTAACTATTTTATAAAACATTTACAAAAGAACTCACAAGAAATCCTACTTTTCGTGAGCAATGTACGCGCTGTCTATAAACAGATTTAAACATTGTAAAACAGCGTGCTCAATCGCCCAAGGTCATGTAATTGACAACAAGCTTCAAGAACCTCTGCCCTGAATCAATATCAAAGTCAACAGCAAACATATCGGATCCAGCGAGACGTGTCTTCGTTTAACCCCTTCTCTCCCAGAGTCAATAATGGATACATGTGGTGCAGTTATAACTTTTGTGTCAGCAACAAAATGCTATGGTGTGATCTAGGAGTTGAGAACTTGAAGAACGGGCTAGGTATAGAGGGGGGGCGAATGGTACCTACAAAATCGTGGGTCTCGGAAAATTTTGGTCCGGTCTCGAAATCTCGGCAGTTTTTGTTCGAAGTCTCAAAGTCTCGTTTGGCTGGTGCTTTTTCTGTCTCGGAGTCTCGGATACTTCTGTCAAGCATTCTCATTCTTCATCCTTGTTTGTTGTTTGATAGGTGAATCGGATATTTTTGGCACTAAGTCTCGTGCTCGGTTTTTTCCCGCATTGGGTCTCGGGCTCGGATTTTATAACGTAGCTGCGGTCGTGGTCTCGGATTTTGAAACAAGGGTCTCGGCGTCTCGGCGAGTCTCGGATTTACCATTCGCCACCCCTAGGTATGTCCATTCAAATGAAACCTCTTTAGTAGTAGTACTTTTGCATGGTACCATTTGTTTTTCCTTTTATTTTTTTTCAAAATGAAATTTGTTTTTTTTTCTTCAATTTTGATATTATATTTGGCACTTCTGAGAGTTTTAACTCGGTCAACACTATTCAATTTAAATGTCACGAGAATTTTGTGTTTTTTGATCAAAATGTGGGCATTTCGTTTATTACTATTAAACTAAGGCCTGGGGCAAACGTCGAACTTCACATGTGCCGAATCTAATGCAAATGAGCAAAAACAATAGATTTTGCTCATTTGAATTAGATTCGGCACATGTTAAGTTCGACGTTTGCCCTAGGCCTAAACTATCACTTACACGGGCGCTGATAAATTACTCGAAATATAGGGTTCTTTATTTACGAAGGAGGAAGAGCGAGGACCCTGTGAAGTAAGGTTGCATATAGTTTAGTTGCAGCAAACGTTCGCATGTCAAATGCGAGTTTGCCAACTCAAAAATGTCGGCGAATATCGTACAAATATCGTACCTAACTCAAGCAAAAGGAAGAAATCTTTCAAAGTGCCCAAACGAGAGAGCTCTCGTGAATTGGGCCAGATTTACACGCGAAAAACCTATCAGGCAGTTTTGACTGGCAAAATCGAAGAAAAATCTGGTCTTCATACCACTTTCCACTTCTTGTTAAAAAAATTCACCTTCTTCAGCGTTTTCTGGGAAACTTTTACTTCATAAAAAAAGTCTAGTGAAAGGTCAGCAACTAGGGAAAGAAAAAAAAAATGGAATAAGAATGAAAAAGAACGGGGAGTAGAACGAAGAAAAAGAAAAGTCAAGCTTCTGTTGTTTTCTCAAAATTTGTTTTGTGCCCATGCCCGAAACCAAGTCGATTTATTTGACCCCGAACGAAAAAGGAAGCTCAGTTTTCATATTGCAAACAACGTTTTCGACAGTTTGCTAGCAATTTGCCTCCAGGAATAGAAACAAGTTCTTTGCCAAAACGGGTTTGCTTTTTCAAATTTAAGGTTTGTATAAAAAAAGCTATCCTTGCATGTCTAGCTTCTTCAATATATAAAGTTCATGTTTTATGCTTCTTTAGTTTCTATAACCTCATTAAATGCGAATATGGCCTTTTACGAATGATTGATTTTGACTTGTAATGTTGTTCTGTTAACAATTTTTTTCCTTTTGGGCAATAAACCACGTTGCACGTAAAGCATAGTAAACACCCGGGGGGGGGGGGGGGGGGACTCCCATATAAAAATGACGGGGGTGCTCGTCGTACCTTTTAGGGGTCAAAATTTGGAGATTGGTACCGCTTAGGGTGCTAAAATCTAAAATTACCACCGTTAGAATTATCGCGGTACCTTTTAGGGTATGAGCCGACAAAATATGACATAATATGACATGTGTTGTTTTAGAATTGGTACCTCTTAGGGGTAAAAATTCTTTTGAGCCACGCCCATCAAACGAGATTCTGGTACCTTTTAGGGTGTTTTTCGAAAATTTTCGACGAGCACCCCGTCATTTTTATATGGGAGTCCCCCCCGGGCAATAAACCACGTTGCACGTACAGCATAGTAAACAACACTATCGGAAAGTGTGAGAAAGGTCAAAATCAATGTTGCGTCATGAAAGACATTTCTATTAAAAAAAAAAAGATCAACGGCTATTCCACTTATGAAGGGACAGCAGTCCCAAACGCAAGGAGCTTTTGTAAAATCAACAGCGTCCCCAAAAACCCTCAATTTTGATTTTAAAATCAGTGGCGCTACACAGTTTTAATCATTTTATGATCTTGTTAGCTGTCGTAATAAACGGTACTGTTTTCATTTGCGTTTGAATTTTTAGCTAAAACAAGTGGATGAAAAATTGCTGTAGCCTTTGACCTGCCGTTTCAGAAAAATATTGGAAATCAGGCTAGAAATTTAACTAGCCACACAACGCAGAAGTTATTATTGCTCGTCCCCTATTCTTGGCTTTCACTTACGTCATATCAAAATTCAGAAGCATTAAAAAATAGATTTCGAATCCAAAATGTTTATGGACTTGTAGAGAGTTTAAAACTACACATCTTGGCCAAATTTTCAAGCGCAAAAGCATTTCGTTCAAGAGTTATAGGCGAACGAGTATGAGATATTTTTAGTAAGAAATGTATGGAGCGGCTATCTTTGTGCCCCACTCAGAGGCACAAAGATGGCGGCCAAAAATTCAAAGTCTTAATTACACCAAAAATCACATCCAAAAATATTGTATTTGCTATAAGCTCCATTAACTCGGCTTATAAGCACTTATAATGCAAACAATAACTTTCAGCTGATTCAATTTTGTTTCTTTTCGCGGCTTATCTGAAATAGCGTGACGCATTGCGTGACACATTTAAAACCTTTGTAAATCGGAAGCAAAACATCGTTAAAACCTGAAACTTTTTGTGAAAGATTATAACACTTGTATCCACATACCATGTTAGAAACAGCTTTGTAGGACGTATACTTAAGATTTTTTTTATTTTTTATAACGTCATGTGAAAACCAAGAAAAAATAGAAACAGTCTCACGATATTAACATGTGCACGTGTACAAGCGGCATTGAAAACTAACTATTTAATAACGCAATTGTATGATTTGAATCACGATTCGCTCTGAAAAAGGGCTCGAAACGTCAGCTTTTGAATCTCCTGGTTCATAAAAATAATAGAATAAAATTGTTTTATACGTAGTTGTTTCACTTCCACCAATTGACTGATTGTCAAGTTTTTGACTTAACAAACGTTTTTCGGCTCTCAGGAATGCCGAAAATGGCGTTTTAGAGGGTAAAATTGGAAACATTTTCCGGGCGACAAACACCCGGACCCCCTTTTCAGAAATTCCTGGATCCGCCCCTGCTCTAGGTGAATAATTTACGTTATTGACTCAGTTGATAAAATGAAATTTTCGCGTTTGACTCCCCCAACTACGCAAAACCACAGGTCTTTTTGGAAACTAACACTTTTAACGCTACCGCAATTGTATGGTTTTAATCAGTCTTCAATGCGATTCGCTTTGACGAAGGCCGGCTACCGGTCGAAACGTCGAAACGTCGAAACGTCGAAACGTCGAAACGTCGAAACGTCGAAACGTCGAAACGTCGAAACGTCATGGCGACTCCCACCTACGCAAAACCACAGTTTTTTATAAACTAACACTTTTAACGCTGCCGCAATTGTAGGGTTTGAATCAAAGTCTTCAATGCGATTCCGGCGCTTTGACGAAGGCCGGCTACCGGTCGAAACGTCGAAACGTCATGGCGACTACCACTACGCAAAACCACAGTTTCTTTAGAAACTGACACTTTTAACGCTGCCGCAATTGTAGAGTTTGAACTGATCAAAGTCTTCAATACGATTCGCATTCACCGCGAAGGCCGGCTACCGGTCGAAACATCGAAACGTCATGGCGACTACCACTACGCAAAACCACAGTTTCTTTATAAACTAACACCTTTAACGCTGCCGCAATTGTATAGGGTTTGAATCAAAGTCTTTAATGCGATTTCGCTTTGACGAAGGCCGGCTACCGGTCGAAACGTCCAAACGTCATGGCGACTACCACCTACGCAAAACCACAGTTTCTTTAGAAACTAACACTTTTAACGCTGCCGCAATTTTAGACTTGAACTGATCAAAGTCTTCAATACGATTCGCTTTCACGAAGGCCGGCTACCGGTCGAAACGTAGAAACTTCATGGCGACTACCACCCACGCAAAACCACAGTTTTTTTAGAAACTAACACTTTGAACGCTGCCGCAATTGTAGGGTTTGAATCAAAGTCTTTAATGGATTCGCTTCGACGAAGGCCGGCTACCGGTCGAAACGTCGAAACTTCATGGCGACTCCCACCGACGCAGTACCACAGTTTTCTTTAGAAACTAACACTTTTAACGCTGCCGCAATTGTAGGGTTTGAATCAGTCTCTAATGCGATTCACTTTGACGAAGGCCGGCTACCGGTCGAAACGTCGAAACTTCATGGCGACTCCCACCGACGCAAAACCACAGTTTTCTTTAGAAACTAACACTTTTAACGCTGCCGCAATTGTAGGGTTTGAATCAAAGTCTCTAATGCGATTCACTTTGACGAAGGCCGGCTACCGGTCGAAACGTCGAAACTTCATGGCGACTCCCACCGACGCAGTACCACAGTTTTTTTTAGAAACCAACACTTTTAACGCTGCCGCAATTGTAGGGTTTGAATCAAAGTCTCTAATGCGATTCACTTTGACGAAGGCCGGCTACCGGTCGAAACGTCGAAACGTCATGGCGACTACCACCGACGCAAAACCACAGTTTCTATTATTAGAATCTTACTGCTTTATTCTAAAATAAATGGAGGACCCCCTGAAGGGAAAAATGCGAATTAACTAGTTAGTAATAGCTAAAAAATAAAAATGGACACAACAGACGTATGATTTGACCGTTATTTCTGTACAAAAAAAAGGTATTCAAAATTCAAGGAAGTAACTGTATTTGCAAAAACCACCGTAACGAAATAGAAGCACCGGATCCTGTAGTAAAAGATCTAATCAGCTATATAACAATTAAACGATTTGATAAAAAAGCAAGGCTCGTCATCAACGATACGGAAATGACTATATTTGTAAAATATCCAATATTTCGAAAGGCACAGCCTTTCTTCTTCAGGGTCTTACAGATAATAATTCGTAAGGCAAAAAACGTTACAGTTTATGCTATTATGGTATCATATTTAATCCCCCGCCGCCCTCATTCAAACTTCAAATTGTAACGTTTTTTTTGCCTTACTAATTATTATCTGTCAGACCCTGAAGAAGAAAGGTTGTGAACGTGCCTTTTGAAATATTGGATATTTTACAAATATAGTCGTTTCCGTACCGTTCATGATCAGCCTTGCTTTTTTATCAAATCGTTGACTTGAAAGGAGTATGTTTAAAAAGAAACTGAATATTCTGCCTATTAACGGTTACTAGGACTTCAAGGCAAAAATAATTAAAAGTTCTGCATGCAAATGGTTCGTTTTGTTTCGTAACGTTTTTTTTTTCATCCCACCGCGCACCCCACGTTTTCGCGGGAACAGCCTCTAATGACTTTTTCAGTCCGCCTTCGTGTCCCTGGGGGTGGGGGCAGGGGAGGGGTTTACTTCCTTATCTGGCCCTAAAGGCCGGCACACACTAGGGGACATGTTGCGGGGACATGAAGCGGGGACATGTTGCGGCGACAGTTTTCCTCGTGTGACATCCCCGTTTTTGCGAAAAAGTTTTGTTGCGGGGACACAATTTTGTCCCCGCAACATGTTGCATGAAATTCAGCTGGTTTGAATTCGTGCGTCATGAAGCGGGGACAAAATGACCCCCATTTCGATGTCTCATCGTGTGCACTGCTCTTGCAAACTGTCCCCGCTACAAAATAGAAATAAACCAAAAAAACCGCGCCATTGATTATCCCATGAGCCTTCAGTAGCAGGCGCCCTCAGTGATTTCTGTGATTTTTATACCTCAATCCGCTTTGTGTGCACCAGCTTGAGTACTGTCCCTGCAACATGCGACTATGCTGTGCACACGAAGGGGCTTGTCCCCGCTTTATGTTCCCGCAACATGTCCCCTAGTGTGTGCCGGCCTTAACGGGGACGTGCGACATGACAGGGTATAGAGCGTTTTCACTCACGTGACCTTCAGACTCAAATGACAAAGGCCATGGCAGCCATGTTGGTGTTCCTAACAAAGGAACTTAATTAAAATTCTTTTGTACGGGAACACCAATATGGCGGCTATGACGTCAAGTGAAAACGCTCTATGGTTTTCAGATGTTTTTGCCTAATGTCTTAAACAGAATACAGTAAATTGTTTAGCCTAAAATTTGAAACAGGTTCTTATTTTCTAAAATCTATATAAAAAATGTGTACAGTACACTTGGGCAAATACTGAAGAGTAGGTCAACATTTTGGATCCTCTTAAGATTCAATCTATATCCGGATTATACAGTGCTATTTAACCTTTTAATAATTGTATAAGAGTTTAATACTCTGTTGGAGCAGAGTGTAATTGAACAAGGCATGACAGTACATGTATATAATGTTAGAGTGATTTTCGTAAGACCGTGAAACAGTATCTAGCAATTAATCAAAATTAGCCAAAATGAGCTAAAACTAAACAAAAGAAAACAATGGAATTAGTGTCTAATAGTGTCTACTAGTGCCTATACTAACTTAGTAACTGTTTCACGGTCTTACGAAAATCACTCTATGTTCTGTGATCATTGCTTCAATTTTTCTTATTATAGTCATTTTTACATAAATAATTACTTGGTATGCAGATTTTATGTAAGGAATAGGCTGAATACCACTAAATTCTCAGTAGCTACATTGTAATTTTTTTCTTCAGAAAATAAGAACCTATTTAAGAACCTAAATAGCCTAAATTTGTGCTAATTACCATTTATGTAAGAACCTGTTTAGGCTAACTTGGGAATTTAAGATGAAGTTTTAAAATTAGATTTTGTAGTTAATATTAATAGATAGTCACCAAAATAGTCCACTATCAACAAATTATTTTCTTTTTTTATCACTTCTTTAAACCTCTTAAAACTTCATCGAAATTCACGTTTACCCCCGTCTTAATTTATAGAACCCTCACCAGAAGTCGAATTTTAACCAGTATTTTGCTGGCGCTGACTTCGGCATCGATGACAAGCTTACAACAAAGCCCGCAGCGTAAATGTCTTAAACGGGGTCTCAAATCGGAATTCTGTCTTAAACTGGGCAGGGAAATCAGAGAGTCGTGTCTCATACAGGGTAAGGGTTTGAGCGGCCTGGCCGCACCTCCCTACCCGAGCGACTGTCGAGCACCCCCCTCCCCCCCCCCCCCCGGGCTACGCGTCGGTGTAATAACAAGTTATAACGTCCCTGTGTAAGCTTACAAGTATTTCTATTTCCGAAGCCGGATTGATCCCATTTGCTACAGATTATTTGTAAACTGATATAAAAGCACCGATATTGTCGTAATGTGTTTTCCTTTATAGTACGGTATTACCCGGGAGTATTACGGCAAGCGATAACCGATACGGAAATGTTTCCTGTCCAGTTTTGATCAGTTTTATTAACTAAAATCGAGATATCAAATTAACAAACAACACCAGAGGAAAGAACTGTTCAGCAGCTTTCATTTGTTTTCATCGCCATGCGCCATGCTAAAAAGTTGGAGACGGACCTAGTACAGCAAAGTTAAGTTCAGCAAAACAGGAAGTCCTGCTTAGTAGCTTGTATCTTCAATTTTGAATGGTCACACTTACAAACAATGCGTCAAGTTTAGTTGCGTGATTTACTCTGGCATGAAAGCGTCGTAAATATTATTTAAATCTTCTTTTCCAAACGGTTTACTTTATTTACAGCTGTTAAAAGTGAAACCAAGTTAATTTTCCCCCAAACGCGAGGTCATTTGTTAACCCGTCATGTAATCGGGATTATTGGCGAAGACCTATTTATATGTGTATCAACGATAAGTCAACATGCTAATCGGTAGTTATTATTACTGGTGTTGCTGTTACAAGAACATGACCAGCTGAATCGCGAAAGAGTTCAGTGGTTATTGTTCATCGTAGTATCAGGCACAATAATAAAGTGTATTATACCACACTGCCGTGTCTGCATTGTGAAACTAACAATAAATCACTAGTACTATTATTATCGTCAGTTCGTTCCATTACTGTCAGTAGTTTTGGCTGTTCTTATCTTAGTAATCGGGCTACAAAGTGAGATAAAAAGTTTACTCACTTTACACGGGTGGCTGGACTTCACAAAATCAAGCAGATGGCTGCAGAATCTCAAGGCGATTCCTCAGTCGACATATTGGTTGAAACTGCTGAGAAGGATGTAAATACAGCGTTATATTTATGTATGACAATACGCTTATCATTATCGTCATTCATGTGATCAATTTGTGATAATTCAAGGTCCTGAAAAGATGATGCAATACTGACCTACAGGCGTTGTGGCCCGCGCTGTGGTCGCTGTTCATATGTCCTTGGGGCAAAATTGTGCTGAATCTCGATCGCCGGTCAGCACGAAATGCTCCTCGAACGATAACAGGAAGATATTTAGTAAATTTCGGTAGTTTCTTGGTGTTGCGGATGGTGTGATCACCAAATTACGTAAAACAAAAGATTCAAAAGACACTGAACAATACCAACACCACAACACAAAAGCTAACCAACAATGGCTCCCGCAACACCAAGAAACACCCTAAATTTTCGACGAGAAAATACCCATAATCACTTAGCGATTTTTCCCAGCTACAAAGGAAGAATTTGACTGAAAATGGACCAATATTCAAGTTGCATTCAATTTCCATCCTGATCGCGATGACCTCAGTAGTCAGAGACACTTATTTGTAGAACTTTCATTGCACCAGTAGAGAAAATGACAAAAAGGCGTTAATTTCTAAGAAACTGTGGTGTTGCTCAGGAGCTTTCATTTAAATGGTCACACAGTAGGATTTCATCCAGACTCAAAAGTTAGAACCACCTCGTACAGCATAACAAAACAGCACCACATGACAGTACTGCTCAGGAAATTTCATTTAAATGGTCACACAGTAGGATTTTCAGACTCAAAAGCGGAGTTACAACCACATTACGCAGGACACTAGGTATGAGTGAAAGAGTTGAAAGGATCCCTTTCGGGTACAAAGCAGATGATTTTGTGGACGTGATAGCTGATATAGCTCAGAATTGGCCAAACTCAGGCAACTAAAGGCATGACTAACTGGCTTATTTGGCATAGTTCCATTTGAAGAGGAAGTTTTTGCTCAATCTTAATTAAAATTGACATGCAACATTTTTCCGGGAGCCTTAGTAATAAAACACATTCTTGAAGTTCGAATTTTAGTCACGTGACCTGTAATTGAACGTTAACGGTTAAAATCTTTAGGGTAAAATGGTCACACAGTAGGATTTTCAGACTCAAAAGAGGAATTACAACCACATTACAGGACACGAGATTTGAGTGAAAGAGTCGAAAGGATCCCTTACGGGTACAAAGCAGATGATTTTGTGGACATGACAGCTGATATAGCTCAGAATTGGCCAAACTCAGGCAACTAAAGGCATGACTAAATGGCTTATTTGGCATAGTTTCATTTGAAGAGGAAGTTTTTGCTCAATCTTAATGAAAATTGACATGCAACATTTTTCCGGGAGCCTTATAGTAATAAAACACATTCTTGAAGTTCGAATTATAGTCACGTGACCTGTAATTGAACGTTAATGGTTAAAATCTTTAGGGTAAAATGGGGCACAAAATCAAATTCAAGTACATTTGTTTGGACACCTATACTTCACATATTAGGTGCTCGTTATGAATTAGCCTTGTATGCATGTCCAAGCTTAATAGCAATGACGTAATTGAGGATAAAAGGTCGCGTGACTTGAAAAATGCTTAAGGCGGGGGTGTACCTGAATGCCATTTTTCCGTCACTTAGCATGGGTTTAATGGAATTATCTCGTTCACGTTTCAAGCAATCCAAAAACCCTTCATTCATATCATGAATCTATGTTGTGGGATGTTTTGTAAATTTTTGGGTGATTTTGGGGGATTTCTGGGAGGAAATAGTTTTTCTCAAAGGATTTGTAAAATTTAGAGAAATAACAAACATTAAAGATTTAGTGAAGTTTTAAAATTAGAATTTGTAGTTAATAATTAATAGACGGACACGAAGTCTTGAACTCGTGGATTTCTTGACAGTCTTTTAGCTTACATCAAGGATTTTCTTGAAAATGTTCGTCTTAATAACTTCAAATTGAAACTACAGATACCACCTTACAAGGCAGAATAATATTGCTTACGCATAATTTAAAAATTTAATAACAAATATTTTCAAAATTACGGTGTGTAACCTTACTCCATTTAAGAAAATGCATTTTGTGACGTCACTGACACAGTAAAGTCACGTGATACCAACAGCTGCTCTCATATGGTTAGTCTGGTCAGGAGTAAATCATGTTAGGTTCATCGAAGTATGATGTTAATTTTATTGATGGATGACACAATTTTCTAAATTCTCTGCGATGGGTCTTATTGAGCTTTTTACACATGCCTTAAGTTCACTCAAAATTAACTGATACCTGAGAAATGGCTATCATTTCAGCAGAAACTGATAACTTGGATTCCAGCAGCTCCATTCTACTCAAATTTTAACCTAAAAGGGATTTTGAAAGGCACAATGGTGGACATTTGAAACTGAACATCCTATAAGCAATTAAAATCGAATTTCGAGCCCCTACATGGTATGAACACACGGGCACAGATTCATAAAAAGGTTCTTTTATGAGTCTAATTACACCCGAAAAAATATATATTTCAGAGGTGCGAGACAGAGGTATGTAGAAGCAACATCCTTACTGCGATTACTAGTCTTCCTAACCCTTCCAATTCCAGTCCCAGAGTCACTTTTAAAGACATGAACTGTAGTTCTAACTTTCGAAGTTTCGCAGTTGCAGGATATTTTTTCCCAAGATAGAAGGCTTAATTTTACAGGATGGAAATTGAATGCAACTCGAGAACCGTAATATTGGGCCATTTTTTTTAAAGTTCTTCCTTTGTATCTGAAACTATACAAACGTTCTAGTCTTTTTAAGCCCAGTCCTCCCGGATATCAGTCTCGTCCCCAGGGCCTTCTCGGCGATTTTTGTCGCGCTCTCCAATGCAACTTTTGCGGTCGCAAGTGTAAACTAGCGGCGATTTCCTGGGCGATTCGGGTGCGACATTTGCTTTGATTTGCTGTGATTTTCCAAATATCGCGTGACAAAAATTGCATCGACAAGTGCGACAAAAATTGCACAAAAAATCGCCTGTGTAAACGGGCCTTAAAAATCCTGGAGTAATTTGTCATGTAAGACATGATGAAATGTCTTCGTTTGATGTAGGTGAAAATTATGATGCGAAAAGGGTAAAGACGATATTCTAAGTAGTTTCTGACGTTATTGTATTTTGGGCGCTTTTTTAAAGTGCCCTTATGATCAAATTTTTAATTTTCTTTTTTTTTTTTACATTTTCGTGTACTATTAGACTTTCTTACTCATCTTGCCAAATTTCAATCCATAACGAACATCAGAAGTCATTTTATTTTAACATTTATTTCCGAGAATTTACGGCCGCCATTAATCAACCTTGTTCCAAGGCTTGGTTGCGAATGGGAGAAAGTGACGTCAAAGACTCAAACATACCTCACGGGTTGAAATTATAATAACAATCAGCAAAGAAAATTACACGAAGTCCAAAGTTTTTGTTGCTTTTCGCGTGATTTTCAATACTTGGTTTATTAGTAGAAATGGCGCTACAGAAATAAAGAGTATTATTATTGTTATTATTATTATTATTATTATTATTATTATTATTATTATCATTTTTTGTGTTACTTTAAAAAGCCCAAAAGACATATTTACATCAGTGGAAACTCCAAAAATACTCGTTCAGTTTTGTTTAAAATTATTCTACTAGTCCTCTAAGAATAAAAGTGTCTTGAGCTATAGAGGGCCAGGATTGAAACGGATTGCAACTTGGCTTGAAAACCTTGACCACTTTTTTCAAGTTTATCGCGCTGTGTCTTGGAAAACTCGCTAAAACTCATATTATGGTGCTTGATTCTCTCTTCAAAATTCACATGATATCTTCCCCTTATATTAGGGTGGAATGAGAATGGTTGGTACAGAATGTTCAGAATAATTCCGATCGGTGGATTTAAAAAAATGCCTGATACCGAAATGGGAAGAAAACTAAGTTGCGAGGGCCTGGTTGGAGTAAAACATTGCAAAACAAAGATGGCGGCCGACTTCCCGCCGACGAAGTTTCTTGTATGAAACATCGTACTTTTTATAGAGCGTTATTAACAGCAATGATTCATTATACCCCAAGTTATAGCCTGTTTTCTTCTGCGGCAGCGACGTTTTTGGACTTCCCGCGTTCGTGACGTCCTCCGCCATCTTGGATTTCATTCGGAGCGTTCTGTCCATTCTGCTCCTGGAAGCGAATGGGAAGAATGGCACTTTTTTCATTCCGGAATCGGAACGCGGAATAAAAAAACCCGCAAATTTCCCATTCCTAACCATTCTCGTTCCAGAATTGTGGCAAAAATAAAAACGCGCCCTTAGTGTCCTACAAGCATTTTGTGTATGACAGAGGTGGTTAGGTTTAATTTGGAAAAGCCGGGGGGGGGGGGGGGGTACTCCCTATAATGGGTTATACGGGGATGCTCCGCCCGAAAGGGGTACCTTTTTTAGGCTGGCGGTATATGAAAGGGTAGGGATTTCACGAGTTGAAGTATGTGAAAGGGTAGGGATTTCAGGAAGAATAGGAAATGGTAGCGAAAACACGAGTTGAAGCATAAAAAAGGTAGGGAAAACTGCAATTTAAGCATTATAAAAAGGGCCTTTCAAAATATATCAAACAGACGCACGCAAAGGCTATATGAAAGGGGTACCATTTTCAATAAAAGGTATATGAAAGGGGTAACATTTTCAATGAAAGGTATATGAAAGGGGTACCTTTTCTGTCAAAAACGGTATATGAAAGGGTAAGGGTTTGGACCTCGGGGCGGAGCATCCCGGTACAAAACTTTGTTGAGTACCTCCCCCCCCCCCCCCCTACAAAAAATTCGCTCCACTGGCTCATTAAATGACGGCAATGCTTTTGAATAAAACGACAATATAAGAGAAACCTTTTAATCGACAATATTAATAATTTCTCATCTTGGACACGCTTGAAGTTTTCGGCGCCATTAGTCCACAGAAAATGATTTGAAATTTAAAATTAATTTAAGTAAGCTTAAGTACTTTTTGCCGAATTGTCTGAATGACAGAATTATGGTCTGTGTACTGACGGATGGATAAAACTGTTAACAGATACCTTTTAAGCAGCAATTTATTTATTTCAATTCAATTAACACGGGATAAATATCGGCACGCGATCTCTAAAAATTTTAACTTTGAACTGAAACGACAATATGCGGTTTGTGATCTCATTAAATCGAAAACCTAAACACAAGATTTTGAAATCAGTGATAACATTACAAAGTGTGCTAAGCAGTAACGCGTTCCGAAATCTAAAACAGCACTGTTATTAAAACCGGAGACGTTCCTAGACGAAGGTTAACGAGACCGTACCGAAACACATAGCAATGTTGTGAGGGGATGAGCCGGCGTTACCCTTAAAAAGCGGTTCCCCTAATAGTAATTGTTTTATTCTAAGTTTCTTTCCTTATTAATCTCTGTTTTCTTGTTGAGAAATTATTTGTATTCTTTGAAAACTACAAATAAACCACTAACGTTGAACGCACAATGTCGCTGGGACGGAGAAAGCAAAAGAAGTAGGACATGGCTAGCAAAGCATCATACTGCTGATCATATGGCGAACTGTTATCTTGAGCATCGTTGCGACGAAACTTGGGGCTGTGAAGATCTCTAGCAGCTACGGGTTTTAGCCACAAGAAGCACAAATCGGTATAGATCGAAGCTTATCTGCTTCCTTTAGTCTAGTTGTCATTTGCCGGTTTACTGCAGAATGTCTGAGTTATCATTCAAAACGTCAATTATGTCCAATACTGTCGCACTGATATGGACTGTGAGTAAAAGTTAACGGTCAGTACAAAACGCGAGTTTTTTTAAGCCGATCAATCGATCGATCGAAAGACTTATAACAAAGCTAAGGAAGTAGAGTTGTACACGAGCCACAGATAGCCAACAAGGCCGGAGCGGAACACGGTTTCTGTAGCATGAAGCAACTGGGAATATTGCTACTCCCCCCTGGATGAAATGCTCGTCCATCGCAGGATTACCCTCAGCATTTTGTTGCCGGTACCCAGTTATGTACCTGGGTGAAGAGAGACAATGTGGAGTAAAGTTCCTTGTCTAAGGACACAACACCGTGACAATGTACCCATTTTTATATACACCTGGGTGGAGAAAGACAATGGCGTGAAGTAAAGTGTCTTGTATAAGAACACAACACAGTGACAATGTACCCATATATACACCTGGATAGAGAGAGACAATATGGAGTAAAGTTTCTTGTCTAAACAAACAACACGACGGCCGAAGACCAGGCCCTGAATTCCAACGCGCTTACCACTACACCCGGGGCGGGGGGGGGGGGGGGGGGGGGTACTCTGCAAATTTTTGGGTGGAGTATGCCGCTGGGACTCTGAGACCCTTAACCTATACGAGACCATTTTAGCTGCATTTTGCAACCCTATTCTAGACTAAACACCGAAAAACCCTACCCTATTCTAGACCTATTCCAGACTCGCTATTTTCCAGAAACTCGTTCACTATCACAGTTATTAGTTAACAAGGGTCAGTAAAAATGCCGTACTGCCCGCCGTACCGATTTTTAAATGCCATTTGCCAGTAAACCTTGTCTAGCACAAAGTCACTCAGACTCCGAGAGCAGGCTCAAGAAGCCTACAAGATAAAGGACAAAGAGGTGAAGAAGAGCGCTCGGAATGACAAAAGAGCTTTTGCTGAGGAGCTAGCAGGTGAAGCCGAGCGTGCTGCTGCAAGAGGTGTGATAAGTACTGTTTATAAGATCACAAAACAACTCTGTGGCAAAAACACCAGCCAGTCTGACCCTGTCAAAGACAAGGATGGCAACAACCTCACAACAGAGCGTGAACAAGCAGCCAGATGGGTACAACACTTCCGTGAGGTACTCAACCGCCCAGAACCAGATGATCCTGCTGACCCTCCACCAGCCGAGGATGTTTTGAACATCAACATCAGTCCCCCAACTGAAGCAGAAGTCAGGTGTGCCATCAAAGCTATGAAGAGTGGGAAAGCTCCAGGCATTGACTCCATCCATGCTGAAATGCTGAAAGCTGACCTTGGTACTTCAACCAAGGTTCTCACGGACCTCTTCAGAGACATCTGGGAGACTGACACAATACCGGGCGACTGGACCAAAGGCCTAATTGTCAAGATCCCCAAGAAAGGCAACCTCCGGGATTGCGACAATTGGCGGGGCATCACACTGCTCTCAATTCCATCAAAGGTTTTCTGCAGGATTCTTCTGGCTAGAATTGATGCAGCCATTGACACTGTACTGAGACAGGAACAGGCAGGATTTAGAAGAGGTCGGGGGTGCATAGATCAGATCTTTGCTCTGAGAAACATCATCGAGCAGTGCATCGAGTGGAACACCCCTCTCTACATTAACTTTATAGACTTCAGGAAAGCTTTCGACAGTGTGCACCGCGACACCCTATGGAAGATCTTGAAAACATATGCTGTCCCTCCAAAGATGGTCACACTCATGGGTTTGTTCTACCACCAGTTCGAGTGCAGTGTCATCATAGATAACAACCTGTCAGAATGGTTCTTCGTGGAGTCAGGTGTACGTCAGGGATGTATCATCTCTCCCATCCTCTTCCTGCTTGCCATTGACTGGATCATGCGCAGAACAACGGCTGACAGACCCCGGGGCATTCAGTGGACACTCTTTTCCCAACTTGAAGATCTTGATTTTGCGGATGACCTTGCTGCTCTCTCCACAACACGTTGCCACCTACAGGAGAAAACCGACAGGCTCAGTAAGTTTGCCAAGCAGGCAGGCTTGAACATTAACACCTTTAAGACCAAGGTAATGTGCATCAATGCCACTCCCGATGCACCAATTACAGCAGAGGGTGAACAACTTGACTTTGTCGAGGAATTCACCTACCTAGGTAGTCTCGTCGCCAAGAACAATGCAGCACATAAGGACATTAAGGCAAGACTTGGGAAAGCTCGCGGTGCTTTTGCACGACTCCAGCCTGTCTGGAAATCGAAGCAATACAGCCTTGGAACGAAGCTGAGACTCTACAACAGTATCGTCAAGCCAGTTCTGCTATATGGCGCCGAGTGCTGGAGAGTGATAAAGAGCGACATGAACAAGATCAACGCCTTCCACAACGGATGCCTCAGGAGAATATGTCGCATCTTCTGGCCCAACAAGATCTTAAACAAAGAACTCTATAAGAAGACAAAGAGCCAGAGTGTGATACTTGAGATCAAGCGCCGCCGGATCCGATGGCTCGGGCATGTCCTCAGAATGGACCTAGATCGTATCCCCAAGATCGCCCTTAGATGGACACCACCTGGAAAAAGGAGGCGAGGGCGACCCAAGACAACTTGGAGACGTACTGTGATGGCCGAGCTGAGCGAGATGGGCTTGTCATGGGGCGAGGCACGGCATGCAGCAAAGGACCGGTCCAGATGGAAACAGATCATTGACGCCTTATGTCCCGCACGGGATGAAGAGGACTAACTAACTAACTAACTAACTTGTCTAGACTAAATTCTTCACGCAACTGATCAGTTTCGCGGAAAATGATACCCTATTCAAGACCAAAAATCTCTTGATAACTATACCCTATTCCAGACTAAACTGCCTGAAAACCATACCCTTCACAGCGGCACATACCCATATAGCTCACTTATGGGAGTACCCACCCGGGCCACTACATCGCCGCGCCTCCACTGTAACAAAGCCAGGTGTACGCGAAAACGATAGCGAAATACTCAGAAAATTTAATCGCGGATACACAACCAACTGGCCTGATAAACTGTGATTTTAACCCTTTAAGCCCTTATATCAAAATTTAAATTCTCATTTCTAGTCCTATACATCTCCTATAGAAGTAGTGGGGAGAAATTGTTTGGATATCAGGAGAACTTATTTTGTGTGATCATGTTTTTAATTCTCATGACCTTTTTGATTGATAAGGCATTAATATTGCAAGGAGAAATTTGATGCTGATCACTCTTAGGACTTAAAGGGTTAAGCTATACTTTTTGAAATCGTAAACTTTCGACTGATGGTCAATAATCATTCGGATCTGAGAAAGCGACACGATTGTTCCGAGGCGTGAATCCGGTACGTGTAGAAAATTCTAGACTCTTTTTAAAGCTGTGTATTTGTTGATATCTACTTCTCAAAAGCAAATGAGACAAACACTGTTACTTTATCTTGCAGTTTGCGTGTTGTTGCGTGTAAAACCTATTGGCATTTTTTTTCTCTGAGACGCCAGAAAATATATAATAACGGGGCCGGATTTTTTACTCACTATACCACTTAGCATTTAGGTGTCTTAATCAGTAAATAACAAAATCCGTTTTTGTCAGTAAAAGCTTTGAATTGCTTTGTTCAAAAACAAGGTAAACTGTCAGTTAACTTCTTTCAGATGAAGATCTTAAAAGCTTTTTCACGTGGAGGCGCGGTGATGTGGCCGTCAATCTAAATGTTAGTGGTTCGAGTTTGCTAGCTTGGGTTTGATGCCTAGCAGCTTAAGGCGGGGGTAAACATGAACGCCATTTTTTCGCCACTTGACATGGCTTTAATGGAAATATCTCGTTCACGTTTCAAGCCATCCAAAAACTCTCTGCTCATCTTATAAATCTATGTTATGGGGTGTTTTGTAAATTTTTGGGTGATTTTTAGGTATGTTTGGGAGGAAGTAGTTTTTCTCAAAGGACTTGTAAAATGAAGAGAAATAAGAAATATTGAAGATTTAGTAAAGAATTTATAGTTAATAATTAATAGGCGGACACCAAGTTAGTCCACTAGCAACCTGGGGTACTCTTGCGTGGGTATCAACTGTCTGGTGGTGTTCCAAAAATCATTTTCTTTCTTCTATCCCTTCTTTAAACCTCTTCAAATTTCATTCAAATTCATGTCTACCCCCGCTTTAAAACCTGCAATAGGCGACAAAAATAGTTGACACACTGTATAACAAAAACGGTTTTCGTGCCATATTTATCACTGTATCTTTCCATTCACTACACTCTGCCGCATTAACCCCCGTCCCCCCATCCAATGTTGTAGGATTGTAGCGACAGACCTGACGAAACGATACACAACATTGTCTGAGGGGGTGGGGGTTGGAAATAAGGGGGGTGGGGCTCAAATGCCTCTCGTCCCGAAGAAAATGGGGTTCAAAATGACTATGTGTCAACAATATTGTCGCCTATAGGGAAGATATCAATGACGTCACCAATTGTTATTAATGTGCCATCCAGAGCCTTATTGGCTGCCAAAACAAAGGGTTCTTTTGTTCCAGTGGCTGGTACATTTGAATAACAAAAAGAATGTTTGTAAACAGATATCATCCCTATTGTGGTTTCCATATAATCGTCCAAGTCGTTCCAGGCGTTTCAAAAACTTTTGACATGACTGGGGCAATCATGGAAACACCACCGGGACGACCTCGGTAGCTTAGATAGAACTGACTTCTATCCGGACGACCGGGACGACCGTGAAAGATCTGAAGCGATCATATGGAAACCATTCACACACGACAAGGACGACCAAGGAGTTTCAAATCTATCCCAGAAAGCATCAGTTTGTCCCAGAATTCATTTCTCTTTCTGCGTTCCAGGCGACCCGGAGGCGATTATATGGAAACGCAGCTGCCACGCTATATCTTTTTGTATCACAACAATAAAAATTATTGTAATACAGATTTTGAGATACCGCCAAAGCAAAATGTTTCGGGCTTAAACGCATTCTTAAATGGAAGCTAAGTGTGAACAAAAACATCTATACTATTTATTTACATGAAGAACAATGCTTCGTGAATTGATAGCCGAGCGTCTCATTGTTCGGAACGTGTAACTAGAAATTTTGTGTCTCCCGTTATAAAGAATTCCATGTCAAGGTTCTATTCTCTGGTTCTCTGTTCTCGGGGCCGGTAAGGAATAGTCTAATTTCCAATGGCAAATATATTCTTCACAGATAACTGAGTCCAAAAACATTCCTTGCTAATCAGCATAGCTCTAGTCTTAGGATTTGAGAACTTACCTTCAATCCTGTTTTCGATTCCCTTCGACTACACAATGTAGAACGCTGGTATCCTTTTACATGCATTTACTGTGAACATTCAACGTGGCGCAGTTAATATTGAAGCGTGTTTTGAAGTACGTACCAATGTTGAAAGAAAAAGCTAAAAGCTGTTACGTATTGGTTTACGATGACAGTGTCTCAAATAGTGCCATGAAAAACAACATTTATGAAATTGATTTTTTTGAAAATGTATTAACTTAAAAAGGAATATTGTGACAGGTTTTACGCAGACACAAACCGCGAAATAAAACACTTGATATATCGATTTGTTGAATATTTCTTTGTTTTTTTATGCTTTTAGGATAGGAAAATAACCCATCATAAGTGTTTTTTGCGTCTTTTCTGCCTTAAACTAAAAGGAGCCTGGCATGGCCATTCTCACCTCCAGTCGTCAATCAACCACTGAAGCATTAACAACGGACAAATAACATACGTCATTACTAAGACCATTACTAACACAATTTGGAAAAACTTTATGAAAGTTATATCAGAAGTCTTTATGAACTTCTATTTCTTTTTTTGCTTCGGTAAAATCTTGGTTTAATTAGATTTTTGAAGCAAACTTTATTTAAAGGACGCGCAAGTTAACCACGTTTTGTGACTGAAATACGCCTTAACTTGCATTTCACACCCAAAAGGTGTGAAATGGGAGAGGAGCTAAGCCTTATATACCGGAACTTCGTGTTTAAAGGGACACTGTCACCAATTTTTAGTATCACTTTGAAAAGCCAAAAAAACATATTTGTTTCAATAGAAACCTTAAAATAATGATCCAGTTTTGTTAACAAATACTCAATCAGTACACAGAAACTAGTAGTATTAGTCAGTTATCTTTGGCTGCGGATGGCCAGGATGGAAATGGATTGCAACTTGAAAAAATTGGCCAATTTTTCAAGTTCCTCCCAGGAGTCGTGGAAAAATCGCAGAAAAACTTATTATGGTTTGTTCTTCCTTGAAGAAATCGCTTGATATTATCTTCTTGGTGTTCTAAAAGCAATTTTATGTTTGAGCAAAGGTACTTTGTCATATATTCAGTGTATTTTGACCAAAACACAGCAAAATCTGCGTGACAATGCCCCTTTAAATACATCGCGCGTCACGGCGTTCGAGCGCATTTTGCCTAAAAAGGTTCAGTCGCGTGCTTGACGTATTTTAAAATGCACAAGTCATTTAAAGCCGTCCTCAAAAAGAAATCTATATCAATTATCTTTACTAAAAAACGTTTTTTTCTGACAAAAAGTTATGATCAAATTATTCTAAAAAGGCGAAACATGTTATGAATATATGTGTACAAAATCATAAACTCAGATCAAACATTCGGTCATTTGGATTTTTCGTTTCAAAAAAAAAGAAACAATGAATTAGAAGGGATTAAATGTTGTTAATGCTTTGGTGGTTGACTGACAACTTATCTCGGAACTTCCAGTTTAAAGCATGTTGTCATTCAATGACAAAAGAACTTGTATTCAAATTTTGTTTAACAAAAATTTGTGAACTGATTCAGAGATACAAGGTGTTATTGATCGACCAGTAACTAAAGGTAATTTTTTTCTGCCACCTTTTTTAAGAATTAGTATGCCGTAAAATCCCAACAAGAAGTCTTGTAAACGGTTCTTCGTAAGGGGCTTAGTAGGAATTATAGAGGGAGGGGATATTAGAACGGGAATGGAATAAGGTTTATAAAACCGGCGGAAAACAGGAGCTACTTAAAATCTCATATTCAACTCGGCAAAATGATTTTTATTTTGAAAGCCCGGAAAGCACCATCTAATGTTATAATTGCGTACTGTAAGTAACGCATTCGGCAGAGTCCCAGTCAATTCTGTGATTCGTGTGTAAATGGTGTTCAGCAATGTGATTGTTGACATCACCATTTTTTGTCGCCCGTTTGTGTTCAGTCAGTCGTATGTTCAGATTTCTGCCAGTCTCGCCGATGTAAGAGGCCTGGCAGTCGCAGCATTTGATCTTGCATACTGCTCCTTGTCTGTTGTTAGGTTCGTCCTTGTCTTTTACGTTTGTGAGAAGTTGTCGTAAAGTAGTAATGGGTTTGTGAGCGACACGGATGTTGTAAGGTTGTAAGATCCGTGCAATAGTCACAGAAGTGCCCTTGATGTAGGATATTGTCGCTGTGGTGACAGGTTTTGCGTTAGTTGTGTCAGGTTCGTTGTTTTTGTAAACATTACGTTTAGCAAAGTCTGGGTTGTAGTTGTTCTACTAAAAACGTTGTCAAGGTACTTGGTTTCGTCGGTTAAGCTGTCAGGTGAATCGCAAACTAGTTGCGCTCGTCTTGTCAAAGTTCGTATGGTCGTCGCTTTGTGAGATGTAGGGTTGTACGATGACTGGTCTAGTAATCTGTCGGTATGAGTCGGTTTCCTGTAGATAGTAGTCTGTAGTTTGTTGTCGTTTCGGCTTACTAGACAGTCTAGAAAAGGAATCTTACCATTTTCTTCAACCTCTCTAGTAAACTGTATGTCAGCGTTTTATCTGTTAAGGTGTTCGTGAAAGGTGTCAATCTCGTCTTTGTGTACAGCAGTAAAGGTGTCGTCCACGTAGCGTAACCAAAGTGGTACAGTTTGTTTGTATGTAGCAAGGGCTTCTTCCTTGATGTTCTGCATGACACCTTGTGTGTTTTCTGAACTTTTTAGCGAAACGTTTTCTGTGGATTTTTCACTAATGCCTGTACATACATAAAACTTTATTTCATCTCGAATTTCAGAGAATGCTTCTTCTATGGACATTCTTTTCGTTTCGAGTTCAGAGTTCGCGTGTTATTGAAATGCGTAGTAAACGCTGCAAAGCCCTTCGTTCCCGAAGGGCTTGACAAGTGAGACTAAACCACAAATTATCCAACAGCAAGTTTGAGCTCTATTTTGTTTTCGGTTCAGGTGTAATTACAAAGAATTTATGCGAGCTTTATTATAAAATGCCCGTTTCGTAAAAAAGCATAAATTATAGAAACAGACTTGAAATGTGTTATGAAATTAACAAACAATGAAATTGCAATTATGTTCCTTGAAACACTGATGCTTACTCTAAAAATATCTCGATGCTGATGTGAACACAGCATAACTTAAACTAAAAACAGAAAATAATTGATATTGTAAACGCCACAAAGCAAAATTGATTGTCTACATGTTTGAAAACGCAAACAAACCTTTCAAGTTCCGCACTGATAATACCTGGAATTCCAGTGTGACTTGCACCTGTTGCTATAGTTTCATCACGTCGCAGAATATCGAGCTACTGACCAGCCTTGTCGTGTTTTACCGGTAGATCTTCAAAGGTGCAGGATCACAGTTACATGAACAAACAACTTCACTAAAACAAATGTGAACAGGACTGTTAATTCAGCATTCTTAAATTCATTAATAATTCGTGAAAAGAAAACAAAGGAAACCACTTATCCGTGAAAGAGGTGTGGATGTGTGATACTAATAGACCTCTTTAGCTTGTATGTTTTGTTTTCCCAATGTAGATCATGTGATGTTACCCTAGAGAACTTTCTTTTAAATTTTGTTTTCTTCACGTGCATATGTATGCATAATTTATGAAAAGACAAAGGACAAATTTCCTTGAGAACATCACGACCTACATTGGGAAAACAAAACATAAAGAGGTCTATTACCATAAAATAGTCCTTTTTACAGTTGTGTGCTTGGTGACCTTGCCTTTGAGTGGAAGCGAGGCTGGAGGTGACCTTGCTTTGATACAGACCTTGGAGCTTTTCAGATGTAAATTTAGCTAGTTAGCATGAGAAAAGCATTATTAACATATGAAAGGCAGAAAGGTTTGTATCAAAGCAAGGTCACCTCCAGCCTCGCTTCCACTCAAAGGCAAGGTCACCAAGCACACAACTGTAAAAAGGACTATTTGATCAACTTTGATCAAATTTTGCTGTGTTCACACTAGGGCGAAACAAATCAATCAATCAACTTTTTTTTATGTGTCAGAAACTATCTAGCTCAATTTTTCAATTGAGCTAATTGGTGACACCTAAAGTAAAAACTTAAAATTAAGAAGAACTAAAAAAACTGATAACTTATTTCTAAAATATTTACAGATTTACACTAACATTAAAATTCCTTCGTTCAAACAAGTTTCACTGTCAAATTCTGTGTTCACACTAGAACGAAACATGTTTAGTCTAATCACGAATGAAACAAGTTTCACTATGAAATTTGTTCACATCAGGCGGCACGTTGCGCGAATCATGATCGAAACACGTTTATTCTGAGCACGATTGAACTACCTCACGAGGTAGTTTCGATCGAAGCCAGACGAAACATGTTAGTGCAAAATTTTGTGGTTTCGTAAAACAACATAAATTAAAGGCGTAAACATAAATTAAAGGCGTAAAGCGTGTTTTGAATTTAACAGAGGGATTAATGAAGTTAATAATTAATGAAGTTAGAATTAATGAAGTTCATCGAAATAAAAAAATCGTAAGCGTTTAGTCCGGCGATCCTAAAGTGACAGATTGCACTGAACTGAATATAGGAACATCCCAGAAACAAAACTGGATACTGAAAGTTGCATGTATATTCTTCTCTATAATAGTGATAATTCCCGGGGAAAGGTTTATCCCGGTTAAGGTTTGGCTAACCTTGGCTGCGTTTTTGGGGCACGTATTCAAGCGTAAATTTCGTGTTACACGAAATTCAGCACAGTACTGTGACCACGGTGCGCACAGCATTTTGGGTGAAGGTGGGCCTTTAAGTAGTGTTAAATGGTAACGAGAGCCCTTGTTCTAACCGGCTATAAAAACAAGTTTATTAATTTCACTTAACCAAATAGAAGGTGGTTTCCATGTTCAAGAAAATCATGTACGCGTGTCCCCGCAGACGAGTGCATTTTGTAGCATTCATCATCATCGTCATCATGTCGAGCGCACTCGGATTCCAGAAATGACCCTCCTCCAACCATTGGTGTCCTCCATCACTTCGGGGAGCGCCTCTCTCGCTAGTCCTGAATCATCCTCTAGCTGGTCAATATAGGTCTCGGCTGGACGTCCCCTAGATCTCTTACCATGTGATGGCTCCCAGAATAGCAGTTGGGAAACTACCTCTTTCTTACTCCTCCAACAATGTCCGCTAAATCTCAGCCTTCTCATGCGTAGTGTAGTCGATACAGGTGGAATATCGCCATAGAGCTGCTTGTTTGTGATATGGTCTCTCCAACTGACATTTAGTGCAGCCCTGAGCATCTTTGTGTAACAACCATCTAATCGCTGTTCAAGAGCTTTAGTCGGTGTCCAACTCTCGGCACTGTACAGAAGAACACTTTCGACAGTTGCCCTGAAGAATCTTAGCTTGAGATTCCTAGTAAGGTCGGATTTCCATTTGTAGCATTAACAATTGTTAAAGATCGTATTCTGTTTTATTTCAAGTACTTCTTGCTTGTTTTTCAAAACCACTTAAAATCATTTTCGCGCTGTTTACGGCACTTCAATGAAGAGCAAAATTATTTTAATTCTTACGCTGCACCCATCTCCTGCCTCAAGAAACGTAGTCATTTGGTGACGTCATAAATTGGAACCAGGCGGCCTGGATACTAGGCTTCTGTGGTGAGCTCTACTGGTGTTAAAATATGTAACAGATGGTCGGCTGTGATTGGTGTATTTCGTTTATTATGGGTGGTTTTCACGTTACGTCACGGCGGCCATGTTGGTGCACACCTACAAAAGAATTTTAATGAACTCCTTTTGTTATGTGCACCAACATGGCCGCTGTGGCCTTTGTCATTTGACTCCCACAGGACAGAAGGTCACGTGAGTGAAAACCATCTATTGTTCCTGTTTACCGTACTGATTCGATTTAGCGCCCGGGGCGCTTAATAATAATAATAATAATAATAATAATAATATAATAATATAACTTTATTTATCGAGGGTGGAATACATTAATTACTGGTCACTCAGTAGTTTTCATAATGGCCCTCTTACAATAAAACTAATACACCGTAATAATTAATTAACTAAATAATCTACTAACATGGATTAGTTAACAACATATGAAATTAATAAGTTTTACAAATCTTAAAATGATCAATAGAGGAATTCCTACTGAGATACTTATTGACTTTTAGCAGTTCGAGGGAGGGCACTTATTGGGGAGGGGCGCGCGCTTATTACGGAGGGGGCGGTTATTTATTTTTTGACAAAAACATGCGAGCGTGAAAAGCAAATTAACGGCAATAGCAGAAAATGTACAATTCGCATAGTGAAAACAAAGGTTGGCATAGGCAAAACTACGGTAATAATGGTTCGCATAGTCAGACTATAATTCGTCTTCAATGTCTTCAATGTCACTTTTTTCGATAAGATAGCTTTTTTGGCGTAGAATCCTCAAGTGGAGCTGCGCATATTAGAAAGGGGGCGCTTATTATCAAAACAGCACTCAAAGCGGGGGTGGTCACTTATTAAAAACGGGGCGCTTATTGAAATGAGGACGCTAAATCAAATCATCACGGTAACTAAATTGTTAACTATATTGTAAAATTCATTAATAATTCATAAGGGTACTAACAAATAGAAATGAGCCATTCCAATCACATTGTTACCCTGTAAATCAGATACAACTCACTAGTGAGTTGTATCTGGAATGTAAATTAGATACAACCACTGGTGAGTTGTATGTGGAATGTGAATTTCACAAGTTGTTTACTACATGAGCGGGAGTGTTGTATCGGCACTGTACATTCACTCGGCTGCGCCTCGTGATTGTATAGGCCGATACAACACTCCCGCTCATGTAGTAAACATTACATACAATCAGAAACCCATAAGTGGGTTGAAACGTGTAACGCGCATTCACAGCTTCCGAATATTAATTTTTTGCTTAGTACCATATTTGGAAACCCCTCGGTCCCTCGAGATTGGAAGCAAGTTATTCTAGCGAATTGATTGGTTAATGTAACAACTTCATAGCAAATTGAATCGGAAGCTTGTTTTGAAGCGAACAAGAGATAGTTGCACGTTTCAACCCACTTATGGGTTTCTGATACAATACAATGCAATATCTTTTATTTAAACACGATAAAATTAAAGCTGACGCTTGTGGGGTCGTGTTACAAAACTTAAATGTTAAAAAGCTAATTTACATATACTAAAAATACTTAATAATATACATACATGATAAATACATAATAACTCGGTGGTTTCCTACTATATGAGTTATTTACTCTTCGGTAAATAACTCATATATACTTACCTCGTTTCAATGGGGATAGGTGGCCAGCCTCATGACCGCTCATGCGCATCCACAGCTTGGGCATGTAAGGGCGAGTCCAAAGTGGTGTTTGATCCTAGCTTTCGTCTTTGATCTCCCCGTCTTAAGCTTACTAGACTCAGAGGGAAGCCTATAAGCCACGCAATCTTGTTCGCGACAAAGTAGGTGTGATCTATGTGTTGTGACGGATTAGAGAAGAATGCATATGCCTTCTGGTGGCGTTTGGAATCTCCGTGGAAATCCACAGAGTGGCAAGTTTTATTCTTAGAAACTATTTTTTGACATTTATAATTGAAAACACTTTTGTGGAAAGAAATATCTGCAAACCTGTCAGGGTCACCAAGCTTTAGAGTGTGTTCTCGGTTTGCAAATTTCCTGTCCTTTATAATTTATTCTAACACGGAGTCTCCCGCGTTCCTTTAAATCTTTTAGTACAAAGAGTCAACATTTTAAATACAGCCTTTTATGAACCTGATTGCGTGAAAATATTTAGAAGTATATTGTCTAATGGCGCCAAGAGTTTGTCGCTTTACGTTTCCATCCATGTTTTTTATATCACGATTTTATCAATCTAATTGCGTGCAAATACTTTCAAGTATTGTCTTAAAACGTTTTTTTTTGCTTTAAGTTTTCAACTATTTTAACAAACGTCGGTCGATATTCAATAATTACAATTATAAGTAAGACTGTACTCGAAGAAAGTCTAGAAAGTTAGTTCAGTCAAAGCAAGGAAAATTATATGTGAACACTCGATTGTGCAAGACTTATCGCCAGAAGATATCTGATCACACCATTTTGTCAATCTAAAGACCCGAAATGTCAAGATATGGAGACGTGATGGCGCATCCAAACCACTTAGGATGTTTATCAATAACATACTTTACTCCTTTCACTATCAAGGTCAGCCAAAATTATAAACAATTTAAGAAAACTGCCAATCTTATTCTGTAAAATACTGCAAAATAGACAGCGCCATAGGAAAGAAGTGCTAAAGAGTTTACATTTGAATGGTCACACTTTAGGATTTAATCCACAGCCGCAAAAGTTAGAACCGCATCAAACGACTCAAGGCTGAAAGGGTTATGAAAACAGATTTATAATTAGCACTTTGAATGTTAAGATATAGCGACGAGATAAGCCACCTCAACAATGGTCACGAAAAGGAAGTGAAATCCCATAACTGCACAATTTTAATGGTGGATCGTGTATCAGGCAGATTTAGGGTTTTCGACGATGCAAATTTCTCCAACTCATTAATAATCCATGAAGAAAATACAAAAGAAAATTAATGTTTAATGAGTGTTTGGAAATCAGAAGAAACACTCCTCATTTTTGCATCCTTAATTTCTCCTTCTAAAATCATTTTGTTTGAGAAGTAATATCAAACATTCGACACAGTATATTTTCAACTCTCTTCTCAGTGTTTGATCTTGTGATGAAACACTGTCTCATGTTTGATATATTACGTCTTTTTTATTTTTAGTCTGATTTACAGTCTGATACGGTGTAAAGCCCAAGATACACGGCTCGTATTGTTGATCAACAGATATTGAAACTGCTGTTGAACAGTGTATCAGGCCATGTTGAATGTTGAAATAGGCCATTTAACATGTTGAATGTTATTGAACAAAAATTGAGACAGGCTTCATTCCGTTCAACAAGTTACAACTTGTTTAACGATAGCAAATGTTGAATGTGTTTTCTACTCATTCAATATAAGGGACCGGTCAAAAAGTATAGGGGGGGAGGGGGGCTGGAGGAAAAGGGGGGTGGGTCATCCCTTTTTTGAGCAACTGGAGGGGGTGGGTCATGATAGTTTTCGACTAGGCGTAATCTAATAGAATATTTAATAATAGAAGTTTCAAGAGATGGAATATGGTACTGTTCTTTTATAATATATTTTACACTTCCAATGTTCACTCCTAGGTCTCTGCTTAATTCTTAATTCCACACATTAAAATATTGTCTTTTTTTAAGATTAAATGTGTCTCTTGGATAATGTTGCAACTAACTGTAACGTTATTTAAACACTAAAGGATATTTTTGGAAATTGTAAACAAACATTATATAAATGCGCTGAAAAGGCATTTAAATTGAATCATTATGTTCATCCCCCATGTGAGCCTCATGGTAAGTCACGACTTCATCGTGCACGTGGTCAGCCTCACTTTCACTAGTGGTTCTGCTGTAACTTTCTTCACTAGTGCCACTTTCATAATTGTCGGCACTTTCATCAGCATCATTGTCGCTTCCATCTCTGTCACCACTAGCATCACTGTCATCACTTTCATCCCTGTCACTTTCATCAACACGAGGCATGTCATCTCTGCTATCATTTCCACCCTTTCTTACATGCTTATTCATCCTTGGGGGTGGGTCAGCAAACTTTTAAGCCGAAGTGCGGGGGTGGGTCAGGTTTTCTTAAGCAAGCCCTTTTTCAAATCCTCCAGCCCCCCCCCCCCATACTTTTTGACCAGTCCCTAAGAGATGGCAACCGCTATATAGGACGCCTTAATCCGCTGGTTTCATACTTGGAGCTCCAGGTTCAATTCAGACTCATTCTATAAGGATCTTAAGGCTCAATTTCTTGATATTTAACAACAAACCTAACCGTAAAACTAGACAAGCGAAAGCGTGCACAACGAAAAGCACATGGTTTTATCAAGTCTAGTATGCAAAGCGTCAAAAAATGTTCCACGTGGCCCTTTCACGGTCACGCTGTCATGCTATCTGCAACACCCCCTGTTGACCAGATTTTCACTGGCTACCTACTTTAATCTGCATAAGACAGAGATCTGCAGTTGAACCCTTTGACTCCCAGAGCCAATTATGAAGAAACTACAATAACAGCAAAACCACAGCGACAAACCAATGAAGAGTGCCGGATCTATCGTAGACCTGGATCAGTAAAAATCGTGAAATAGTATAGCTAAAAACGGCAAACTGATACGGCAAGGATCGGTTTGCCGTTTTTAGCTATACCAATTATGAAGACATGTAGTGTAGTCTGCCAACGAAATCCTATGTGGTGTGACCATTCAAATGAAACCTCTTCAGCAGTACTTTTGCATGGTACCATTTGTTCTAACTTTTGAGTCTGTGGACGAAATCTTATGGTGTGACCATTCAAATGAAACCTCTTCAGCAGTACTTTTGCATGGTACCATTTGTTTTTCAATATTTTACAAAATGAAATTTGGAATTTTTCTTGAATTTTGATTTTTGGCACTCCTGGGAGTTAAAGGTTAATATTATCACAACTTCAACGACTACCAGTCAGCAATTCTTTCATAGCAAAGTGTTGCCCCACCGATATTATTGTTTAGACATCTCTTAACGGATTTCACAAGTCTTTGAAATATACCACCCCACTAAAGTGCCTTCTCAAGGTTGAAAGCCCACTTCATCAGTGTCTTGGCCAAGTACTGTCTTACTACTGGGTAATTTAACACTCTTGAAATTTCTCCAGGAACTTGGGCTTCCTGTGGTTGTTGTGATGTACAGGTCGATCACTGCTGCATAGGCTTTAGGGGACGCATCGCCAAACCCTTGAAGGCTACAACTGACAACTCTTTCAGAGCCTCCTTGGAAATAGCATCTTGGTAGCGAAAGCGATGTCAAACCTTGCCACCCGACTAACAGCTTGTGCCACATCCTTTCCAATTTACCTTTCAAGGTCATCCCAACCAATTTTACACTCTTGAAAGAACAACTTTAACTCTCAATGACGGGTGAAAGTTTAGAGGATCATACAACTTTGCTGCAACACTGACGACATTTCTCTTGGTGGATTCAATGTATCTTGCAACGTTCGCTATTTCTCTCATATCAAACACAAATATATTCTTCAAAAAGTTCCAGCGCACTCGAACTACCTTCTGTTCTGAACTGTCGTTTCCCCTACAGCTCCAAGCATGCTCTTGACATAGGTCTTGTCTTCTTCGGCTATTGCATTCCTTTCTGGGGAGGCTTGACGTGTCTGAAAACTGGGGCTCAGCAGCGTCTTCAGATATGCCAGGCTGCGAGAAGGATTCCCACATTGTTTCATTAATTCTTGTTTTCTATTCGCAAATTTATTAATCAACAACAACAAAAATTGTTGGCATATGATCGAAACAACTTCATATCTCCCTCGATAATCTTCGGCAAACTTCGGAAACGTTCGCACAACCTTCGACGTTTTTGGAGGGTGGGGGCAGTTTTCGAAAATCTTCGGCTGAAAGGGTCTGAAATCAACAAAATAAACTGGAAAGGTGTCCCAAAGTAGAGATATGAAATGTGACTTCTCGTGTTGAACTCGATGCCTCACTCGTAAGCTGCGCCCACTGCAAAGATATGGAGCTTGAAGAGAATTTTCACAACTCTGTGCGCCCAATATACATGTTATCCCTTGTTTATGATTTCCTCTGTCTTATAGTTACCGTTTCCTGTTCAGTTGGTGCTTAATTGTAAACCAGTTTTCACCTTTACCTTACTTGCAGATAAACAACGGCAGTTATTGGAGATGAGCCTTCCTTCTCGATTCTCTACCGTGGGCCTGGCCTGCGAATCGTCGCCATTTAACGACGCTTCCACGACAAGAAACAAATCAAAAAATCCTTGTAGGTTATTTGTCTTTGATTTTGTGCACTGCCCACACTGACCTAAAACAAGAGTTGTTATAATATGTTTTGTCTTATTTTCCAAAAGTTTAATTTTGGAAGCAGTTTCCAACGTGGACATTTTTAAAAAGGCTCGTTCACAGGGTCCATAGTTGTAGAGCTGTAGAGAGAGGATTCTGGGGAAGACTCCCATATGAAAGAGACGGGGGTGATCGTCATACCTTTTGGGGGTGAAAATTCGTGGTTTGATATGCTCCATTGTTCGTACTCGTCATCTGATTGGTTGCACGCATTCAAGCGTGAATTTCGTGTTACGCGAAATTCAGCACAGAAAGTGATCACGGCGCGCACAGCATTTTGGGTGAAGGTGGGCCTTTAAGAACACAACACAAACACAACAGTAGTTTCTCTAAGATTATAGATGACGTTTTTCATAGATTAAATAAAGCTGAATCACTGACGCTTTACGAAAACCTCTCAGTCCAAACGATCCAAGGGAATACATAAATAAAAATTGAAGATGATTGATTGATGATTGATTAATTGATGAAGATGATGATGATGTTGATGATGACGATGATGATCGATGATGACGTCGATGACGATGACGATGATGATAGTGATACAAAATCGGTATATTGGAAGCGCAGACGTTTTAAAGACAACTTTTGGTTGGCATTGACTGGTTCAAAACGTTTCAGCCTACTTCAATGTAAATAGCCTGCAGTGCAGGCGTTTTGTTTTTTTGGTGGGCGAGTGCTGAATTTAGTGTTTGGTCGCCATTTTGGTTTTACACAACGTCGGGCAGCCTGACTCCCACACCCTTGGTCGCATCTTTTGACTCGCCTCAGTCTGCGGTTTTTATAACGCAGCGCTCGTTCGCCCCCCAAATAAGTTTGCTTTGCAGGCTACATTGCAAACTTCTATATACATTAAAAAAATTATATATAAAATATTGTTATGTACATTATCACTTTTTCACCCTAAATATCTCGCTGGTATGTACATTTTTTTTTAGATTCGAAGTCTTTTAGCGGAACACGAGACATTCTTCCGCGCCGCTCAACATTGGAGCACGAGTGTGATGTGTTGCCATTCAGCGATACATGTACGTCACTGATAAAAGGAACGTCACAAGCACCTCATTTGTCCCCGCTTTACAACCGCCATAACTCATACACACACACTACTGAGTGGAATAATGAACGATGCGGGAAACGACCAGTCTTCTTGTCGACTGAAGGTATAAATGAATATAGGAAAAACCAAATTGTGGATTACAGTCATCCTTGTACATACCAAGGAAATGTCTGCCATTGTTACACTGTGTTCAGTACCTGTGGCGATCACCTTCCTTATCCAAATCCGCCAAGGCTAGAAGAGGAGTCTCAAGAGCTTCATGGGGCACTGCGTGATACAGAAAGGCGGCAGCGCATGCAACAAATCTCAATGCAATGTAACTTTGCACCGGGTACAGATGAGGGTGAAAAAACAGACGAAATTGAAATAGAAAGGCGGCACCGCATGCAACAAATCTCAAAGCAATGTCACATACCGCCGCGTACACACGAGGGACTGTCAGAGTACCACGATACAGTGTTTGAACACCAAAGTCAGTGTTTTAGTACAGAAGTCAGTCAATTGACCCCAGGTCGATCTCATCTCACTACGGCAGAAGTAAATGCGTGTTTACCACAAAAGCCCAACTTTGATAATGAAGCACTTGGAATTCACACTCATACACAATGCTACCTTCAAACTTTAAAGAATGACTATGAGGAAAATAAAGGCCAACCGAAGCGTATGAAAAGAGAAAGAAAAGGAGTTGGGAGAAAAGTAACTTCGCCTAAACCAATTCACTCAATGGTTGAAAAAGGCTTTCGACAAGCGTTGCATAAAGGCCGGAAGTTTCAGAAGAAGTGGATTAAGGATCAAACATCATTGTACCAGGGGCTGTTGACTGAACATGAGTATGTGAAGACGAAGACGATGTCTGACAGACTTAAACAAACGGGTGATCCAGAACCGTTCATTTATTCTACATCCTCGAGTCACGAAAATAGCAATGAGAATTCGCTTGTAACTACCAACCAAGACAGCCAGAGTCCATTGGGTGCATTTCCATCACAAAATAGCGTTTCAACTGAAACAACCTATGAAGATGACATTGCATACAGCAATTATGGTGGGTACTCTTTCGAGCACAACTATCTTCCTAGAATTGTGGCGGTGCATTCAATCATTGGTTGCCAAAAACACACTTGTAACGAGTTGCGTGGCGCCAAGGAGCTTTTTTTAACTGAAAAGATACAGTGGAATGAATTAGATGGTTTATCGTCAAGCAATGGTGGGGGACCTTACAAAGGAAAACGCGAACCATCACCTAGTGCGTCAATATTGAAACAAAATTTACCTGAAAATAACAAAGTCCAGTTCGAGAAAAGTACAATCCGCGCATTTATTGATAAACCGGCAAGATGTTACAAGTAAAACAGAAGTGCTTTTGTCCAAGACCTCCTGTGGGCTCCAGAATAATACTGACGACAATAGTGTTATCTATAGGGAATATACTGACCATAACAAGGAGCTGGAAATTCCGCTTTCACCAAGGAATGAACTAGGTATTTTCACTGAAAAGACAACTAAAAGCGTAGTAAATGAGAAAACCATTAAGGAATTATGCTACAAAATTGAAAGTTTTGACGAGCGAATTAAGAAAGAGAAGATCGCGTATAAAAAGGACATTCTTTACAGCATAAAGAAAGTGCTGATAACACGGCTTAGAAAACTGCAGGATAAGCCAAGAGAGATGGATAATATAAAGGAAGTTTAAAACCGAGGAAGCACGGCGCCAGCTATTTCCTGTTTCATCTTTGAACGCTCACCGAGTTCTTTTGAACGACAGTTATCACAGGGTCCAGGGGGATGGGGTGGGGGAGGAGTCCAAGGGGTATAATCATTGAGCCGGGTACAGATTTTGACCAATTTGATCTGAAATTGGCTTTTGATCTGAAAACGGATATGGATTTTAGAAGTCAGGCTTGAATACGGGTACGGATTTTAGAGGTCAGGCTTGAAAACGGGAATGGATTTTAGAAGTCAGAATTGAAAACAGGCATGGATTTTAGAAGTCAGGCTTGAAAACAGGCATGGATTTTAGAAGTCAGGCTTGAAAACAGGCATGGATTTTAGAAGTCAGGCTTAAAAACGGGACGGGCATGGATTTTAGAGGTCAGGCTTGATTTAGAGGTCAGGTCTAAAAACGGGTATGGAAAATGGCCTCGTAGTTTGGTCGCAGTGTTTGAGACCAAGGTAGAGCTCCCGGTTGTGTACATAAGCTCTTCACTTCAGTATTTTTCAATATCAAAATACAAAATCTCCTTTCTTGTCCCCATACATTCTTACAGCAGTAATGTGGAGAAGTTGCTAAAATATCAAGAGAATTCCTCTTTATTGATCATATCCTTAATTCTTATCACCTACATGTACAAAGAGAAATTTGATGCTGAGCACTATTAAACACTTAATGACTGGTCCCGAGGAAAACAGTGAATTTTGTTTTCCTCGAATCTCGATGTTTCCCTCAACTTTGTATCGGAAAACATCGAGATTCGAGGGCAACAAAATTCACTGTTTCCCGAGGGATCAGTTATGAAGTGATTTGTTATATAGCAACACAAAAAAACACAACACAACACAGTTTGAAAAACGCGCCGAACACTCGAGGTCAACAACATCATTTGCATCATAATCGTGTCGTCTTTTGTCCGTGACGGTCTGATCATGTGCGCTGGCGGGCAACAGTGCACTGTTACCCTCTGACGTCAAAAATGTTGCTCGCTTTTGCAAATGTTGCCCGCTCATGGACGTTTGGCGGGGAAACAGTTTGTTTATTAGATGTCATGTGACCATGAATCAACCAATGAACGCGCGCGTTGTGTTGAGAAAAACTCCAGCAATATAACAATGGGGTTTAAAGGGTTAAGAATATCAGGCTTAACGGGAAAACCGGGGTTGACTTAGGATTTTTAGATTTGGCTTTGACGTACTTACCTGTTTACATAAGCACCCTTGGTTACCAGTATTTTGAAGGGAACCAGGCTTACCAGGAAAACCAGAGTTACTAGGCTTTGGTGCAGGGTATAACCCCATTACCCGGTCGTTTACATTAGCCCCCTTGGCCGGTTTACGCGGAATAATCAAACCACTTCCATATTTGGTTCAAGCCTGGTAAGCCGGGTTTAACGACACTTGGGGAAAGACAATTGTAAATAAATAATTTCAATATATCACTATATTTCAAAAATTGTTTTTTAACTAGATACGTTTTACGTTATTCTGAGTAATCCATTTCTATTTTTTTCATGTATTTTGGGTGTAATATGGGTAATATGTAACACGGGTAACATGGGTGCTATTTCGAAGATTAAAACCGACGGGGTCTCTAAGGCTACTTAATATGCTGTTTCCTTTTTCTATTGCTGAGGTATTTTAAAGGATATCAGGAATTTTAGGCCAAGGTTTAACCCCAGTACCTGGCCACATTAGCTCCTGCCTTCAGTCTTATCGATGCCTGGCAGGATTCACCTTGGATTTTTAAACCTGGGTTAAAGGGACACTGTACTGGCTGATAAGTTCAAGTTCAAGTTTATTAGAGCAGTTTTCAATTGAGTGTCGTAAAACCAAAACCAAAGTAATTACTCTGACCAATCACAGCAGTCGTAAACAATCCAATGAACCAATCAGAGCTCGAAGCGATTACATGTCGGCGGCGCCAAGCGCGGGAAAACGCGTGCGAGCAAGTCACGCTTGGTTTTGGTTTAACTTCTGATTGGTCGAGAAAGTGGCGCGAGATTTTTTAGCCAATCACAAACCGTAGCAATGCAAAACCAAAGCAATTGCGAAATTACTTTCGATACTCAATTGAAAACTGCTCTATTACACTTATTCAATTACAATACAACAACAATAGGGGGAAAAAAGAGAAAAACAGAGCTAACTATACATTGAATTAAACATAACAAAGGAAAAAGTGTGTAGCAGCCAAAGGAGCCAAGCTTTCGAGTTGGCTACTATCACAGAGCGATTACAAGTGGGTGGAGTTTATACAGAACTTTTAGAAACTAGTTAATATGAAGCTCTGACTAATAATGGCCAGGGCCCGGTTGTTCGAAAGCCGATTAACGCTAATCCTGGATTAAAAGTTAACCGAGAATTTCATTTTTCTGTTCAAAAATGTTTTCAAAATGTCATTTCTAGCTGGTAGTGTAGACAAGTTACAGTCGAAACTGAAGGGCAGAACACTTTGGAAAATTATCAGTTGTTGAGTTGTTTAACTGGATTCAAAATTGATGCTAATCCTGGGTTAGCCTAATCGTTCTTTGAACAACCCGGCCCAGGAGTTTGCTTTTAACTTATTATCTTGAAATAGGAAGAAAAATCGCCAAAAGTGATGAAAGCAAAGAATTTTTTAACTAAAGAGAAAAAATTAGAGATAAAAAAGTCAAAATTCAACTGAATGGCAATTTTGATTTCTTGACCGCCTATCACGAAATTATCAAATTTTATTAACTGTAATCCACGTCCATCCTTGTAATCCTGCACTTTATCTTCAAACAACTGCTTCTGTTTTGCTCTGTAGAATGTTTTTGTCCAATCTTGTTGTATATTGGTGGCATTTGGCGATATAACATGGAAATAAGCTTAGCGAATGTTGTTATTTTGGCGCCGGACAGTGCCCCTTTAGTCCGGTACTCAATCGCTTATATTAGTTGGCCTGGTTACCAGGGTGAATCAGACTTGTCTATTGAACGATGCCACGCTAAGAAATTCAGATTGAACCAGGATTCTTAGTTTAGTTTGGTCAGGCGTTTAACGCAAGGGATTTGTAAATAAACATTGTATCCTATCATTATATTTCATAATTATTGTTTTACGTCAGCTATAATTTAAACAGTAACAAAACCTCAGCTACATTAGCCTTAGTTATCCTGAGTAATCTGCTTTAATTTCTTCTGTATATTGTTTATTACTAGTGGTTCCTAATCGAAGGTAAAGTGCTGCGAGTAGATGGTCAAGTTATAAATACATATTTCTTAATTGTCCCAAAAAATATTGGGAGGTATTCGGTAGTAATGTCAAAAATTGATTGTAGTAAAGAGGAAGGAATGTGTTCATTTAATTAGCAGATGCAGTAAGTCTTCGGTGTCTTTTGATTTAAGTATTAGGAGTCGAAATATGTAGGCCAAATAAACTAACGCGTACAAGAAGAAGAACAATGACAACAAAGCTAAGCGTGAATAAATGTATTTTTAATGTATATGTTTGTTTGGCACATTGGCCAGCCCACGGAGCGCATTCGCTCAGTTCGGTTTGTTTGCAACCCCAATGGGTCGTTTGGCACATTGGCCACCTAGCGCATTTGCTCAGTTCGTTTATCTGCGACCACAATGGGTCGTTTGACACACTGGCCACCGAGCACATTCGCTCAGTTCACTTTGTTTGTCACAGATCAGAGCAAATCGGGTCAACTCGTGATTCGGTTTGTAGGTCGTTTACGTCGCTGCTTTCGCATGATTTGCAATCAACGATGCTTTGAAAGAAAAGACCGAACAACTCCTTAAGTCACACGGTAGCAAAGCAGTACAAATTATACTCACCAAATACAGAAAAGGCAGGTACAAAAGTCGGAACGAATCAACTCGGATCGGATCGGATCGGATCCAGTCCGGGTCGGATCAACTCGGATCGACCCGGATCGACTCGGATCATAAAAAAAAAATGAAATGAGAAAAAATAAAAATTTTACCCAATTGTAGGTTAAAATTCCTCTCAGAAATAGGCCAAATCAAGTAAGCTTTGCAACGTTTAGAGCTCCGTGGCGTTCTCCGTTCTCCGTGGTATTCACCCGCCATTTTGTTTATTAGTGCCAGTTCCTCTCGGATCAGGTCACGAACTCGTGGTTTCGTTGCACGCTCCATCGATCGATCATATAAACATGGACCCAGCTGAAGGCGAGGAAGGTAAAATCTAGGCCATCTTTCTCAATGAAAGTGCTTAATTTTAAGAAAATTATAGTTTCTGTAACTCAGAATGTGCATTGTTTTGTTTTTTTTACAGCAGGCGATGTTGCTTTTTGTCACAAGTTTTATAGAACTCGTGGTTGCGAAGCGAAAAGGAAGTTTCTTTACTGTCGTACTAACCCTGAGACGACATGAATTTATTTATGGTGGGGAGAAAAATGGCCTACATTTTACCTTCCTCGCCTTCTGCTGGGTCCATGTTTATATGATCGATTGATGGAGCGTGCAACGAACTAAGTTTGTAAAATGATCCGAGTGGAACTGGCACCAGTGAACAAAATGGTGGGTGAACGCCACGGAGAACGGAGAACGCCACGGAGCTCTAAACGTTGCAAAGCTTACTTGATTTGACCTATTTCTGAGAGGAATTTTAACCTACAATTGGGTAATTTTTTTTATTTTTTCTCATTTCACTTTTTTTATGATCCGAGTCGATCCGGGGTCGATCCGAGTTGATCCGACCCGGACTGGATCCGGTCCGATCCGATCCGAGTTGATCCGTTCCGACTTTTGTACCTGCCTAATACAGAAAGCTCTGGTTAAAAACTCGTCCGACACGAACGGAAGAGCGAAGGGAAAGCACGTGTTTGAGCCAGCGTTGCAATGGTCAGCTGTGCTGTTGAACCCCACGAAAGCGAGGCAAAATGTTCCACTAACACACGTCGAGAATCAAACCGGTATCTGAGTTAAATAGGACTGTTGCTGGGGGAACTGAATGAAATATGAATGATAATCCCGATAGCTGTATCGTGTCCAAACAATGACAAAAGAAAGAAGTGTTATTTCGGTACAAGATGTACCATACCAGGGATCTGATGTTAAATAGTATCCATTATTATCTTCAACTAAGAAAAAAACACAGAATATTCAGGAGAAAGGCATAATTTTCACCGTACTTTGAGCGCTAGTATCAAAAGTTTGATACAATAAGCGCAGTGGTGTAGTGGTTAGCGCGTTGGACTTTAGATCCGAAGTCGCTGGTTCAAGGTATGTGTGTTGTTTCCTTAGAAACGAAACTTTTCTCCACCTTGTCTCTCTCCACCCAGGTGTATAAATGGGCACCGGCGACAAAATGCTGGGGATAACTCTGCGATGGACTAGCATCCCATCCAGGGAGGAGTAGCAATATTCCTAGTTGCTTCATGCTACAGAAACCGGGTTAAGCTCCGGCCGGGTGGGCCACCTGTGGCTCGTGTGGTTCACCTGTGGCTCTTGTGCGACTTTACTATTATCGATCTTATACAAAACTTTTTTTTTAACTACTTCGTGTTTATCACTGATGCATCTGTGGCTGAACTCGGTATCCAACAGCTGAATTCGTAGAGACGGTGTTCGAGTTCAGAAATAGAAAGAAATTTCCACCATTGAGTGTTCCCATTAACTGGCCATTCCACACTGTAGTTGTGGAAAACAGCAGAGAAACGTACCAACCTGTATAACGCACGCGTATAGCCATTGTTTTGCTGCTGTGGTTGCGTTCGGTGGAATCCCGTCTTATGATCCTCCCGTGAACTGGACGGTAGAGTCTAAATGCTATACCTCAGAAGGAGATCGGACACCTTAATGAGAATATTAACGGAGTAACTGGTAAGCTTTCAGTTGAGGTTAGGGTTAGCAGTTTATAAAGTTAAATTTAGACAGGAGCTTATTAATAAGCTCCTGATTTAGACCTAAAAAAAAACGAGAGGCTAGGTGGTACCCTGGTAGGGTAGGTTATGTAAACCTAAGCCTAGCTGAGATCACAGGTTCAATCCTAAGTGGGGATTTTAGATTTTCTTTTTTACACTTAAAAATTTATTGAAAATAAAATTCTAAGTGTCGACATTACGTTATAAAATTCTCAATAAGGTGTCCGACCTCCTTCTGAGCTATAGCAGGTAGACGCAGAGCAGGACCACATTTTTATGGGTAGTCGAGGTTACACCCTTGAGATCTTATGTGACACTAGGCACGAGAAATACCACGCAGCTCTCAGAAACCTCTTTTTTCATTGGCCTTGTAAAACACAGCTGCTATTGTTTTAAAGGATAAGGGAATTGTTTGGGTCATTCGTATATTAGGTGAGCCAATGAAGTAACTTGTTCTAAAAGCTGCGTGGCAAACCAGGTACGAAGGACATAGGTAACAGTTAAGGTTACAGTGTACCTTCAGGGGTGTCTCCAGTATAACAGCTCTAGCGTCTTAAGATTACACTTAATATACCTAAACCCAGATATCAAATTAAAGCTTACAGAGCTGGCTATCTAAATATGGAAACCATTTGGTAATAAAATGAATTGTCGAATTTTTTACGACGTCTAAATTCGAACGTCCGAATCAGCTTTAAAACGCTATAACTCAAAGCGATTATTGTATTTTGCTAATTTGACTTGTTCTCGGGTTTCCGGACACGAAGCGCTAAAAAAAAGTGTCGGCGATTTCCCATATTCAATTGCAGTGAAAAGTTACAGAATATTTTCGAAAAAGGGAGAAAACAAATTGAAGTGATCGCACGGAAATGGCTCTTGACGAAAAATTTTTCGGAAATAAGAAATTCGACGACACGTTTTTGTTGATTATATGTTAGCCTAGCTTGTGTCCAAATTTGGGGAAAATCGAACAAATTCCCTTTGAGTTGTAGCTCTTTAAAGTGTCCCCTGCAAGCGAAAAATTAACTTTGAGAAAACAGCGCTTAGAAAAACATATCGCTTCATAAACAAACTCCGCCCACAAAAGTTATACCGTCATTTCTCCGTCAATTTTCACTATTTTTCGATAATTTTTTTGGGATGAAAGTTCATTCTGTAAACTTTATTTTGATGCCAAAAAAAAAAAAATTCAATAAATTTTCGATCTGAAGGTACACTGTAACCTTAACTGGGGTTACACCCAGACAGAGTAAATAATAGAAATGCCCTGTTTATGACAAACAAGAATTACCTAAGATAGTTCATAGCACTGAAGATGATTTATTTTCTCTGTTTAACTCAAATATCATTTACAATTATTTGTTTTGGCATAAATTTGAATTGACTTTTTGTGAATAAGGTCACAATAAAAAAGATAAAAGTGCGGTCACAATGATTGGTTTTACCTTCAAAGACGCATGATATCATAACGTTAGAAATTAAATAATTATAAAATTCCACTAAGCGATAAAATGCTTTTTAATACAGAAGAAAATGTTATTCAAAACGACTAAACAACGAACCTTATGTCCATTCTCTTTATCCATGTTCTGGAAAGTTCAAGTAAAATTACACTTGAGCAGTGAAACGGTGAACAGTAACATAACTCTGCATAACTCGATAACACCAGTCGATTTAATATTTCCCACGCTTGAGACCTGACCGAGCCTGCTCTTTTGATCATTGAAGTTTCGAAGTCATGTGGCATCTCCCGATGGAACTGCAAATTTCGGTGTACACGTAAGTGTTCGCAGGAGTATAGATGTAGATTCGTAAATTTCACATCATGTTTCGAAATCACGTCTGTGAGCAAGCTGAATCATTTCGATTGAAAGCTTCATTTTATCCAAGGCGGGATCTACTTGTTATAAGTAACTTACAACTGATATCACCTGACCGGTGTAAGACAATGGCATTTTGCGTATACAATCACATGACGTTGAAACTAAACGTTACGTTTCCCACAAGAACTATTAACCCTTTCACTCCCAGAATCAACTACGGAGACATGTAGTGTAGTTCTAACTTTTGAGTCTGTGGACGAAACCCTATGGTGTGACCATTCAAATGAAACCTCTTCAGCAGTACTTTTGCATGGTACCATTTGTTCAAACTTTTGAGTCTGTGGATGAAACCCTATGGTGTGACCATTCAAATGAATCCTCTTCGGCAGTACTTTTGCAAGGTACCATTTGTTTTTCAATATTTTATAAAAAGAAATTTAGAATTTTTCTTGAATTTTGAGTTTTGGCAGTTAAAGGATTAACGGCAGATGGCCTGCCAGTGGCACGTAACGTGTACACCTTGGTTGGTGCAGGTTATGAAAAAATTACTCGACTGATGAATTAAAAATAAAAATTCCCTTTTTAAAACGTGTATGAAATCTTTTGAAAGCTCTGTTTATACTATTGTTACCGTGTGAAAACAGCTTGCCCACAAAGAAAAATATTCCCTAGTATTTGCCACATACCAGGCGCTGCTATACCACGTGGCAGATTTGGTGGCAAAATGGGCGTGGTTCTGTCAATGTCACGTGTTTTATTACATTAAAAAATGTGCATACTTTGCCCAAGATAAGTGCAAACATATTCACGATTGCCCCAAGCCATTGGTGGATAAATGTAAAAGTTTTGGAAAGACATTCCGTTCCTTTCTGTTGTTGCGCTGAAAACTGAATTAGCCCCGGTTTGAAGCACTGATGTCGGCAACCACTTTCAAGCCATTAGTGGATAAATGTTAAGGTTTTGGAAAGACATCAAGTGGCGCTCCTTCGTGTTGTTGCGCTGAATACTGAATTAGCCCCGGTTTGAAGCACTGATGTCGGCAACCGCTTTCACTTTTCAATCATTCTTATTGTTACCTTAGTTGCAGATGAAATGCCTTGCATTACAACGTGCGTTGTTTCTTTAGACGCTGCTTTTTTTCTGGCGCACGTCCGCCAGGAGCTTTTCTTGTTTACTGAGCAGTTCCTTGATGCGTATTTCCCTATCTAAAGCAGGAGAATACAAGGGTTCCGTGCTGTGAGGATCAAGTGGATAGCACGGAACAAGGGATGCGATTGGCCGATCAGTGAAAAGGCAAATATTCCTTTCTGGATTGTTGCAGGTAGAACCAAGTGGTTGTAGAGAATCTGCAGTAGCTTGGCTCCGTGTTGTTTCCTTGTTTGAGCTCCGAGAACCTTCAAGCTCCTTGTTTTCTTCCATGTCCGAATTTACTTGGGACACTGACCAAACACCTTAAATGCAAAACAAACTTATCTGATCAAAATTTGTATAGTCATTTTCTTAGTTTGAAAATTTAACACTATCCTAAATTACGACGTAGATAGACCAAATATCTCTAACAGCTTACAGGGTTGTACTGGTCTTTCTATAGTGCTGTTGTTTTAAAATGCATTATCAAATAAATTTACAGTTTTTGTTGGCAAGCAACGAAATTGGAACCAATCTTTCGAGTCGAAGCACTTAGTCAGATAATCAAAGACGTTGCGAGAGAGATGGCATTATACTTTGCAATTCAGGCTTCTGAAGAAAAAAGGTTGGAAACTTTTTCAACCATGTCAGACAAGACACTTTAAGGTACCAAACTAAAAAACAAGTTTGTGTAGGGTTTTAATTTTCACACGAGAAAATGATTAAACTTTTGTCCGGAACGGAACGGAACGTATTAACGGGCTATGTAGTTGTACATGTATGGCGGATTCCCACTGTGACACATGAAAATATGGGCACAGAACTTGAGTGTCAATTTATGGGACATTAACCAGAACAACCTTTATAAGAGCTACCGTTTACCTGCAGTCTTCTTAAAAAGAACTTTGGTCCCAATGCTAGAAGACTCTTCATCGGATCTCGGGCTGCATCTCTTGGGTGAAGAACTTACTGATGCTCTCTCACTCTGACTGGGTGATTCTGACGTTTCCTCGTCAGCACTGACCGTTCCTTCACTATCAGCACTGTTTGAACCAGAGTATGACTTCTCCCCCTCTATATCAATCTTCCTAGGAATTGACTTCCGCGGTCGTTTTCGAGAGCTTGAAGGAGGCGCTTGGGAAATCTGTCTTCCATCGGATGAATTAAACAAACGGGAATTAGAATTTTGTTCCTTGTGAAGAACAGAGGTTTGAAATATTTGTTCTTGAGGGTAATTGTTATTCCCAGCAGCTGTGGTTTTTGAGCTGTTTTCTAAATAGAGGGGCGAGTTGTTGTTTGTAGTAAGCTGTTGCGCGTGCGCATCTGCCAATACACCAACTCTAGACCATGAAAGTAAGCAATTATTTGGTGATTTAAAGCTGCAAGGGGATGTCAAGTTTGTATCAAGAGGCAAAACTTCTGTGACAGCCTCTGAGCTCTTTAGAAAACCATTTTTTCCGTTAGTGTGCTCCATCAACATCGAGTTACACATCTCTGGCGTATTTCCAAGTCCTTTTCCCCAAGAGGTTTTATTATGGCTTTGATAGCATTCCTCAAAAGCATTCCTTTCGTGTTCTAGCAACAAAATCCTCCGAATTTCGGTCGCACTTGTACTTGTCGTTACAGCGCTGATTTGTCGTGCCTCTGTTTGGTTGAGTTTTTCCACACCAAAAGACGATGAATGAGAGAGCTTGTTTTCAAACTGAGAACAAAGGATATTAAATAAGATCCGTGCAAAAGTGAATCTTTCAGGTATTCACTGAGCATAGTGTTTAGAATGATGGTTCATCCTCTAGAGTTGTCCGAAATGCATCTAATTTTCAACTATAACCAATAGGTTCACAGCCTAGTTGAAAATTACGCTCAATTTATTAATAAGTTACATAACAAAAGAATGGAGTCAAGGCAGTGGGGAGAAAAATAAAGAAATTTCAAATTATTCCCCTATTATACAGATAGTCTCGATTTTGTTTTGTTTTGCGAACAACAAAACATTATTCGCCCTTTTCGTTCTAATCAAACTTAACATTTCATTTGAATTTCTACCTCAACCCTTTACTTTAATGAAATTAATGCGTAATCAGGCATACATGTACACTGTCTTGAGGCCAGTATGGAGAATTTGTACATTATTATTATTGACATACAGGTACTGTAATACCTCTGTGAGTAGTGAGTGATTGCTTCTCATGAGTGACCATAAAACAAAATATTTCAGACCCCCCAAAAAAGACCACATTTCCTACAAAACCACAAAACCAGACTGAAAATAATGAATTGAATGATGAATGAGCTGCTATGCCAAACAAACAAATACCATGGTGGCATTTACCTCACAGGTAGTTGCAGTTTTCTATCTGACATTTCAGCGTTTTTGTATTTACAGTGTAACCCTTTCTCTCTCAGAGTCAATTAGTGAGACATGTAGTGTAGTTCTAACTAGTTTTGATCGAGTCTGTTGACAAAATCCTATAGTGTGACCATTCAAATGAAACCTCTTCACCAGTACTTTTGAATGGTACCATTTGTTTTTCAATATTCTACAAAATGAAATTTGGGATTTTTCTTGAATTTTTAAGTTTAGCACTCTCAGGAGTTCCATGTAAATGGTTAAAACAGGGACAAGACAAATGTAATTTCCACTATTACAGGGTTGGACCTTTTACCCTCAGAGCGCTCACCAGCTGGACAAATAACTTGCATTCGTTCAGACTAGTTTTCACTCCCCCTTAAAAAGTATTAATTTATTTAACTTGGAAGTGAAAATTCTACTTGCCAAACCAGGCAAGTGATGTGCGACTTGTACTTGCCTGAAAGAATTTATGCTCACATTGGTGAGCAGGCAAGCACTAATTTCCAACACTGTGTACAAATAAAAAAGTTGTCGTCAATGCCATACAGCAGGGATGGAAATTAGCACTTGTTAATACCTAAATCTTCTTGGCAAGTACCAATATTGCTTATTTCAGTGCAGTTTTGAAAATCACTTGCCCAAATGGCAAGTGCTGGCTGTCAAAATTAAGTTTCCAACCCTGCTAATACATTTAACTCTTTCACTCCCAGAGTCAATTGCGAAGACATGTAGTGTAGTTCTAACTTTTGAGTCTGTGGATGAAATCCTATGGTGTGACCATTCAAATGAAACCTCTTCAGCAGTACTTTTGCATGGTACCATTTGTTCTAACTTTTGAGTCTGTGGATGAAATCCTATGGTGTGACCATTCAAATGAAACCTCTTCAGCAGTTAACTTTTGCATGGTACCATTTGTTCTAACTTTTGAGTCTGTGGATGAAATCCTATGGTGTGACCATTCAAATGAAACCTCTTCAGCAGTACATTTCTTCTAACTTTTAAGTCTGTGGATGAAATCCTATGGTGTAACCATTCAAATGAAACCTCTTCAGCAGTACTTTTGCATGGTACCATTTGTTCTAACCCCAGTTTTAAGTCTGTGGATGAAATCCTATGGTGTGACCATTCAAATGAAACCTCTTCAGCAGTACTTTTGCATGGTACCATTTGCTTTTCAATATTTTACAAAATGAAATTTGTCATTTTTTCTGGAATTTTGATATTTGGCACAGCTTATGTACATGTCAGAACAATACACATTAAAATTTTATGGTTTTAGTCTCTGAAACAAATTGTAGATAAGCTTATGACATGGTTGTTAAAGTTTCCTTCAAGACCATTTATGACGTCATATCTGTTGTCATGGTAACTATAACCCTCCAAAGAGATACCCCTTAAAAGTCAGTTTTTTAAATCTATCTTTAAAACTAACTCGGTGACCTATGTTTTTTATAAGCGTTTTTAAAAGTTTGCAATATTCCTCACCTTCTGTGTAAATTTGAAAAAAATCTGTATTGTGGAAATCGAGATAAATCGAAAAAGGCCTTTTAAGGTGATTCCCTAGTTTTGCATTGCGCATCACTACTGCGCATAATAAATTGCGTCATTTGCGCGTGCACGAGCGCGCGCGCACTCCGAAGCAAGAGGGTTTCCTTTAAGGATTCAATTACAAAGAGGATTTCACGCTGGTCGGGAACAATAGCTTGACAACGAGCACGGTGACCCCCACTTTTTAATGCAGAAATTTAAACGACACACGGTTGACTACAATATATCGCGATTTAAAGAAAAGTTAAAAATTCTGCTTTGAAATATTTGTATTTGAATGCTGTAAAGAACTCGTCTTCAGGTGGTGTTGGGTATGCGCGCATGCCGCGAATTCTTTAATTTCTTTCATAATCTTAATTCCTGGTCAACTAAAATAGTTTATAATGTAAGATCAAAGTCAATTTTGTTGAACTGCTATATTATTTTAATCCAAGCAATGATTTTTTTTTAGAAATTATAGTCCCCTTTCTGATTACTAGGGTTCAGTAATGAAACCTCGCGGGTCGTATAGTTACTATAATGGCCATCCATGTTGTACAAAAACGAGCACGGTGACCCCTATTTTTTATTTCATTTTTGTGATGCTCATAACATAATTACCATCTGGACCAAGTTTTAGAAAATCGTAAAAATTCCTTCTTTTTCAATGGAATCACCTTAAAGATTTAAAAAAATTCCACTGTACAGTTTTTTTCCAAAATGTCTCAAATGTTAGATAAAGTTGAATGCTACTTGCATGAAAATTTTCAACATAGGTCACCGAGCAAAGTTTTGAGATAAAGAGGAATATTTTATGCACGATTTATTTCCGGTTCGCGCGATTTTACGCAGTATTTTTATTTCCGGTGAGCTGCACGCGCTACTTTTTGATAGGAAAATCAGCTGACGTATGCCTCAAAGCATGACGAGTGCACGTCGCGTGCGCACGCAGCTGAAAACCCTTTCGAGCCTCCTTAAAGGGATAAGTTCCCCCAATTAGGAATAATTTCCCCTTTTTTGATCACAAAGTCTGGATTTTGCTTTGTTGTTCTAGCTGCTATAACATGGTTTTACTGGTAGCAAGACATTAAAAAAAAAAAAAAAAGTAGGGTCAGACACGCCCACTTTGTTTTTCTCCTGTTAAACAAGGACCACATCGTTTTTGTTCTCAGTTCATCCTTTTTGATAAATACATGTAAAAGGACAGAATTAACTTACTTTTGTGCTCCTGACTCCCAAGTTTTCTTCGGAAACCGTGACCATTCTCTGACTGCCTACATCTTCTACATTCTGAGGTGTGTTTCTGATACCAATTTTCATAGAGCAACACATTTTTGAAGGCAAATGTTCAAATGATGGAAAACTTGGAGAATCTCCTTGTATGTAACTTGAATTCAGCTGTTCAGCTGTCCAACTGTGTACAGCAACAACCCTTGGCAAGCTATCGTGATCATAAGCAACGCCCCCAAATGTACTGACAAGCTCCTTATCTACATCACTGTGATTCATTAACTCCATGCTTATCAAGCCTGCAAGTTAATACTTCTCTAGGTCCTACAAAGATACAATTTAACCAGATTCAGCAAATTAATTATAAAACAATCATAAAATGTTCAGTATAAATCTAGCCAGATTTTTTGAAAAGTATGTTGCCATGAGGAAGCTTTTGGGAGTGTTTTTCTCCTTGCTTTTTTGTCATTTAAAAACAGTCTAAAGTTGACAATTATATAAAAACAAAAGAATGTTGCTAGTCTTTTTTTCTCTTGCTGTTGCTCCCTTTCCCTTTTCTCTCTCTCTCTTTTCTGTGATTTTTGGGCTGTTTAAGATCATAGAAACCTTTGTTGAAGCTACATGTACATTTGTAGGTGTAGTGAAATTGCTGTAATTTTCATCAGCCATGTTTTCATAAAATCAGCTACATTGTATAAATACAAATGATAAAAAATGTACTACACACTGTACGTGTGGTTTGAAGAGACAAGAACAGGCTATATCAATAAAGATAGAATAACTCTTAATCCATTAGTCACTCTTTACAATAATAATATTTTTTTAAGAATGAATATACAGATGAAATGAAGAAATGAGCCTTGCATTGATGAGAGCAATTAACACAATAATTAGCGCAAATAAAGCATAAAAAAATTAAGGCTACAACAAGATTCCAGCTGATGACCTCCGTGTTGCCACAGCATCACACTACATTAATAATTTATTATTGCACTCATCACTACATGTACAAGAAACAATTTTTAATTTTATTATATATCTGCAGTTCATCCAGGATTTTATTATCAGTGTATCTATTCCTTTTTTTCACATTTTATTCTCATGTTTTTCTCATTTATTCCCCCTTTGCAGTGATTAATTTATTTATACGAATCAAACTAATTAGCACCACTGTAAATAGTTTTAAGGAATATATAGGTTAGTTTTAATTGTGTAATAGAAATTTATTCAGATAGTTTGTAAATAGATTTTTAATATCCTTGCTAGCTTTTTTAAGTGTCCCCTATTAGTAGAGGGTCTATCCCTCGGTTATCTCTAAGTAGACACGTTAATAAAGTTATTATTATTATTATTATTATTATTATTGTTGTATATATAAAGTGTAATTGACTGAGCATCCAACTGTCAACACAAAGGTCATGGGTTCAAATTCCATCAACTGAAGCCTTGAAATTACAATCAGGCTCTATTCACAATGTGTTGTTCCAGAAAATATCCATACCACTCCCACAGGAGGTTTTTGGTTTGGAGCTGGCCTGACACGCACAACATGTTGCAATTCAACATGTTGGATGGTGTTGGATCAAGTTTGAAAATGGTCAAATTTGATCCAACATGTTGCAACAGGGTGGCCAAACACGTTGCACACAACAATGTTGCAAGATGTTGCTTCGAAATGTTGTGTTCATTTGGCCAGGCCTTAAGTGGTAAGTGCATGTGATCCAGACAAAAGTGAAACACTGGACAAAAAATGGCTACATTGAGAAGTTGCTAAGGAAAAGGTTCTTAATAATAGGAAAATTAAGCAGTTAAATAATAAATCCCCTATTTGATGGTCGTAAAATATCCGCACATATTAACTCTCAAACCATTAAATAAGTTGTACTTATTAAAATTTTTATAAGTCATGCATTTCACTTCATGTTGAAAACAGAGAAGACGAGGGGAGGCCGATGGAACAACCTCTTGCAAAATTAAATAAACCGACCGGCATATTGAGGTTATTCATCAAAAGAACCCCTTAGGCCCGGTTCAAACGTGCCGAATCTAATGCAAATGAGCAAGAACAATAGATTTTGCTCATTTGCATCAGATTCGGCACATGTGAAGTTCGACGTTTGAACCGGGCCTTATTCTCTTTAATTAATCGATAACGACAACACTCCCGATAAACATTTTAATCAATCTCACAACAGAAGCAACGATTAAGTTAATTAAAAGAAAGCCAAACTGAGCTTTATAAGCTTCTACAGTAAGCTTATGTTCACTGCAGGTCGGCCATGATCGTCGCCGAGGTTGTTGTTGTTGTTCTGACAAAAGCGTAAACGGTCTCGAAGCGCGTTTGATGATAAACCGCGTTTAAAATATAGTGGCGAATAAAAAAGGGAACAAGAGTGAATAATTAGTTTGATTTAATTAAGCTTATACTAGAGTAGAGAAAAATCCATCTCACCTTTGACGAACATCAACGAATCGTCCAAGTGATGCCTTGCAGTTTCTTCCTTCGGCGTTGCGAAATCCGAGTTTTCCACCGAAAAATATGTTTCGCTTTCTTATGATGTGTTCAAGGAAATATTCCTCGCTATTTTGGGGTTTAAAGGAAACGCAGACAGCGTGAAAATCTTTCAAAATCTCACTAAACACTGTAATTTGCTAAAGGTCGACAAAGCGCTCAAATCCCACAACAAAGAGCCGGTTGAGCTTTTGGCGGGAAAAGGTGAACTGGCTCACGCGGTCACTGCGGTCACGCGACCAGGTCACATGATATTGGCATGCCAGTATGAAATGAGGCCCCGGTTGTCAAAAGGTGGATAGTGCTAAGTATTAACAAAATCCATACCTCTTATTAGCCGAGTTCGAGGTCCGTACCGAAAGTTACGGCCCGAGTTTTTTTCCCTTGATTTATTATATCTCTAAATCGGAGATAACGGAAAACCTTTCACAGTTCAAGTCAAAAGATGGATCACGTCTTTGACTGACATACGTACACTGTTAGCCTGTGTACAGACGCCCCTCCCCTCAAAAAAAATCGGAGAAGGAGCTCCTTCTCCGATTTTTTTTTAGGGGAGGGGCGTCTGTACACAGGCTAGTACACTGTATACGTCACAAGAAAGCAAAGAGCAAATTTTATTAGCTCTCAAAAATGGTGTGATTGGTCTGGTCCTCGATTCGGCGTGAATTTGCGTGGCTCTTGAATGAAAACTTTCAACGAATTAATTTGTTCTTCCATGTGTTAATTCATGTGCTCGGTAGGACGACGGAAACCTGACACAAGGTAGTTTTCTCTTTGAAAAGAATTCGGCTTTGTTTAATACTGGCGAAAACAAGTGAGGAAAAGATGATGAAAACGCCGCGATAAAATCGCCAAAACAAACGTGTTTCAGTGTCAAACTGGAAAATGTGGCAGCATTTCGGTCTACAGCGGTGAACGAAGAAACTCTCAAACTTCAAAAAGGCTGAAAATATCTCCTCATCAAATACTGCATGTTGTTTTTGGCTTTTTGTTGTGCTTTCCATGGATGAGTTTGAATTTCAATCGCACCTGACAATACGCAAAAATTGTTTTCATAGAAATCCACTGCCGAGGACAAAAATTTCGCTGAGGAATCAAGGTACACTTTTAATGTAACTGTAGCTTCCAGTTTGTTCTTATTAGAGCCACTGGCACAAACAATGGTAAGATTTCCGTACAACCCCATACATTAATTATACATGTATGCGCTATTGTTTTTCTTCAGGCGTTTTATTGTTTTGACTTTTGTTTTAGTTTTGAGAAAAGTATGCATAACTGATGATTGGGGTTATACGGAAATCTTTCCCAAACAATAACTCTGAACTTAAGTTTACAAGACTTTTACAACTAGACAAGAACTTAGCTCAGACAGCTTATGATACAGTTTGCCGATATGGGAGCCGTTTCAAGTTGTTTTACAGCTTTATGTTTTTCATTGAGAAGTTTTCTTACGAAGAAAAGTAAGCTTACTCTTTTGTCAATGCTGAATTAAATTGTTAGAGTTAAACGAATTTGCCGATCGAGTTACTCGAGTTTTTACTACAGCCTAACAGCTTAATACCAAAACTATACTCAAGAAAATTGTCAATGCTTTTTGATTCGCGGCTAATCAGTTTTTTGTTAAAGTCATAGCTTAATTTCATCAAGAAGAGTTTTTGTAACCTGACATGTTAACCCATTTAGCTCCAAACGTTTCCTCTGTATAATTTTTAATGTACCTTATTGGTACTAATTTTCGCGGGCACTTAATTTCGCGAAAAAAAGGTCGGCATATTTCGCTGGTCTTTATTTTCGCGATTTGGGTGCAAAATTATTTTCTTAGGGAATTAATTTTCGCGAAAATGAAAAAACAAACACATTTTATTTCGAGAATTTTATTATTTTACACTTCTTATTGCTGAAAATCACCAACTCATAACAAAACCAAACTATAGAAACCGCATCGTGTACCATAGGCATAGTCAAAGACATTATCCTTATGCTTAACGTTCTTTGCAATTGTATAATACAAGGAATACTTGAAATTAAAAAGTATAAACAGATTGTCGTTTCAAATTACAAAGAACCCGGGATAGATGGCCATTTCGATGACTGTACAAAAGAGGTGCTGAAAGGACTTGAATATGACGATAGCGATACAGATGAAGAGGTTCAAAGCAACACAGATCGTGAAATTTGACTGTTAAACTATTGTTTATCATCTGTAGGCATGCCATAGAGCTTTTACACGTTATACACAATTCAATACGTAGGCATGTGTTTCTTCATTAAATTGAGAAAACAAGAAATATAGGAGTATTAAATTTCGCGACATTAAAGTTCGCGGGAATTTTTTTTCGCGTCGCTTTAAGTTCGCGTTTTTTTTTAAATCGCGAAAATCGCGAAATTAAAGCGACGCGAAAATTAGTACCAATAAGGTAGCCTGAAACAACTTTTGTAAGCGGATGCTAGGCCGATGCTTGGACTCTCAAATTGCGGGCCGTACAGGCCGCACTGTAAAATACGGACCGGAAAATTGGCGCGCGTGATATCGCCTAATTTTATTTTTAGGCGAAAAACAATAGACGATATCACGCAAGCTTGAGCGCAGTAATAGTTTTATAATTCAACACATTGATAACAAAGCACAGTTTGAAAAAAAAATATCGAGGCCGGTCCTTCATTTTTGCATTCTCTTGTCAAAATGCGAAATTTACCCCCATCGTTGGATATACGTCATGTAGACATAGCGTATATCAATAACTTTTTGACCATATTTGGGCAATGTATCAGTGTGTTGAAATATAAAATTGTGTTATCCGCTGGATGGCGCTATCCACCTTTTCATTCATTTATTTTTTGTCATTAACCACATTAAAATATATATATATATGGTAGTGACAAGGAAGCCTATATAGAAGCCGGGGGCTTATGAACTGACTTCAAAAGTTGGTTCCTGTAGGCTAGCGTTTCAATTTAACAAATCTCCCACATTTTTCATGTACTCTTATCACTTATAAAAACGACATCACATAAAAATGTTCGCAACTCAAGAGGAACCACAAGGCGAAGGCGAATTTTCACTGTCAAGGGTCTGCCAAGTTTTGTTTTTTTACTACAACAAAAACAATTGCGTGCAAAGAAGGGCGAAGGCGTTCAACTATGTTGTGGGAATATTTTTAGAAAACGCGCGACAAAATTAACAAACTAAAAAGCAAACTGCTAAAAAAAATTTTGCGTGGTGCAAATAGTTAGAACCTTAACGTCTTCTGTGTATTTTTAACTGAAAAGGCTTTCGTAAAAAATCTCTAGTTAGCTTGGGTTGTCAGAACCTGAAATCCGAGTCTCTTTGTCGATCTTAATTATGCAGTTTTTTGTAAAACACTATATATGCCTCTAACTCGGAACATGGTTTGCGACAAACCGAAACATGTTTTGTACATTACTGATTTGCATGGGTTGTTTTATAGAATCGCGCTCGGCATGCCTCCTCCCCCACAGCTCTCGTAATTTACAGTATAAATAAACGTTGTTGTCTCTGCAAAATTTACTCCCCCCTCCCCCCCCCCCTATTCACTCCGCTCACCCCCCCCCCCCCCCCCCCCCCCCCCCCTCCTACGATGGAGTCTGGACCCGCCATTGTAATCTCTGATTGAACTCTCTAAATGATGGATACCCCTTCAACTGAAGGTGTCCCGAAGGTGTTACGAAGGTTTCACGAAGGTGTCCCGAAAGTGTCCGTCTTCAACTGAGAGAGTTAACTATAGACACTTTTAATAAATACCACGATGCATCATTTTCCGCTAATGACGTCAAAAATATTCTTTTGAATTCTCTTGCAATTCAAAAGAATACATTTGACGTCGATAGCGGAATGTGATGCATTCTGGTATTTATTAAAAGGGTCTATAGGCGGGAAAAAGTGCTTGTTAGTGCTTGTTAGAGCGAGACAGACAAACAAGTTCCTACAAAATTTGATGGCTATTTATTGATGACAAAACTACAACTGGTTGGATCAAGGAGTTAGTTTCTAAACAAATTGTGGTACTAAGTCGGTAGGGGAGTGAAACACGGAAATTCGGTTTTATCATCTGATTTGATAAGCTAAATTTGCCACCGTGAAGAGATTTAAAAGCTCTGATTCGCTATGACGAAGGGCTAGCGCACGAAACGAAGGCTTTTGAATCTCTTTATGGTGGACAACTATTAATAAAACCAAATATTCGTGTACAACTAGCTGGGCTTCTTGTCACTCAAGCTTTCAGATAGCGTGCGTGGTGCTTGATGTGATCCTCCATAAATGTAGAGATGAAATAATAACTATGGTCATAATCCTGAAGAAAGAAATGAATATAAACTTTAGGGAGTTAAAAATCATATATGTGAATATTATCAATTTTATTTTGCCTGTAATGATCAGTTTGAGATGTTACACCAAACACGAGAACGAGTGTTTCATCAGGATATCCATGCCGAGAAGTGGGTTAAAAAACTTGTAGTCCGATCTAAAGTTCCCTAAATTTTGACTGCTGTGTACCCTAACAAGAGAGTACAACAGGCTTTGATAAATACTGGGTGTCAATGATGGGAACCCGAAGCCGATTGTTTCCCTCTTTGCCTGTTCGGTTTCGGTTGCCTCAATACTGGCCCGTAAAGAGTATTCAGACAACCGAGTTTTTATCCTCTGGTAAGCGACCACTTATCCATATTTGTCACTACAGACGAAAATTGAATACAGTAAAACTCCAACAAAACAAAAATTTTGTCTTTTGCATCAAAACTTCTATATACAATATTTGCGCTGATAGGGGTTTTGTATATTGAAATTACCTTATTATCCCTTATTTTCGCGCGTTTTTAATTTCGTGATTTTCGCGTTTGAGAAAAAATCGCGAAATTAAAGACTCGCGAATAAAATTTACGACCGCGAAAATAAACGACGCGAAATTTAATGCCATACGGTTAGGTCTTTCATAACTATTAGCAATTAGCGTCAGTTTACGTGTCTTTGGCAACGTGTTAACCTTTTGGAAACGTTTACTAAGAGTGCTGCAGGATCAAAACAGGAGATTTACATGAGATTTCAGTGCATGAGATTTGCATGAGATTCAATCTCGTTTTAGCATTCTTCCTCCGACTCGTCCTCAGCTATTTCTTGAAGCACATCCTTGGTGCAGTCGTCAAATGGACCATTTACCCGAATTCAAAACAATCTGTTTGTATACTGCGCCGGATCATGATTTAAACTAGCAGTAATCACAGATTATGGAGACGCGTTCGATTGAATTTCCGGCGGAAATGAGCCCCTGAAGGAAAACAATAGGGGCGGCCATTTGGAAGACCGTCTACCAAAAAATCTCAAATTTTACTGCACATAAACCACAGGACAACCAACACGAAATTAGGATTGCGTTCTTCGAACGCGATTAAAAAACGCGAAATTAAATTTCCTTTGACACGTTTTCTTCTGCAAAATCGCGAAATATGCCTCTGACATTTTCGCGAAATTAAAGACACGCGAAAATAAGTGATAATAAGGAACTACAGGTTCATACGATTAAAAGTTCAGACCCCTTGTGCTCTGACTTCTCGTTAAGTGACCACCTCCCGTAAGCGACCACCTTGGCTTTCAACCTCGTTCCCAGGGTCTCTCATCTTCCCACTCCCCTTCTCTCGCTCCAGGGGGTGGGAAGATGAGAGACCCTGGGAACGAGGTTGCTTGGCTTTGCATTTTGGATGGTCGCGTTCAACTGTAATTTAAAATACATGCGCAAAAATAGTTCAAATGTGAGTTATACCCCCTGCATTCGTAAGGTGACAGGCACATTCTTGGATCTGCAAGCCTCAACAAAGTTGTCCGGAAGCAGTTGAGATGGGTAAAATTGATCACCGCTACCCTACAAAAAACATTTTACAAATTAAAATTTTACAAATTTCACGTTTTTTTCAAAGGTTTTTCTAAACATTTTACACCTTAAGGTTACAGTGTACCTTCAAATCGAAAATTTATGGAAATTTTTTTTTTGGCGTCAAAATAATGTTTACAGAATGAACTTTCATTCAAAAAAAAATATCGAAAAATAGTGAAAATTGACGGAGAAATGACGGTATAACTTTTGTGGGCGGAGTTTGTTTACGAAGCGATATGTTTTTTTAAGCGCTGTTTTCTCGAAGTTAATTTTTCGCTTGTAGGGGACACTTTAAAAAGCTACAACTCAAAGGGAATTTGTTCGATTTTCCTCAAATTTGGACACAAGCTAGGCTAACATATAATCAACAAAAACGTGTCGGCGAATTTCTTATTTCCGAAAACTTTTTCGTCAAGAGCCATTTCCGTGCGATCACTCCAATTTTTTTTCTCCCTTTTTCGAAAATATTCTGTAACTTTTCACTGCAATTGAATATGGGAAATCGCCGACACGTTTTTTTAGCGCTTCGTGTCTGGAAATCCGAGAACAAATCAAATTAGCAAAATACAATAATCGCTTTGAGTTATAGCGTTTTAAAGCTAATTCGGACGTTCGAATTTAGACGTCGTAAAAAATTCGACAATTCATTTCATTACCAAATAGTTTCCATTTTTAGATAGCCAGCTCTATAAGCTTTAATTTGATATCTGGGTTTAGGTATATTAAGTGTAATCTTAAGACGCTAGAGCTGTTATACTGGAGACACCCCCGAAGGTACACTGTAACCTTAAGGCCTGGCTAAACTAGGAAACATTGTTGCGGAAACATTGTTTCCTGTAATGTTTCCGGGGTGGCTAAATTAGCGGGAAGCAAACAAAATGTTTTGCTGCCCCGGTGGCTAAACGAGGAAACATTGTTTCGGAAACAAAGGGTCACGCATGCGCATTGTTGTACGCTCGCCCATCCGCTCGCCGTTGCTAGGAAACATTTTTAATGAGCAGCACTGGAAACTAGTCAACAATGCTTTCATGGTGGCTAAACTGGGAAACATATGTTTCGGAAGCAAAATTTGTGTCCGGGAAGCAAAAATATTTTTGACCTGAGGCAAAAACATTTTCTTGTTTCCGAGCAGCAAAATTTGTTTTCGCAACATATGTTTCTCCCGCGGCTAAACTGGGAAACATTTGCCTCCGCAACAATGTTTCCGCAACAATGTTTCCTAGTTTAGCCAGTGGTGCTTCACATTTTCCCTTTCCCGACAAAGCCGAAAGGGTATTGGACATCAAACATTTAACTAACTCCAGGGGTTAACCTTGCAATGGAGTGTGGTAGAAATAATACTATCAGTTGGGCTGAGCTCCGGCAGTTGTGCGCCACTTGATAATATAATGTGATAATTAAAATATATTATGCCTGAATTTTTTAAAACGATGCTGCTCTGAAAAAGTCTGCAACCTAAAAAGGTGGGTACTGCCAGTATTTATTTCTCCTCGGCTCTCTTCCTTCTTTTGTTTAATTTTTAGGCTGGGGTAAGGGGGGTAAGTCTTCACAAGCCTTATGGCTCACAACTGCCAAAGCTTTACCCGGTTTCTGTAGCATGAAGTGACTGGATGGGATGCTAGTCCATCGCAAGGTTACCCCCCAGCAATATGTCGCCGGTACCCATTTATACACCTGGGTGGAGAGAGACAACATGGAGCAAAGTTTGTTGTCTAAGGAAACAACACAACGGAAGAGACCAGGCTTGAACCATGCACCGACCTTCCGGTTGAAAGTCCATTAGACCACAGTGCCTCCACACTGGCTGATTGTAGTCATAGAACCCTTGCCTCGGCAGAGCATACACTTGCAGTGTTTTCAAAATATCAGGCAGACAACATAACGTACAATCACATAACATAATGGTTTATTTAGAAGGTAATAAAAACACTAGCTCCTAAAACGGGATATCATGAGGTTATCCGTATATAAAAACAATTTCCCGAACAATTTCAATTCACAAGCAGGCATAGTGCCACAAAAATATTTACCTGATCAATGAGTACATCTGGTATTGGTCCATCATAGTTTTTCACCAGTTCAGTAGCATCATACTCCTAACAAATTAAGAAAAGTGATAACATAGGGCATGTTAGCCACGAATTTTCAATTTATTGAGAGATGTGTGAGACAAGGTTTAAGTCAGAAAGACTTCTGAGAATTTTATGGAAGAAAGCGTTTTTGAAAAAGGGAAACATTCCACAGGGAAAAAGTACTTAATAAACATGCAGCTTTTTGAATCAGTGGCATTCCTTCATGAGATCTTTATCAATTTCTGGTAATACACTGTTATGTTTAGGGTTAGTCTGTTATGTTTGATGATCAAAGCCCCACCCTTGAATTTAAATGGCATGCCTGTCAACAAGAACTAGATGCTTTTTGAAGCACTTGAGTTCAAGCGAGGCAATTATTCGCAGTTAAAATGTAAAACATTTTGTTTCACTTTAAATCAACAATGGATATCTCTTCTTCTGCATAAATGTTCTTTCCTTTCTCTCTTTTAGAAAAAGAGTAGTTTTATTGTATGTTTTTTTAAAAATATATTGTATTTTTATTAATGAGTTTTCAATAAGCACTGCCTCTGAATAAGCATTGTCCTTCAATAAGCACCACATTAGAAAGCTGAAAAATTTCAGTTAATAAGTGCCAATGACACTTTTTCAAGTAAATATGGCACACCACTCAATCTATGACCCTACGGAGCAGGGCCATACTCTAGCAGTGCCCAGGGGCCTCAGGCTCCTTACTTTTATCTTCAGGCGACTAGAAAAACTTACTTTTGCATAAAGCTTAAGTGCCGGGCACCCCAGATTTCATAGTTGGGAGCCTTTGGGCTCCCTGTGATTCTTCTAAGAGCACAGCCTTGCAGAGTGTGACAGGATTAAACAATGATTATCACTTGCCTTCCATGTTTCTTTGTTGCTCCCCATGTATCCAGTGAATGCCTTCTGTCCCCATGGACACTCTACTGGGTTGCAGATGGGTGCATAGGCTGACACTGACTGCAGAGTGTAAAGGAAAATTAATAGCTATCAATGGGTTGTTCCATAAAAAAATCAGTACCCCTCCCACAGAAGGGTTTTTTGGTTTGGACCCCCCCCCCCCCCCCCCCCCCCCATCCCCAGAGAAAAAAAAACAGAGAACTTAATTTACAGGCTGCAAATTCATCCTGGCCATCCCAGCAATCATTGAAACAGAAACGTAATACTACACTCTGCCTGATTTTCTATCTGACCATCCAAAATTATGTTGACTGGCTTACATTCCACCAACCTTATAAAATCCAGGATTTTTAAGGAAACAAATTAAAGCGCCATGACCACCCATGCTGAAAACAGAAGAGACAAGAAAAATTTACAGTTTTGAGCTCAATTCCCTACCTACTCTTCGCATTCTTAGTTTTAATGATTTTATACAAGTGTTTTATAATAAAAGGGAGGGTGAGAAATAGTGTTTT
>JAJLRJ010000010.1:26725297-26771297 GCA_024195265.1 Dendrophyllia cribrosa
AATCAGCTTCAAAAACTTATAACGCAAAAATACGAATTTTTCTCAAGTTGTTTCGTGTAACATACCTGTCGTTAATTTTGTTGCGCTAAAAACTTGTCGTCGTTACGAATCGTCCCGTGTAATATCATCACCTTAAAGCTCCCTAATCTTATACAAAGTTAACTTCCTTAATACGGGCAATTTGGCTAATTCTACAGCTAAGCGATAAAAATGTCCTCAAATGCGCTAAGTCAGTCAGCTACACATATTCTATCAGTTTGGTCGAAAGAAAATTACGTTTGTCAAATCGTAATTTTGTAGCCGTTTTTAGTGGGGTTCAGTAGATACAGTAATTTACTGTATTTTTCCTTAAAAACAATAAAACACTTAAATTACTGTACGCCCGGCGTAGCCAATCGATAAAAATCGGTACCGGTAAAAATCGATAAAAATCAAGTGAACTTATTGATTGGCAACGTAAATCGGTAGAAATCGATAAAATAATTCGGTGTGTCAAATCGATATTATCGATTTTGTTTGATTTTATCGATTTCTAACGGAAAACATTCTTTTTTTGGTATAAAAAAAGCTGGTATACAATGAACAAAATGTACTTATTCAATAAAACATGTTTACTTCACCATTTGTAACGTGAAGGAGTTGATTTTCACGTTCACAAGAAATACGAAACGATAAACAAAACAAGGCAAACGATAAATGCAGAAAAAATTTACATTGTCAGCAACATAGACTAAGAAATAACAAAACAACAACTCCTATTATTCACAAGTAAATATGATGGCAGATATTTTTCTAGATCTCCTAATAAAAGGTATATATGAATACATGAATATAAAAATTACTTGTACTTTGTGAAATTGTGGTAAGATTCGGTCAGCTCCTTTCATTTTCCTTGGCCTTGGTAACATAGATGTACGACCATGATGGCGAGTGCAATTTGAGCTGTTTGAAAAACTCACAAGTGCAAATTAATCCCAAATTGAACGAGAAAACCGTATGATTACCTATTAATAAATATACATGAAAAAATTTGCATCCATATTTTTTGCAAAAATTGTTTTTGTTTTGCATTTTTTTTTTGCAAAACATGTTTGCATCAATTTTTTTTATTTGTAATTTGCACTGGTGTTACACTTGAACTGCACTGCTCTTAGCCAATCAGAATTGAGTATATTTTTCATGTATATTATTAAGCACGGAATAGATTGACGAGAACTATAACGATAAAATAACAACAATAATAAAACTAACAATTCACCGTTTAGATACACACTAAAATGGCAGAAGCGCAGCTTACAACTACGACCTAAAATAGCAATCACAAATGCTAGCTAATGCTGTGCTGCTGCGCTTTGTCATATTAATCGTTCCAATAATAAGGAAGACTTGACGTTTAATGCATTTCCGAAGGATCCTTGCCGAAGGTTAGTTTCTCCATCGTCCGCTTTCCAACGTCACTTTCATTTACTATAACTACCCCAGGAATATCTTCTGGGGTTAATTTTAAATCTCTAAATCACAAATCGCTCTTGTTTCCGCCACCATATTTACTTTTTTGAAGTTTGCAGGAAATTTGGTGGCCCCTAGGCCTCGCTTTCATTCTTACGTAGTAAGTGTGTATTAGCTTTAGATGGATACGTGCTCAGCAGAAGCGAATTGCGTTGTATCTTCGAGACAAACACAGGCAAGTTGGAAACAAATAGTTAAAAACAGTTCTAGTGGTGCTCGTGAATCAACAGAAAAGCAACCATGAGAAGTTCAGAAAGTGACAGGGACATCGACGTCGCAGACAACCGGCGTAGAGAAAGCCAGTCAAAGTGAACCTGGGCAGTAAAGTTACCTTTTGTTGGGTTGAATAAAAATAAATTGTATTCACTTGTTGTCTCTTGATTTAATAAATAAGGCGATTATAATCGATTTTAAAGGCCAAAAAAATCACTCGTAAAAAATCGATAACAATCGGTAAAAATCAAGAAAAAACGATAAAACAAATGAGTGTGTCATCGATTTTAACCGATTGATCGATACAATCGATATCTATCAAATCAAATTTACCGATTTTTACCGATTTATCGATTGATAAATCGGTACCGATTTTTATCGATTGGCTACGCCGGGCTGTACGTCGTCCATGTGAACCCGCTCACGAACACCCTGTTTAAGGGACACTGTCCCGACTGAAATATCGTGTTTACATGGTTATGCCTGGAGCTTGTTTTAACTTTATTATCTTGAAATTGGAAGAATCCATCGCCAAAAGTGATAGAAACAAAGAAATGTGAAATAAACAGACAATATAACGGCTAGAAAAGTCAAAATTTAACATGAATCAGTGGCGTAGCCAGCCTATAGGCCCGTAGGCCCGGGCCTACAAATTTTTCAGCCCACTTGTGTTACATTTTTAAGAACTGGAAATGAAAAATTCAAATCCATTATCTTTTATCAAATATTAGGATTTCGGTGCTGTCAAGATACACATAAAATCACCAGAAAGTGAAGGATGAATGAAGCATTTTCAAGGGCCAATATCGCAAAATTTTCCTGGGGGGTATATGCCCCCGGACCCTCCTAGAAGCGGCCCTTGCGGGGCCGGATGGTCAGGCCTGCAACTCTTCTAAAAGCTGGCTACGCCCCTGAGAATTTAAAGTTTGATTTCTTGACCGCCTGTCAATAAATCAAATTTCATCAACTGTAATCCACTTCAATCCTTGCAATCCTGCACTTTATCTCCAAACTACTGCTTTTCTTTTGCTATATAGAATCTTTTTATCCAACTTAGTTGTATATTTGACACATTTGGACCAGGAATTGGAATTGGAATGGGCTTAAGAGAGTTGGTCGCTCACAAGAAACCTAACATGCCATAACGCCGGTGGGATGAAAACCGTGGTACAACTGAGCGGAGTTTCATAGATTTACACAAGGTTTCTTCTGAGTTGTTTAATTTCTTGACTGTAGTATCAAAGATTTGGAAAAGGCTATATCAAATCAAATGGAATTCATCGATTTTTCTTCCAGAGTCGAGTCTTCACTCGTGTAGCATGGTTCTATCTTTTGAGTCTGTGGATAAAAACCAATAGTGTGATCACCGTTCAAATGAAAGCCATTGAGAAGAACTTGCCTGTGGTACTGTTTATTATGCTGTACAAGGTGGTTCTAACTTTTGAGTCTGTGGTAGAAATTTCAATAGTGTGACCATTCAAATGAAACGTATCGAGCAGTACTTTCCTGTGGTGCTGCTTATTATGCTGTACAAGGTGGTTCTAGCTTTTAAATCTGTGGATGGAATCCTAAAGTGTGACCATTCAAATGAAACTTTTCTGTGGTGCTGTTTATGATGCTGTACAAGATGGACAGGTTCTAACATTTGAGTTTGTGGATCAAACCCCAAAGTGTGACCATTCAAATGAAAGCTATTGAGCAGTACTTCCCTGCGGTGCTATTTATTATGCTGTGCAAGGTGGTTCTAACTTTTAAGTCTGTGGATGGAATCCTAAAGTGTGACCATTCAAATGAAAGCTACTGAGCAATACTTTCCTGTGGTGCTGTTTATTATGCCGTACAAGGTGGTTCTAACTCTTGAGTCTGTGGATGAAATCCAAAAGTGTGACCATTCAAATGAAAGCTACTGAGCAGTACTTTCCTGTGGTACTGTTTATTATGCTCTACAAGGTGGTTCTAACTTTTGGGTCCGTCGATCGCGCAGTCTTTCCTGTGGTTCTGTTTAATATATATTATGCTGTAGGTGGTTCTAACTTTAAGGTCTGTGGATGATATTCCAAAGTGGGATCATGCCACTGAGTAATATTTTCGTTTAGTGCTGGTTTGTCTCGATATTCGATAGTTTCTTGGTCGCCTTTAAAAATAAAAGAGTCAGAACATATGTCTTATGTAGCTTTTTGGTGTCACTAACGACAACCCGGAAAAGGAGAGTGTAAAAGAACAATTGAAATTATTTGCAATACCGTAAAGCAAGAAGACAGATTATTTTTTGTATCCTGCTGAAGAAAAAGGTGCTACCTACCTCGTGCTATTCCCATTTCCACCAAAATCAGGAATAGAATAAAAGAGAGATTCATTTTTTTTCTAGTCCACCGCGTTTTTTCACCAGTCAGGAGTTAAACGAAACCAATTCAACACTTTCGACAAAATAAAAAAATGCTAATTACCTTTTTGAAAATAGATTGAAATAGCAGATTTTATGCTAAATAAACACTTCTTGATGTCTTTATTCAAGTTTTCAGAAAGCGGCGGCTTTCGAGCACACACAGATTGTTTAAATATATGAGATTCGTGTATGTCAAGCAAAAGTCAAATTAAGTAAACAATCGCTCTTTTAGCCTTGTTTATTTCCGGTGAAAACTGGAAGCAATTTTTAGTCTGAATAAACGATAAATTGCACTTCAGTAAATTTTCTTTTTTTCCTTTTTTTCTTCGGTTGACAGATTAGAACAATCATTAGCACACTTATTAAAATTCGCCCAACCAAATATAACTCCTTACATTTTTTTTGTTTTCTTTTTATTTTCTTCCCTTGGTTATAAAACGTTTTAATTTTGGTTCAAATTAATCCCGGAGGAAAGCAAAATTGACCGAGTTAAGAAAACTCAATAACAACAAGCAAATAAATAATTTCCTTATCTACCTAGTGTGCATGTTAAATTCTGTTATCCTGACTCTTCAGTAACCCAATTATTATTTCTGAGACACGGAATAAAGGAAGTTTTAAAGGTCAAAATTCGTTTGATATATTTTGAAAGACCCTTTTTATAATACTTAAATGGCAGTTTTCCCTACATTTTTTATGCTTCATCGGCGTGTTTTCGCTACCCTTTCCTATTCTTCGTGAAAACCCTACCCTTTCATATACTTCAACTCGTAAAATCCCGACCCTTTCATATACCTCCAGCCTCAAAAAGGTACCCCTTTCGGGCGGAGCATCCCCGTATAGCCCATTATAGGGAGTTACCCCCCCCCCCCCCCCCCCCCCGGGTCCAAGACCCATCCACGATACGATAATTGTTTGTGTCCTTACATAACACATGCCCCGTTGACTCTTGGAAGATGTTACAATTGCATTATCCAGTGAGTTTTCTGTTGCTATCCTACATTTTTGGGAAGTAACCCTTAAATGAAAATACTTTTGAATCTACAATCGTCGACAAAAGTCTTTGGGACACTTCAATAAAAGCGCACTATTGAATATTTCTTCAAGAATTATAAAACATTTCGGCCACCGGGTCAGTAGAAATGATCCCCTCCCTCCTCGGACAATGTTGTTTAAACTAGTTTTAAGCGCCGAAATCAACCTTGTGATGGGGTTGTGGGGGGGTATTTAGCAAGAATTTCTCTTGACGGTCAAGAAAAGGTAAAAGCGTCCCAAAAACATTGTCGAAGATTGTAGCTTATATGATTATTGCAGACACGTTTGTTTAAGACAGTTCCTTGATTTATTAACTAGCACTGTGTTATTCTCACACCTCACACCGGCTTATATACACTAAACGTTTTTCTTTTTCATTTCTTTTTTATTTTCTTTCCTTGGGGCTTCCAGTGATAACAGTTATGCTTCTGCTAAAACTTCAAAATTATGAGATCAATTTAATGAAAAATAAATATTATTTTTCTTTGACAATTAGATGTTTCAAACTGTTGTCAAACTGCAGATGGATCCGTGGGTTGACAGTAAGAAAGTTAAACAGAAAATTTTATTTACGCAACGAAAAATCATCCTCGTTAACTGTTCTTATGTAATTTTTATCCTCCATGTCTCACTTCGAAATATGAATTGCGCTATTTTGGTTTTCCTCGTTTTCCCTGCCGCTTTTTCAGGTAAGCATGTCTGCTGATGTTATCTTCAAAACGTGAATTCATTACTCTAATCGAAAACTAAAAATTGCAAGCGTTAAAACGCCAAATGCCGTGTTATAGACGTCTGCTAGATAAATGTACATAACTCTTGCATTGAAACTTTGAATGGAGGGATGCAACGAAGCTCTCCATTTTGGTTCGCATTTTCGATTTTTATGTTCACATATAAAATTTAGCCTACAAAGGGAGTTAAAAAGGTTAGTGAACCTAAAAGTAAAAAGTCGATATAACATAGGTTCATTGTCGTCCAAACGAAACAAGTCACATTATTTGTTTATGAAACGTGAAAATCATGTTTTCTTCACGGAAGGACTGAGAGCCCCAAGAAATTTCTTAAAGGTGATGATACACGGGACGATTCGCAACGACGACAGTGTTGCGCTAAAAGTTGATGCCTTGTAACATGGGTGCGCGGACAATTTTCTTCGCAATTTTTGCGTTGCGAGTTTTTGAATCAGCGTCAAAATCTCGCAACGCAAAAATTGCGAAGAAAATCGTTCGCGCACCCATGTTACACGGCATCAACTTTAAGCACAACATTGTTGCGCTTAAAATCGTCGTTGTGAATTGTCCCGTGTAACATCACCTTAACAGAGCCATAAGAAATTTTTTTGAAAAGTAAAAACAAACTTAGCTTTTTTTACAGAGCTATGATTCATTTGGCAAGTTCATTCTACGTACAGAGAATTTGTCGAATCAAGTAGCGTGCCAATCAAACGTTCAACTGTTCGCTTTTTTTTTCGAATTTATTTTGGCCAAAACATTACCTCGCTTTCCTCTCTTCAAAATAGTAAATACTGTCTCAGCTAAAAAAAAAAGATTCTCGGCAGACATAAACTACTACGTTAAAAGCCAAAAATTTCGGATATTTTCTTTCGAAGGAAAATTTTTGGATTAATTCATTTAGATTTCGGACAAAATTGGGACAGACTTTCGGACACTGTATATAAATAAACTGGAAAATGTACTTCAAATAAACTTAATTGGGGCTGAAAATGGAGAAAAATTCCAAACAGAAACTGAAATTAAACGAAGTAGCATATACCTACCAAATATAACACAGTATAGCGTAGTATAACACAATATAGCGTAGTATAACAAACTCAGAAATCTCTCCCAGACGCACAAAATCAAAATGATTTTAGGACAGCTAACATGATACTTCGTTCACCGGGTTTATTTTGGACAGATTAAATAAAATGCTTCCGATATTTTTGGATTTTAATGTATATAAAAAAAAATGAATATAGCTGCTGATCACCGTATCGCTGTAGAAATTAAAATGTGTGCCTTATTTTAGTACTTCGTTGAGCGTTTGAAGATCCTCTTGTTTGAAAGACGAAAACAAAAGAGTAAAAGAAAGAAAAAAGAAAACGTTAGCCGAAACAATATGACGGAACTGGTGATCAGAAAGAATTAATACCTATAATAAGTGAAATCGAACCATGGACATTAAACGAGATTCTCGCGCATCGTTAAAAGAAAAACAGTTTTCGAAAAAGAGATGAAGTAAATTTGGAGCTCTCGTGGCCGATTCCTCAGGGATTTGGAAATAGTGGTGTCTTACGAGACTAAATTGTCGTGAGCGACCATTCACGTTTAACCCTTTTACTCTCCCAAGAGTGTCAAAAATCAAACTTAAAAAAAAATCCTAAATTTTATTTTGTAAAATATTGAACAATAAATGCTACCGTGCAAAAGTACTGCCGAAGAGGTTTCATTTGAATGGTCACACCATAGGATTTCGTCCACAGACTCAAAAGTTAGAACTGCGTTACATGTCTTCATAATTGACTCTGGGAGAGAAAGGGTGAAAGGGGCGAGAATTTGGCTGATTTTTGGTCAAAACGGTGCTAAAACTACTCAGTGATAAGTATTCTGTCATGCGATTACGATGGACTAGCATCCCATCCAGGGGGGAGTAGTAATACTCTCAGTCGCTTCATGCTACAGAAACCGGGTTAAGCTCCGGCAGTTGTGAGCCGTTAGGCTTGTGAAGTCCTACCATTCAGTCATGCAAAAACGTTTGTTTGAACCTAAAAAAGAAGATTTAAAGTGAATTCCTAAAAGGAGAATGAACCTCGGCAATTTTTAATCGATTTTTCTAAGACAGGAAGAAACAACTTGAAAAATTTAGCCTAAACTCTTCTTGTAATTACCGGGCCTTATTTTCTCAGAACAAATAAGAAGGACTTGTCTCTGCCGTCGTGTTTTTTCCTTAGACAAGGGTCTCGTAAATTCCGATCACAGCCTAATCTGACTAGCGCTTTCTTCTTTGCCCGCAGAACAAGTTGTCAGGCTTGTAACACCACCAGACGCACCTCACGGAGGCCTGGGACGTGTGGAGGTTGAACACCAGGGAACCTGGGGCACAGTATGTGACGATGGATGGTCATTTGAAGACGCTACAGTAGTTTGTGAACAGATGGGCTTCGTGAAGGCCATTTATCAGGCAAGTTAGGCTTCAATCACTACTATCAAGGGTGTTATTAATTTTCTTTTTCATTTTTATTTCGTGAATACGCGAATCGTTGAACGAGATGTAGTATACGGGGCCAGATATGCACATTTTCACTCGTTCCATCATCTGTAAACTGATTTAATCCCCCAGTGTATTACGTGTAAAAAGATAATTGCTGTAGTAAACTTGTATTTAATTCCCCAGTGTAATTACGTCATCAAGTGGTCTAGACAGTCTCGTTTCACACAATGCATATTTATGTCACGCTAAGATGTTTTGGTCTTTTTACATCTGTTTTACTCTTCAATTCTTTGACTTCAAACTCAGTATGGAAAATTGAAACCGATCGGTGGACTTAACCTTACGTTGTTTCGTATTCACGAGATGGCTCTTAAGGCCCTTTGATTCACAGTTAAATCCAGCAAGTCTATCGAAACAAAAAATTACTTGGGATCTTCTTCTCCAGCGGTATAGCAGGATAGGAGCCGATAGCCTAGTAACAAATCAATCAGAAGGTGCGCGTGCACGCATTTTTCTACATAAAAGATGACCCAAAATCAAGAGCCGAATATCCAACCTTAACATTCGATTTGCAAAGAGATTCATCTTCATATTTGTATTTCAATTCGTTCACTACAACACTCGAATGAAAGATCTTCGCCTACCCTTAACGAGAACTGCCAAGTTTCTCGCTGACGGGGAAAAAACCTCGAACAAACTGGCAAAAGAGTAGACATATAACCCTAGCCTAATTATAGTTTTGAAACAGGGAGCAAAGAAGTTAAAAAACACTTTGGAGGTCTGTACTAGAAGTTTGCTTGTTTCTGCCTTGTTATAATTCAGTTCGCCTAGTGAACAATATTGTCTGCATAGATATTTTAAATCAAAGAAATAAATCTATTAAGTGGAAAAAATTATCCTATAGGCAAGCCGTGCAAAGTTTGGCCAAGGAACTGGTCCCGTATGGCTAAGCAAGATGATGTGCACTGGGAAAGAGAAAACGCTGTTGGACTGCCCCCACCCGGGGTGGGGACAGAACAGTTGCGATCACAGCCGAGACGCAGGTGCCAGCTGCCTACAACAAGGTGTGCCTCAAATCCTTGAGGTGGGGTGCTACGCGGATGAGTCAAATGACCGAGCCTTTAACAAGCTTTACGCCAACCTGCGAGGAAATATCGACTGGTGGAACATGCGATCGATGGTAACGAAGTGTGCCGAGCGGGCGTTCGTGCGCGGTTACAAGTACTTCGGAGTGCAGTTCTATGGAGAGTGTTGGGGCGATGATCGGCCTCGACCGACCTATGATAAACATGGTCCTGGAAAAGGATGTACGGACGGTGAGTTAGTTTATACGTGTACCACTTTTTAAAATCAAAATTACTGCAATTAAAAAAATTGCTATAAATTACCTACTATATGAACAGGTTTCAATTTTGAGCGAATTCTCGTCAAATTACCTAAAGAATCACCTTTACATTTACATTTATAAACAACTTGGTGGTTAATATCTAGAAGCCCGGGAGTGGGAACTCCCATATCAAAATGACAGGGGTGCTCGTCGTATCCCCGGGGTCGTACCTCTTAGAGGTGAAAATTTGTGGATTGGTACTGCTGAAGGGCTAAAATCATCCTAGTCGCTTTCAGCTATGAAAACCGCAGAAAGGCGCTGGCTTGATGAGCTTATTGGCTCGTATAAGCACTAAACCTTTACCTGTTACTTTCTTTAACGCTGTAGGTGTTGGAGACCACGTTCACAACTTTGTTTATCGGTTTGCGCCATGGCGTGACCTCGGTTGCTGGCATGATGTGGGTGACGGTCGTACCATGAAGCTGCTGGCTAATTTCCGCCGAAAAATCGATTGGTTTCATATGGAGAAGACTGGTAGGCATCCATAACGGCGTATACGTAGAGAGCTACGGATACGTTGAACTTTTACCAAATCTTTTTCCAGCACGAAATAGTCAAAATATGTAAGACCGCCATAAAAAAAAAAAACATTCGTCAATTTTAAGCCATTCATATACATCCCATAATACACACGAGCCCGTATTCCTACTTGTCCACGGTCATTTCACCACTACCTGGCCTGGGTCTTGATTGAAATATTCAAAATATGTAAGCTCGCCATAAAAAAGACATTCGTCAATTTTAAGCCATTCACATACATCCCTTAATACACACGAGCCCGTATTCCTACTTGTTCACGGTCATTTCACCCCTACCTGGCCTGGGTCTTAATTCTTACTTGGGAATACACGATCTCTAAATGGATGCCAAAATCCGGCCTCCCGATTGGTTCAGAGTGGACACGTTTCTCAAATGCCGCTCTCTGATTGGTCACACATTATACCGCGCCGCTTTACTACTCACGTGGATTGACTTGCACGAATTTCAAGTATCTTGTTTTACTAATTGTCACATTATCTCTTTTTTAAGTTGAAATGTGCTACGAAGCTGCCAAAAAAGCCAACAAGAAGTACTTCGCCATACAGTTCTTCGGGGAGTGCTGGGTATCTGACACGGAGTCTTACAAGATGTACGGTCCGTCGACAAACTGCTGGAATGGAGTTGGCAGAGATTACGATAACTACGTGTACGAATTGCTTTAGTGATCACAGGTAAGGAAAGAAGGGAAATGAAGAAAGACTGTTCAGGTCTAGAGTGAAATAATCGCAGATATTTCAATGGTTGGGATCATATAGACTCGCCCGGTCACCAGATAACCTGTAATAAATTATTATTTGGCTGAACTGATCCGTAATGTAAATACCCTGCGAGCAGTGGATTCTCCTACGCCGAGCTACACAGAACGGGAGAGAAACCACTGCGAGCATCCGTTTGCTTTTCCATCGAGCATGCGCAGCCACGTGACGCATTTGACGTTGTTTCGCGGGAAAAGTGTAGCGCGTGCCGTTGTTTCGTGGCAAAAATGTCTTCGTCACCTTGGACGCCATTTTGATTGTTACATAGCGGGCTCGCTTAAACGCAGCAGTTACGTGGATGAGTGCATGCGCGAGGATAAACTAGTTTGCAAACTTGTTTTACCGGTTCAAAGTTAATTTATTCGTCCATGGCGCTGGACGACGGCTCGATCAAAGGAACTAAGGGATGCTCGCAGTGGTTTCTCTCACGTTCAGCGTAGCTCGGCGTAGGAGAATCCACTGCTCGCAGGGTTTCATGTAAACAGTATGATTCTGATTAGTTACCTGAGCGGTCCCAATTTTCCCATACAGACAACAATGATGCATCGCTCACGAAATGCCGATCACAATGAATCGTGTTTTGGGAAAAAAATGTTCGAGATAAAACAGTTTGAATGACGAGTAGAACCCTTTTCATATGTGTCTTGCTTACAATGTTGGCAAAACCTCTGCGAAAATAACACGCTATGACAATAGAAATATTCTTTGCTGTCGGCAAATTTGTAACAACATCGGGCAGATGTTGGAAAAATGTTGGAATTCGTTTAAACGGTTTTATTGGTGTATTTGTTAAGACAATAGCTTGGATGTTTTTAACCAATCAAAGGGCGCAGGAAAGCAAAACCAAAGCAAACGCGACTAAATTACTTTCGGCACTTAATTAAAAATCAATGACTTACTAGCAAAGTGTCCGTTTTCTACAGTTATAGTAAAAAAAATTGTTTGCCTATTGCCTATTTGCTTGTTTGCTTTGTAGTGTCCTTAGACAAGATCGTTTCTTCTTCATTGTCCTATTCAGCAATGCCTATAGGTGTTTTCCCCGGTGGGGGGAGTACTCCCGAGAATTTAGGATAGGTGTGTGCCGCCAAGGTTCTCAAACCCTGACCCTATTTAAGGGTAGAAAATCGAGATTTTATACCCTTTTCAAGGCCCAATCCAGGCGTGTAGTACAGTTTTAATAGACCATATCTTTTTCGTTTTGCGCGTTGGGGTGGACACTACAATTTTGTGACCCTATCTAAGGAATATCTAAGGATCACAATACCAAAAATACCAAAAAGGATACCCTATTTAAGGACTGAGCACCTCAAAAACCCTACCCTATCGGGCGGCACATACCTATATAGCGTATATAAGGGAGTACCCCCCCCCCCCTCCCCCCGGGGTGTTTTCATGCGCACATTGTCCCTGTGTTCTGTCCTTAGACAAGACACTTTATTCCTTATTGTCTCTCTCCGCTCAAGGTGTATAAATGGCTACACTGTCACTGTGCTGTGTCCTTAGACAAGTAACTCGACTTCACATTGTCTCTCTCCACCCAGGTATATAAACTGCATGTGTTGTTTCCTACGACAAGACACTATACTCCACTTTGTTTCTCTCCGCCCAGGTGTATAAATGGGTACACTGTCACTGTGTTCTTGTGTTTTAGACAGAAACACTTGACTTCACATTATCTCTCTCCACCAGGGTGTATAAATGGGTACATTGTCACTGTGTTTCGTTTTTAGACAAGACACTTCAATTTTACATTTTACACTTAGTTAAATAAATATTGTAACTCGAATCATTTTTTATTATAGTCTATAGTGACAATTATAAAAAACTTTTACATGGTAATTATAGCTTATCTTAAATTTATACACATCATGCATGCAAATGAAGTTCATTTTATTTTGTATCTTTTATCTTTTTTATTTTCTGGCGCACCTGGAAACTAGCTCTTAAGCTAAGCGTACCGACCACGCTAAATAAGGCATTGATTGATTGAATGATCATATTGTCTCTCTCCACCCAGGTGTACAAATCGGCACATTGTCACTGTGTTGCGTCTTTAGACAAATCACTTTACTCCACATAATGACATTGTCTCTTTTCCCCCAGGTGTATAATTGTGTAAAATATCTTTGTTTGTGTCCTTGATTGTAACAACAAATTTTAATTTTAAAAAGCAATTATCTTGGAGTCACACGGCTCTCTCTTAGCTTCATACTCTCTTAATAGTATTAACGTTGACCCTTTTTACACAGGTCACTAGCAAGAAGAGGAGTCAGATAACATTGCAGTTGGATGATGTTGTAATATTCCAAAAAATAATATTTGATCTCAAACAAATGTAACTCACACAAATGAAGAAGTATATCACGAATAAAGTAACAAAACAATTTATCTGACTTTATTGTAGCAACAGACAATATTCGTATTCTCGGTATTGAGCTGGAGCGCCCGCGGCGGGGGGGGACTCCCATCTAAAAAAAATGACGGGGGTGCTCGTCGGAAATTTTCGAAAAACACCCTAAAAGGTACCAGAATCTTGTGTGATGGGCGTGGCTCAAAATAATTTTTACCACTAAGAGGTACCAATTCGAAAACGACACATGTCATATTCTGTCATATTTTTTCGGCTCATACCCTAAAAGGTACCGCGATAATTCTAACGGTACTAGTCATTTTAGATTTTAGTACCCTAAGCGGTACCAATCTACAAATTTTGACCCCCCCCCCCCCCCCCCCCCCCCCACCCCGGCCCCGGGCTTGGAAATCATTGCGGACGTGCTGCCAATATCAGTGACGCAAAGAAACGCATCGAACAACGCGGTTGAAAGCGTCGAGTTGCGCACCGTTTGGCACTGAAGTTTTGCCACAGTTAATATTGAAGCTGTTTTTTTATATGATCGCCTAGGGAAACTGAGTTGACGACGGGTAGATCTAACGCCAAAACCTCTGCGATTACTTGCCTGGTGATTGATGCCGTTCATACAAACCAGTGTCAGCTGTTTTTAGTTTCACTTTCGAAAGCTAGAAGAAATTAATATTCTGCTCAAAGAACCAAAAATCTCAAACTGTATAAGCTTTCACAAAGTTTCCTTTACAGGAACTAAAATGATATGGAAAAACAACACAACGCCATTCCAAGCGTTTTTCTAAACATTTTTTCGTTTGGTGCCCCCGATCAAGTCGATTGATTGCCGAAGATCGATTGCCAACGATCGATTACGATGGCTTTTAACCCTTTCACTCCCAGAGTCAATTATGGAGACATGTATTGTTGTTCTAACTTTTGATTCTGTGGACGAAAACCTATGGTGTGACCATTCAAATGAAACCTCTTCGCAGTACTTTTGCATGGTACCATTTGTTTTGTGATATTTTACAAAAAGAAATTTTGGATTTTTCTTGAATTTTGATGTTTGGCACTCTTGGGAGTGAAAGGGTAAAATGTTTCCACTAGATCGTAGAGGTTTTGGCTGCTAAGATTTGGCGATGTTTCGTGGTCAGGTGCCTTAAGTTTTGCTGGATGGCGATTTTTGTGTGTTGAGGGAAGTAATTTTTGTGATTTGGTGAAAACGGACATTTATTGGAGGAAAGTAATTTTCAGACTTAACATTAAAATTGTTCCCATTTTCAACCAAAAGGGCAAATTTCTCTACTTTGTTCAGAACAAAACGCCTCTTAAACCATACCCACTTGGGTAGCTACAGCTTATACACGCATTTCTTTCACTCTCCACTATCTGAACGCCTGGGGAGTTAGCAGACGTAGCTCCACCACTCTTTATACAGGCAAGGCAACGAGAACGCCGCAAACAAAAAGTTTAATGTCAAGTACTGAACAGTGGTTGTCTCTGTCTTTGCGAACAATTATTTGAGCTATGTTTTCTTTTATGTGACGGGAGGAGGGAGTTATTTTTAATTGGACTTGCTTTGTTTACGTGATACGAAGTGTCGAAAGTTAACCCTTTCACTCCCAGAGTCAATTATGGTTCTAACTTTTGAGTCTGCGGACAAAATTCTATGCTGCTACCACTCAAATGAAACCTAGATCTTCGGCAGTATTTTCGCATGGTACTATTTGTTTTTCATTATTTTACAAAATGAAATTTTTTGAATTTTGCTTTCGGGCACCCTTGAGAGATACCTGTAAAGGGTTGGGAATGACGCTAAAAAGCCGTTAAAGTCTTCGCAATTCCTTCCTCTGCACAACCGTAAAAGTCAAGCCATAAAACCTTTAAACCGCGGCTAGTTAAGTACAAAGGCAATTTCAAATAACACTTAAAATCGCCACTAAAATTGCACCAAAAAATTATCTGTGTAAAAAGCCCATCATGAAATGTCACTGATATTACTACTTTTTCTCATCCTAATAATATACATGCAAAAATTTCTGCATTCTGATTGGCTGAGAGAATGTCAATTAATCCCAAACAGTGCAGAAAGTTGAAATTGAGTGCAAAAAGTTGAAATTAAAATGATTGACAGTTAGGGTAGCTAAACAGATTTCGAGCCATGCAGAAACAAAATGGCGGACACAAATTAATCAAGATTCAAACAGTATAACGGAATTTTAATAGAAAGTCTTGAAAGAAAACTGATTCAAAATACGAAAACAGACAAACGTTCTAATTACTGAGAAATACTAGGAGATTTGAGAAAAAAAGGACACGTGTACAAGTCGACAAAGAAAACGAAGCGGAGAAACAATGAGGCGCCTACGAAAACCCGTGATGACTAGTAGACTAATACCCCGTTCACACCAACGCTTTAACATGTTTAAATGTTGTTTAGTTTAAAACAGGTTTAGAAAAATACCCCCAAACGTGCCGTTATACTTGGAATGAAATCTTTACTAAAAGCAACTTTATTGACTTTTATTACCATTCCAGATAGTGTGAGTCATATAAATTTAAAAACGTTCACGATACAGGCTAAAAATGTAGTTAAACTAAACAACATTTAAACATGTTTAACCGTTGGTGTGAATGGGGTAAAATATTGTTTGTGCATGCACATGGATCGTCGCATCAAGTATCGTAAAGATTTTGAAGTCCATAGTTATTAAACCCCACCACTTTCCCGTGGCAATATAATAAGACAGTTATTACTTACCACCTTTGGTAAAGGAATTACAGTGGCATTAAACGAATTTATGGTACAAAGTGGTTCTATATAACTGCTGAGTCGGTGAATAAAACTACAAAGTGTGACTCTTGAATATGTGGATGAAATATCTAAGTGTGACCATTCAAATGAAGCTACTGAGCATAATTTTTCTGCGATGCCGTAAGTTATCTAACAATTTGGAAAATGAAATTTGGATTTTTGTTTCACTTTTAAGCTTGGGCAATTATGGCAGTGAAGCGTTTAAAAAAAACAAAAACGGTAAAGAAATATGAACATTCAAATGAAAGCTATTGAGCAGTACTTTCCTGTGGTACTGTTTATTATACTGTACAAGGTGGTTCTAACTTTTGGGTCTGTGGATGAAATCCTAAAGTGTGACCATTCAAATGAAAGCTACTGAGCAGTACTTTCCTGTGGTACTGGTTATTATGCTGTAAAAGGTCTACAAGGTGGTTCTAACTTTTGATGCTGTGGACGAAATCCTAAAGTGTGACATTCATTTGAAAGCTGTCTGTTGAGTGTAGTACTTTGCAGTGATACTGCTATTATGTTGTACAAGGTGGTTCTTAATTTTGAGTCTTGAGTCTGGGAGCTCTACTTTGACGTAGCGATGTTTATTATGCTATACAATGCGATGTTTATTATGCTATACAAGCTGTGTGGTTTCAACTTCTGAGGACTAATTTCTGTTGTTCAAAGTGGTTCTAACTATTGCGTCCGTCTTTAACAAAACCGCAAAGTGCAAGTGTGTCTTTTGAGTCTGTAGATTAAATCTTTAGATGAAGTTTGTATATGAAAGAGTCGTAGATGACAAAGTCTGTAGATAAAATCCTTTAAGTTTGGCCGTTCAAATGACAGCTACTAAGCAGAATTTTCCTGCGGTTCTGTTTATTTATTTATTTTTTTCAATAATTTGGAAAATGAAACTTGGATTTTTGTTTCACTTTTGCGCTTAGGCAGTCGTGGCAGTGAAGGTTTAAAAAAAGGTAACTCGATACTTTTTTGCAGACAGGTGTATTAGATATTGCCTAATAAGGTGTGAAACTCGCTAATATAAGACCAACACCTTTACATAAGAGCGACAGTACTTTGAATATGCAGAGGTTCTAATGGCAATTCTAATTTCCACACAAAGATTAACTATTACTTGTTTGCCAAGGATATTTCCTCGCTTTTTAACTTGCAAGGACGAACAACGTTTTATGCCACGTTTAGCAATTTCCAAGGCAAATCACTAGTTACGAGAAACATAAAGATTTGGTTTCTTTCCCGTAAACGGATACAGTGCTATTATATTGTGGTTGGAAGATAAACAGCATCGATAACCAGATCGACTGGATTTACGAAAAGAAGAAACGCTTTCCTAAAGCACAGAAGTGCGTTTATTGACCATGAGCAATCTTTCTGTCTCTTCGAGTGAATCTCTTCACATCTGTGACTTCTACACTGCCAAAGCCAAACTTGATGGTGTAGATCTTTTCACAGCCGTCATAAATCTGGCTTTTTCAGTTTCTGCAATTCTTGGTAACGCCCTTGTCCTCGTTGCAATTCGCCGTACAACATCTTTATGGCTGCCAACCAGAATCCACATTTCCAGCCTTGCATTGGCGGATCTCTGTGTCGGGCTTCTGGTTCAGCCATTCTTTGCGATGAATATTCTCCTAGAAGCCGATAAACTACCTCGTTGTGTAATTGGAGCACTGTTTGATTTTCTTTCGGGGCATCTTTCCATCGCTTCTTTTACCACAATGATGTTGATCAGCATTGATAAATGCATGGCTGCGCACCTCAAGATGAGGTACCGTGTTGTGGTCACCCGAAAACGCTCGATTCTTGCAGTGACTTTTATCTGGGTCTATTCAATTCCGTGGGCGATTTCATTCTTCGTTAGTGTACATGTTTACTGTATTTTTATCGTCGTAGTTATCCCGGTGTGTTTTTTGATCTCGTTAGTTGCCTTTGCAAAGATCCGGTTTGTCTTGCGTCGACAGGGCAGGCGGTATTTAACAGCGACCAGTACTAAAACTACAAGACCTAACCGCCAAGCTGAAAGACCTGCGAACATGTCCCGATATAGACGCTCTGTTCGAAGCATGCTATACGTGTACAGCGCGCAAGTTATCACTTATTGTCCTGCCTGGTTGGTCATGGTGATACGAGTGTTATCGGGAACAAGCCCAGTGATCCCAGCAGCTACGCAACTAACATTGACTTTTATCTTCGTGAATTCTACCGTGAATCCAGTTTTGTATTTGTGGCGGATTAAAGAGCTCCGAGCAACCGCCGCTGAAGTTATTCCGTGCATGTTCAAACCAGTGAGAGTAAGCAACAGAGCAGGGACACCAAGCGACACTACCACGCCCCGGAAGGGGACTCTCATATAAAAATGACGGGGATGCTCGTCGTACCTTTTAGGGATCAAAATTTGTCTATTGGTACCCCTTAGGGGTAAAAGATACCCTGGGTACTCCCATATAAAAATGACGGTGGTACTCGTCGTACCTTTTAGGGATAAAAAATTTGTACATTGGTACCGCTTAGGGTGTTAAAATTTAAAATGACCACCATTAGAATTATCGCGGTACCTTTTAGGGTATTAAGCCGAAAAAATATGACAGAACATGACATGTGTTGTTTAGAATTGATACCTCTTAGGGGTAAAAAATTCATTTGAGCCACACTCATCAAACGAGATTCTGGTACCCTTTAGGGTGTTTTTCGAAAATTTCCTACGAGCACCCCCGTCATTTTTATATGTGAGTTCCCCCACTTCACCGGGTACCACGCATCACACAAGAACCAGCACGTTTGTACAATGTGTCGGACCAAGAACATTTTTCCCAGCTTCCAACCGCCAACTTCTAAATTCAAAAACGTCGTCGAGTTAGTTTGAAAAATATTGAAAAACAAACAGTACAACATGAAGTACTGCTCAGAAAGTTTCAGTTTCGATCATTTCCCAGGATCACCTTGTACAGCATAATAAACAGTACCAAAGGAAAGTACTGATCAATAGCTTTAATTTGAATGGTCACACTTTAGGATTTCATCCACAGACTCAAAAGTTAGAACCACCGTGTACAGCATAATAAACAGTACCACAGGAAAGTACTGCTCAGTAGCTTTCATTTAAGTGGTCACACTTTAGGATTTCATCCACAGACTCAATAGTTAGAACCACCTTGTACAGCATAATAAACAGTACCGCGGGAAAGTACTGCTCAGTAGCTTTCATTTGAATGGTCACACTTTAAGATTTCATCCACAGACTCAATAGTTAGAACCACCTTGTACAGCATAATAAACAGTACCACGGGAAAGTACTGCTCAGTAGCTTTCATTTGAATGGTCACACTTTAGGATTTCATCCACAGACTCAAAAGGTAGAACCATCTTGTACAGCATAATAAACAGTACCACAGGGAAGTACTGCTCAATAGCTTTCATTTAAAGGCGAACCTGCGGTATAAAAGGGCAAAGCCCCACGCCGACTCTAATGCAAATGAGCAAGAACAATAGATTTTGCTCATTTAAATGAGTTGGACAGTCCAGCCGCCTTTTATATCGCGGGTTTGGCTTTAAGTGGTCACACTTTAGGATTTAATCCACAGACTCAAAATTTAGAACTACCTTGTACAGCATAATAAACAGAACCACAGGAAAGTACTGCTCAATAGCTTTCATTTGAATGGTCACACTTTAGGATTTCATCCACAGACTCAAAAGTTAGAACCACCTTGCAGCATAATAAACAGAACCACAGGAAAGTACTGCTCAATAGCTTTCATTTGAATGGTCACACTTTAGGATTTCATCCACAGACTCAAAAGTTAGAATCACCTTGTACAGCATAATAAACAGCACCACAGGAAAGTACTGCTCAGTAGCTTTCATTTGAATGGTCACACTTTAGGATTTCATCCACAGACTCAAAAGTTAGAATCACCTTGTACAGCATAATAAACAGCACCACAGGAAAGTACTGCTCAGTAGCTTTCATTTGAATGGTCACACTTTAGGATTTCATCCACAGACTCAAAAGTTAGAATCACCTTGTACAGTATAATAAACAGTACCACAGGAAAGAACTGCTCAGTAGCTTTCATTTGAATGGTCACACTTTAGGATTTCATCCACTGACTCAAAAGTTAGAATCACCTTGTACAGCATAATAAACAGCACCACAGGAAAGTACTAAGAACCGCATTACCTAGACATTTTTACTTATAACCCTTTTAGCCCTAAGAGTGATTAGCATCAATTGTCTCCTTGTTATATCAACGCCTTATCAATCAAAAAGGTCATGAGAATTAAGGACATGTTCACACAAGAATTCTCTTGATATCCAAACAAGTTCTCCCCACTACTTCTATAGGAAATGTATAGGGACAAGAAATGAGAATTTAAATTTTGATATTAGGGATTAAAGGGTTAATGCTTCCATAAGCACTAAGTGATTTGCCAAACTTGACTCTGCTCTGAATTTTACCTCCGCTCGGTTTGTTACTATATTCGGAATTCCATTAACTTCTATACTTGTTTGAACTTCAAAGGCATAGAAGATTGCGGTTATTAAATGTACAAAATGTCCATTTCAACAACGAGTTTGCATTTCGCACCGACATGATTACATCCAAGATGGTAGACTAGCCGCCATTTTGGATTTGCTGCGAGTGACGACTCCTGGCCGCCTTCCCGAAGTCGGAACGTTTTTATCATTATTTTTCACTCTGTCCTTTGTTATGGCCTTTGTTATGGCCAGGAGTTTGCAAATCACAAATTCTCACTTGGGGGGGGGGGGGGGGGGGGGGGGGGCAGTTATACGCAAGAGAACAGGCTCTTCTTTCAACCGATACATAAAATTTTATTTGGAAACTTTTAAATTTCCATTTATGACACATTTTACAAAACAAAAATAAAATTCCAATTGACGCATCATAAACATGATTCCTTGAACTAAGTTGTGAATTTTAAATTCTATTTGTATACAAAAATTGACTAGTAATTGATGAACTCATAATCAGGGACAGTGCCAGATCTAATGTAGCCGAAACTGGATCGGAAAATTCGCTTTCCTGATCCATTAACTGATAAACCAAAGAAGAAAAACAACGATTTCAGAACAGAACATTCGCGTATTCGGTGAAAAAATGTGAAATTTTTATTAAAAATATAATTTCAAAATGTGTTTAATGCTTTGGTTTAATAAACTGACACAGTTCCCAATTACGACATTCTTTTGATTTGAAAATACACGATTTGAGTGACCTTCTTCTCATCGACCGAACACTACACTTAAAAAACTCTTTTTACAGTCTAATAGCCCATTTCCGAGTTGCTCTTAGCCTCCTTTTCAAACCGAGGCCAAGTGCATACGAAAATGATAAGGTAAATTGACCACCGTAAAAAGATTCAAATAGCTGACGTTTCGAGCGCTAAGCCGACGAAGGGCTAGCGCTCGAAACGTCAGCTATTTGAATCTTTTTACGGTGGTCAATGTACCTTATCGACTCAGTCGATAAAACTAAATTCTCGTGTTTTATTCCCCCACCGACGCAGCACCACAGTTTCTCTAGAAACTAACCCCATTCATACGAAAATGAGTTTTCTTTCACATGCAAATAAAGCTTATATCCATATGAATGGGTTTGCACTTGGCCTCGGTTTGAAAAGGAGGCTAAGACCAACTCGGAAATGGGCTATTTAAGTGAACGAGGCCACACAGCACGTCACGTGACGCGACACAGTCGCTACCTGATTGGGCATTAATAAAACCATGTGGTTTGTTATCCACTAAAGTTGGCGACACAATGTTTTAGTACAGCGGATACGATTACACTCTAAACGTTGCGTGACGACGAAATTTGTGTCATGCAACAAGAAAAATGTTCCGTGACGCACCAAATAATAGGGCGCTTTAACAACCACGACGGCAATGGAAAAAAAAACGTCATTGAAAAAAGAATTTGCGCTCATTTAAACTACTTTAAAATTGCTCCAAATTGTTTAATTTGCCCAATGTTACTGGAATTGTAAAGAGCTGAATTGGTAGGGACGGCTTTCAAGTTCAAATAGAGCAAGGAAAATTAACCGTCGTGTGTTCATGTTTTCTAAAAAAACCTATAATTTGGTCATTTGACGTTGTTGTTTTACAGGGAACGGCAAATAAATGTATCAAATGAAAAACGCACGTGCAGAGGCACTGTTTTCGCTCATTAAACCTATTGTTTTGTGTCGCTCTAGCTGCCGTCGTGGTTGAAAAAGCTCCCTAATGAAAGACGCGAAGATGAGTAATACGGTAATTGATTTAGGCTTCGGTCAACAAGGGCCACGTTACCTTTTTTCACCACACTTTAGTTGCTAACAAATCACTTACTCTTACTTGCCTATACTAGCAACTCAGTTTCTATGGAAACCAGCTTTCCTGGGCATTTATCCTTCACAAAACGATTTTTTAAAATTATTTTATCCTTTAACGGCAATGCTGAAATAGCGCTCACGGTCCACGGTTCTTTAGTAATAATGAATTCTTGGCATTAAAAAGCCATTTACATTCTAAAAATTAACAAAACTAAATTGAAAAGCAAAAAGATTAACAAATATCCAATTTAGTCTCTCTACACGCATCATAAAATGAGCTAATTAAATTTTTAAAATACAATATTCCGTAAAATTCCGAAAACCTGTTTAAAGGCATTATTTGGTGAGAGGGGCGAGGAAAAGGGGGAATCTTTCGATTGGGTAAGGAAAGAGGTGGTGTATTTATTGGAGATAATTTTGCAACTTGAAAATAGTTCGCCTTTTGCATATTGGATTTGCATTCAAGTGTATTCTGTTGGGTGCAACAGTGATGTATATGTTGTAGTTCAGTTTTATCCTTGGTTCAATTTTGATTTTCTAGTTCTTTTCTATTCTAATATATGATAATGAATATCAAACAAAGGAAAATCAATGCCAGCGGTGCCATGAACCTTCGGCCAACCACGTTGCATGCCAACCTACTGCAATGTTGCTGATTGCAGGGTACTCGCTGCATGCTTTTCCACGATGGTTTGACTAGCTCTCATGAAAGGTTTCTAGGAAACTTTTTATTTGGTTATTTTGTTGTTGTTTTTTGTGCGCCAATCACTCGATCACAATACTGCAACATAATGCAACAAGTTGTGTTCATTTCGGGAAATGCACAAGCCTGTTAGTCAGGCGAGCTGGGAGAGACTGGAGAAAGTAAATGAGCAAAGGGAAACTTCATCTCTTTCACTCGCTCGGTTGACGGCTAGTGTGATGCTCGCCTGCTCGACTATCTAGAGAGGGACTGTTAGCATTCCAGAAATGCACATCTTCCAGAATTGCACATCTTGCAGCAAGGCACTGCAGTTTAAAAGAATTTTGCATCCGTTTGAAAATAAAAGAATTACAGAAGGCCCAAATAAAAATCCACGTACTAATTTCTCAAATCAACAGAGAAATGTTTGATCCTTGGGAGAAGGAAAGCTCATTTTTCCAGCAGAATAGGATATAATGGGATTGCTACAGCAGAAGAAATTTTTTTGATTATCTAAAATTAGGTAATGGAATGTTATTGGCTTGCCTACAAGTGATGATATATCCAATAAATAAGACTTGAAATGAATTCCTAAAAAAATGAAATATATTGCCTAGAGGAAGTAACTAGTGAAGTGACATATCTCGAGTGATAAATTCTTTTCTGTAACTCTTGATACCACATGGTTAAATCCATTATCTTGAAACTGAAATCAAAACAACACAAAGTGAGGGTCAAAATACATGAAGTACATGTATATGCCGTAGTTATTGAACAAAAGCTAAAAGGCACAAATACACAAATGGATTAACCAACCATGATGGTGTACTATGTAGATTAAATAGAACACATTAGGGAGTAACTTATCAAACATGACAGACAACAAATTTCATCAGGATTAATTTCAACACCAAGAAGTGATTTTTTTTAAAAAAATACAAAGCCTAAGGGGATTTGAAATACTGATGAAACACTTTCGAGTATCTCATATTATATAGGTGGTTTTCACGTTACGTCACGGAGGCCATGTTGGTGCACACTTACAAAAGAATTTTAATGAACTTCTTTTGTTATGTGCACCAACATGGCCGCCATGGCCTTTGTCATTTGAGTCCCACAGGACTGAAGGTCACGTGTCACGTGAGTGAAAACCATCTATAGATGTCGATATGGTTCATTAAACTGACCATTACATTTTCCCAATAGGACACGTGTTGTGTCTTCTTGTTGTAGGCAGTTTTTGTCATCTGACTTTCTCCAAAAGAGATAAGAAATTATTTGTAGTCTAGAGCTGACTGTGAAGGTGTAAATGAAATTAAGCGGTCCACTCAGACAATGGAAAGTTTCAAGTCCACGATTTGTTGTCTGTGATAGAGAGAGATCAGAAAAGAAGGAGATATTTTTGGGAATAAATCTATTTGTCAGTGACTTCAACTCCTGTTTGTCCATTATTGCAGGGCATTCCAAAGCGGTGGTTGACTGTAATGATTTGATTTTGATAAACAGAACTAAAAAATAATTAATGCCAAGAGCATTCAGCCCATTAGGGCATAATCAAGCCCACGATGGCAATGATGGGAATGGATTATAATAAATTAGTTTCATTATTATAATAACTATAATTTATTTTATTATATTTATAATTATCATAATAGTTTAATATTAGAGAACAGAACCGCTACGAGAAGATAGATAAATTGCTTACCTGGTTGACTAAAATAAGTGTAATCTTGACAGTTAAAAATCTTTAAATGGCTCCAATAACTTTCCAGAGAGGGGTGGCGCACTTCTCCAGTTCTCCTCAGGGTAGTCATCAAAATTCCTTGTATCACCCGGGTGGGCAAGCTTTGGAATTATTGGTGCCTGGAAAATAACGGTAGTATTTAATATTAAAATATTTCTATCAGATGTCATGCAACTGAAAACTGCCCTGACCATGAAAGTTTATCACAAAGCTAGGGAGCAGGGGGGCAGTGTGGTGATGAAAGCACTCGCCTCCCAACAATGTGGCCTGGGTTTGATTCTCGGACTTGGCCGTCATTTTGTGGGGTAAGTTTGTTGTTGGTCCTTGTACTTGCTCCAAGGGTTTTTTTCTCTTGGTTCTCTAGGTTTTTCCTCCCTTCTCAAAAACCAACAATTCCAAATTCCAAATTGATCTGGAATTCAAGGGCCACAGGTTTGTCAGTCGCAAGACTGTTACATTATGCCGGTACGATCAAATTTTTAAATTTCATTTTTGTGCATTTTTCGGAAAGAAATAATGTATTTACTAATAATAACTTGTCCAAACCAGAAAATGCCAGCGAAAGTGAGGTCAGAGACTCAAAAATTCTTGTCTCACAATAACAGTTCGATCACTCATGATGACAACGGCAGCAATAGCAGCACAAAACAATAGGTTTAATGAGCAAACAAAATGCCAAATTCTTTGCTGTTCCCTGCAAAACAACAACTCCAAGAGAAGACTTTTAGAGTCTCTTACATTACGTTCGCTGGCTATTTTTTCCAACTTCTGGAACATGGAAATTTAATGGTGGCCGTGCAAATACAAAAAGTAAGGGCAGAAAAAAAACATTTTCCCTTGATCGGATTGAAAAACTGTTTGGACACATTACTAAATACATAATTTCCTTTAGAAAAGTGCAAAAAAACTGAACCCACCATCCCACAAAAAATTCCTGCATATACCTTAAGCTTTCTTTGATAAACTAAATTCCAGTCAATAACTTTGAACCACTTGTGACCTTTGACATCTTCAGTACCATTCTAAAAGAGAAACAATTTCACATCATTTCTTAATTCCTTCAGCTCCCAAGAGTGCCAAAAATCAAAACAAAATTCAAAAAGTTCCAAATTTCATTTATAAAATATTGCAAAACAATTAGAATCAAACAAAAGTACTCATTTGAATGATCACACCATTGTATTTCGTCAACAGACTCATAAGTTAGAAACAAAAAAATTAATACATGCAGTGCTGGAAATAAGAATCATCAGAAATTGTCCGACCAAAATCCAAAAATGTCCCACTATTAACCCATTCACTCCTGAGAATTTTTACGTTTTTGAGCGATTTTCTGCATTCACACGCCCCATAGGATTTCGTGACTCCATATTTAAAGTTACCATTGAAAGTGCTGCTGTTCTAAAACACTGAAGGCTCGAGTTTACTGGAAACGTCATTGTGACGATCTCATTTTGCTTGGTTGATTTGCAATAAAGGGTCCAATATGAATTATCTACAATTTTTGGTAAGTTCACAGCCATTTTTCATCTTTAGTAGCTGCCTGATGAGCATCATTAAGCTTGGAGGTAGTTCAGAGTCCACTTCTCAATGAAGCGAGTTAGGTGTTGTACTTCGTTTACGAATTTGGCTCGTTGCTCGTTGAACTGGAAAAATGGCCGCCTGGAAACGAAGTGGCTTTGGGACTCGACTCTCGATGAATTTCTCGACCTACCGTGGCATATTTTGGAAGTTGCGACCACAGGAGAATACAACAAGCGCGAAATTTCGGCGGTGGGTCGGAGTGGCTGTGGACTTAGTATAAATATGAAATGTGTGCGGAAAGAATCGAGCGCTGTCAAAATTTTTGGCTTTTTCCCAGCATGCAGTGCGGTGGTGATATTGAAAATCGAGTCAAGGTCAGTATGCATTAGAACGAGAGGCTAAAGCTCGGCCCAAACAACGAATAAGAGCAAAAAAATCACTGCTAAGCTAGGACTAGGACTGAATTTTGCTGTGAATGTTGACTTTTGGGTTTGCCATGATGATTTGAATAAAAAAAACTAAAGGCAAAAACGTGATTTTTGTTGTTTTTCTATGACGATAAAAACGGTCATTTTTGTTATTGTAATAATAATAATAATAATAATAATCACTTTATTTAAGTGTCAAAGGTATCTAGCACGCGAGTACTAATTGGGGACACTTTCCAGATCTAATTGGAATTTGGAAGTGTTGGTTTTTTTTTGTCCAAATTCAAACGCTGATATTCTGCAAAAATCGCTGACTTTTTTGTGTTTATTGGGTATCTCAATTTGAGGGACTTTCTAGTCAATGTTCGCGCGATTGAGAAAGTTGCAATTTTTTAAAGCAGTGGAGTATTGTACGGCCGGTTTTGGCCGGTGTAGGAGCGAATGGGTTAATTTTTAAATTTTCCTTGGACATCAGTGGCGACCGAGCACAAAAATGACTTAGTTAGCTTTTGTTTTGAAAGTCTTGTTAAGCCATCTCATTTGATTCCAAAAACATTCAAATAAGAATTTATGTTGTTTGCACCGTTTATTTTGCTGCAAAAGGTTCTCTCTCTCCAATCGAGAAAATTCAGAAAAGGCCATTTGATTTGAAATCACCCTTTTGTGCATTGCAAACCGCAAAACGTCTTATAGCATGTCATGTAAAAGCGCGTGCCTCTTTTTTTTTGGTTAATGTGTAATTAATAACAATTTAATGTGAGCTTATGTCTGCTTCTTAAAACAGAATAAATTATAGAATCATGTGTGAAACATAATTATTTTGAAATTACAGTCGAACCTCCCGTAAGCGACCACCCAAAATGTCAAGCCTAGGTGGTCGCTTACGGGAGGTGGTCGCTTACGAGAGTTCAGACCATATTGGGTCAAAATTTTGTCTTATTAGCAAATGGTAACTGCAGAGACTTATCCAATGTGCCAATGCCCATCTAAACCCATGTAATAACTTTTAGTAGTCACAAAAATATTTAAGCTTTCCAAAATATTTATTCAGAGTTTCATGGTTCGCTTCTGTTAATTTACCTAATAAGGCGAATGGAACAAGTCTCACAATAGTTACAAATTTAATCTTTAATGTTGTCTAAACGTTAAGGGGAACTGAACATGAACTAACAAGGATTGGAGTGCTAACTTTAAATTGACAGCCCTTTTACATTACTGGTGATTTACATGTTAACAAGGCTAAAAACTGTACATTAACCCTTTCACACCCAAATTTCAACCAAAAAGACCTTTTTTCAGACTTCAAATGCCATTTAATGGCCATTATCTAACCAAATTGAGGCCGAACAGTAAAAAACATCGTTTACAGCTTGGAAACTAAACCCTCCTACCATTTGTAGAAGAATTTGAGAATTTGAGTTCGGCATAGGTTTTGAACGAGAAAAACAGGACTTGTCTTGAGGAATGCGATAATGTTACAACACCTCATTATCCAATTTCCGCTCTGTTATCTGTCAAGTAGCTTCAAGTGGTCGCTTACGGGAGGTTAAAAACAAAAGAAAATTTCAAACTTTTAGCTCTAAAAGTGGTCGCGGTCGCTTACAAGAGGTGGTCGCTTACAAGAGGTTCCAAATATAGTGATTTGACTTGGAAGCTTTTGGTATTTTGGAAAACTGGTCGCTGAGGAGAGGTGATCGCTTACGAGAGGTGGTCGCAACCAGAGGTTCGACTGTTAACAACTAATTTGAACAATAAAATTGAAAACATGTTTATGGGAAGATGTTTACTCTGAACATGTTTTGGTACTGATGTGAAGACAGCATAAGAGGTTGAGTTCTCTCCGAGTGAATAGTCAACAAGGCTGACTACTGAGTTAAGAACAAACAACATAACAATGGGTATTACCCCTGAAAACAACAGAGCTTCTTCTTCTCAGGTCAATGAAATAATTATTAGTCAAGAACTTCTAAAGACAGAGTCCGTGCTGGTTTTTGGACATAAAATTCAAGGAGTATTCAAGGAGTATTCAAGCACTGAAAACTGAGTTTTCAAGGAGTATTCAAAGCAAGTTTACTTTGTCGTGCACTATGTTTCGAAATGTTTTCATTGGTCAATAGCAACTTTCAAACAGCTCCCCCGGATATAAAATGCATTTTAAGAGAAAATCAGTCCCCGATTTTGAAATCTGCGCTCAATCCCTGAATTACTTCAATACAATCCTAATTTATTTCCCATCCGAACAAAAATTCAAGGAGTTTTCATTATTTTCAAGCACTTTCAGCAAAAATTCTTCTTTTCAAGGGCTTTTCAAGCATCCTTGAAATCTAAAATTAAATTCCAGGGCTTTTCATGGACTTCAAGGAGTAGTACGAACCCCGTAAAGAGCTCTGTGGCTACGGAGTCTATCTGCAGGCAACACACAAAGATTTGTGACCAAGCTGAATATTTACCATTTACTGTTAGATGCTTGTCAAAGTACAAAGGATAAACCATTCCACTATATTCTCCCTTTTTTTACTGGGAAAAAAACTTTAATAAATACTGACCTTCATACTTCCAAGTCTTCTTGTTCTGTCATGTACTAACAACTTTTTTATCAAATCTCTGGAAAAAGAATAAAAAACAAAAACAACAAGGTCAGTGTGTGGGCTACTGTAGGCTATTTTAAGTGTTCTGACTTACATGTAACCTTCCTTTCACAAGTTTTAAATGACTATAATTTATGTCCTTTAAGTTGAATACTACTTACTTTGCTGCTGTAGTTTCCATGTGTTTTGGCCACTCTACTTTGCCTGACAGTATTTTTTCATAAATTCCAAAAGGGTTGTCATCAAAAAATGGTGGATAACTGGAAAACAATGCAAATCATAAGCTACATAAAAAAACATATAGATAACGAAGTGCTGACATTGTGCACTTTTGATAACTTTTTAGTGACACTAAAAATGGTGACATATGTTGTAGCCCCCTTAAAAGTTTACCTTTCATGAAATTATGGGTGGGCACCTACCAGAAGTTTGGCTGTAGTTATATTTCATTTCAATAGAGCAGTTTTTAATTGAGCAAGTGTCAAAAGGAATTTCACGCTTGTTGTGGCATTGCATTGCTATGCTTTGTGATTGGCTAAAAAATCTTGTGCACAAGTTACAATACATGTATCTGCTATGAGTTCTGATTGGTATATTTGATTGTCTGTGCCTGTTGTGATTGGCCAGGGTAATTACTGTAAACCCTTTCACTCCCAAGAGTGCCAAACATCAAAATTCAAGAAAAATCCCAAATTTCATTTTGTAAAATATTAAAAAACAAATGGTACCATGCAAAAGTACTGCTGAAGAGGTTTCATTTGAATGGTCACACCATACAATTTCATCCACAGACTCAAAAGTTAGAGCAAGTGGTACCATGCAAAAGTACTGCTGAAGAGGTTTCATTTGAATGGTCACACCATGGGATTTCATCCACAGACTCAAAAGTTAGAACAAGTGGTACCATGCAAAAGTACTGCTGAAGAGGTTTCATTTGAATGGTCACACCATGGGATTTCATCCACAGACTCAAAAGTTAGAACAAGTGGTACCATGCAAAAGTACTGTCCTGCCAAAGTGGTTTCATTTAAATGGTCACACCATAGGATTTCGTCCACAGAATCAAAAGTTAGAACAAATTGTACCATGCAAAAGTACTGCTGAAGAGGTTTCATTTGAATGGTCACACCATAGGATTTCGTCAACAGAATCAAAAGTTAGAACTACACTACATGTCTCCATAATTGACTCTGGGAGTGAAAGGGTTAATTTGGTTTTACCAGACTCACATAAAAACTGCTCCTTGTAATGTGTTTTTGTATTTGAGTGACATGCCAATAAACTGACTGGTTAAAATAATAACTGTCTTATCAGCCATTAAGCTATTTTTTCAAATTCAACATTATTTTCAAAAGTTTATTCTTACCCAACAAGCATTTCATATATAAGAATTCCTAGTGCCCACCAATCCACAGCTTTGTTATGCCCTTTGCTTTGTATAATTTCTGGAGCAAGATATTCTGGAGTCCCACACAAAGTCCACGTCCTGAAATGAAAATTTGAAAATTGAGAACACAATGTTTCTCAATTGCATTTTTTGGAATCGATTCAAAGTATAACCTTAAATTTGAGCATCAAAGGGGTGCGTGGAATATTTAAAGGCCCTAAGTGACTTTTGATGTAACATCAAATTCTCCCTGTGTTTCACAAGGGAATACAAGGCAATTTGGAATGAGAATCTAGCAGTTTATCAGAAAACACTTAGGACCTTTTTCCAGGCATCTCCTTCTTATGCACCTTATCAATGTTAAGCTTGAGGGACAGGTTAGCATAGTGGGGCAATTGACTTTTCTGAAGGTTTGTTCCAAATCCCTTCCCTAGCACTTATTACATACTGTACTTATACTTATTATATACTACTTATTGGAGGCAGCGTGGTCGAGTGGTTAGGGCACCAGACTTGAAATCCGGAGGTCCCGGGTTCAAGTCCCGCTCTGACCACTAGATTCCAGAGTTGTTTCACGGTAGACCAGAGTTCAACTCCTCGGCCATGGTTGTAAAATAGCCAACTAGTTTGCCTCCTGCCAGTTGGGATTTTTAAAAAAGTTATGTTTAATATTATTTGAATGCTCGGTCCCACTAGCACTTCTGCTATTAACACTGCCGAGGGTAATAAAGGTTATTTTTTTTTTATATTAATTTCCAAGTGATATGACAGATTTGTTTTATTTGTTTGATCAAATCTACATGGTGTACTGAAAAGAAAAACTAAAAAAAAAATTCATATATATTTTTCTTCTACACTTTTTAGCCGTCTAAAAACACAAAATTTTATTTCAGATGGTTTACAATACTGCACTGTGGATAGTGACAAGCTGTGATGCCAAAACAGGATAGCCAGCTTTGTGGTTTCTTGATTCCTGAGTTTGTTTTTGTGTATCTGGTAGTGCAGCAATGATACACGGGTGCACCGCGTTATTTTTTGTCACAATACGAATATTGATATTTGAACAACATATCGCGATATTATGATATTATGATTCTTCATCAACATTCAGAATTTACTGTCTTAAATGACTCCTTTTTACCCAAGTCCAAGCCTTTTTATAGCTATTTATTAAACAAAGGGACAAGAAAGTTCCATCCTTGCTTCATATAGCTTCGCATGCTTCCGACACATATTTTTCATAATTAGTTGTCAGCTGACACAGTCTTGCATGCCCACGGGAAAAACATGCGGTTCGTCGCAAAATGTCTTCCCGTGTTGGTGGAAAAATTTATGTAATGATGTATCGTATTGTGTATCGTATCGTGGCACTTGTATCGAGATATGTATCGTATCGTGAGAAAATGTATCAATGCAGCCCTAGTATCTGGGGGAAGAATCATGGTTCTTATGTGTCACTGTGACAGTGTTGTCTATAGTTGCAGTATGCATGCCAAGACAATTTATTATTCTGTTAATATATGCCTGTTAATTAGCCTTCTTTGCCTCATTTTTACATGGAAATTCCTTGGTATTTTGCAATGCTGATGACGCAAAGAGAGCTAAATTACATAGTTTTAATAGAAGAATAAAATGGTTGCCATTTTGGACTATTTGGTGCATAACAAACTCAGCAAAAGCAATTCCAAACAAATGACATGTTTTGGCTTGTTCAGATGAACAAATTCAAGGAAATTTGGGTATGGTAAATACCCAAAACATGTTGAGCTACATAACAGGCTGTTAGTTTGGATCTACCACATCTCACCATCCCATTCATGGTGGAGTAGCAATATTCCTAGTTTCTTCATTCTATGGAAATCAAGTTAAGCTCCAGCTGATTGGGCCACCTCTTGGCTCTTGTGTGACTTTACCTTACCTATGCAGGGGCGGATCCAGGATTTTTCTTAGGAGGGGGTGCACCTCTAAGGAATGACATAACTGAAGGGTGACGTAAACAAATTTTAAAAGCGAACAACGCAGACTAGGTCATCTCAGGAGGGGGTGCGCACCCCCTGCACCCTCCCCCTAGATCCGCCCCTGCTATGATTAGCTTAGGTGAATCATATTCATCATTGTACTTACTTATCTTGAACTTCTTTAGCAAATCCAAAATCTGTGAGCTTTACATGCCCTTCTCTGTCTAGAAGAATATTCTCAGGCTTCAAGTCCCGATACACTATACTATTGTGATGGAGATAGTCCAGAGCAGAAACTATTTCTGCTCCAAAGAACAATCCAGTCCCATTGTTAAATCTTCCTGCTGTACGCAGGTAGGTAAAAAGTTCTCCACCACAAGCGTACTCTAGAAGCATGTACAAGAACGTGTTATCATGATGCGTCCATAGTCTGCAAAGTTAAGAAAGCCACTGTCAACAGTCATTCTGAGCCTTTAAATCTAAGACAAGGGTATCAAAAATTGGTTATTTGTTTACGTACCTCTCTAAGGTGAGGCCATGAACATCTCCCTAAAGTAAAGCTCTCTAAAGTGCAGACCTTTCTAAAGCCAACATCTATCTAAAGCAGAGCATTGGACACCTCTAGATCTTGAAAAGGGACGTCTGTGTTGAGCCGACACCTCTTTTTGTAGATATTTCTCTACATCTAAAGCCAATGCATATCTAAAGCATTAGTTGTACATCTACAGATCTCTAAAAGAAATGTCTCTTAAAAGCCAACACTTTATTAGTGGACATGACACTCTTTCAAATGGACATCTCTCTAAGCAGACACCTATCTGAAGCAAAAATCTCTCTAAAGTTGGACACCTCTAGATCTCTTAAATGGCCCTCTTCATAATACTGGCACCTCTTTTCAGTGGAAACTTGCTCTTTTAAGCCCAAGAGTGCCAAAAATCAAAATTCAAGAAATGTTCTAAATTTCATTTTGTAAAATACTGAAAAACAAATGGCACCATGCAAAAGTACTTCCAAAGAGTTTTCATTTGAATGGTTACACTATAGGATTCCGTCTACAGACTCAAAAGTTAGAACTACACTACATGTCTCCATAACTGACTCTGGGAGTGAAAGGGTTAAGTGGACACCTTTAGATCGCTAAAGTGTCAGCCTTACTAAACTGGTTACATGCACCTCTCCTTGCATGGACATCTTTGATCAAAGTTGAGGTGACCAGGTCTAGTGCAAGGTGGGACAAGACTCTGGACATGCACGACTTCTGTACGCTTTTAACGATTAAACAACCAATATGATCCAAGTTTTCGATCAGCGATCAACCTTTTTCAAGACTCAACTTTTTGGGCTTTTCAACTCGGTATATAGCTAATCTGCTGATCCAGCGGGTGTTCATGGCATAAGCGTTCGACATAGTATTGGCGGTGTTGGTAAACCATTGACTGGGTATTAGTCTCGCGACCGAATTGTCAATCGAGATATTTGAAGGATACTTAAAATACATATTGGCCAATACTTGATAAATGCAATGTACTACCGCAGGTCAAGCGTTGGTCAAGTGTTGCTTGCATTTATGAAATTATTCTTGACAAGTTTGAAGATATCTCACAATCTTCAACAAATCTTGACAACTACATACATATCTTGCAAAGGGTCAGCAATGTCTAAGATATCAGCAAGCGAATGAGAACTTCCTGGATTAAAGTGATCTGCATCTTTTTAATCTTTTTAATCTTTCTGTCTTCAACCCAGGGCAATCATGGAACTTCAGCTTACCAAGACTTATGCCCTGAGTTCTTAACTAAACATTTTACATGGATTATGAAAGGAACTGATGTTCAAAATCATTATTTTTTTTGCAAAATCCAGACATGCTTAATTTAAATATTTTTTCATATTTATAAACATTTCATACCATCTGTTCCATTGGAGTCCACAAATGGTACCAGCCATATTTGTGGTTTTTGTTTTGGGTGAAAATTATTTTTTTTACCCTGAGTGCATCATATATTAACCTGCAGAAATGTGTTATAAACACAGTTTTAACACCTACCCCTTATTCTAGCTGCCATACAGCAGGATTAAATTTTCTTGTTTTCACTGTTTATTTTTCCGATGGAAAAATAAAGGCATGATGGAGAAAAGAAATTTCCATGAATCATCTAACTTCATTAGCACTTCCCATAATATTAGGTTTCCAGTGTGTTCCTCTTAAAAAAACAATGTGTTTTATCCGATTTGAACTTGATCAATGAACAGTAAGGAATATTAAATGAAACGATTGTAAACACAACACGAGTTGCAATCTTTGCTATAAACGTTTTGTTTTTAAACATTACCCATTAAGTAATATCATAAGAGATTTTTGCTGTTCGATTCATTCGACTATGACGGGACGTGACGAAGAAACAACAATTCCACTATGCAGCAAATTAGATTTGTGAAAAACAGTTTACCTCAAAGGTCACTTCAACTTGATCGACCAGAAAGAAAGAAAATTTGCACGGGATCTTTCCTAAACTTGACGTTGTTAACCAAATATTGAACATCACTAAAATAAATAATGCAAACGATTTAGAGCCCTTGAAATACCGATTCACGTGGCGGAGCAGAAAAAATGGCGATCCAGTGAATACTGTTGCTAGAGATCGAAGCGCGATAATCAGCTAATAATCGCAGACGCCATTCGCTCGAAATGAAGATGTTTGTGAATACTTTAACGCTAAATCGATTATTTCTCAAACCATATGCAAACAAAGCTAACATTTAACAATCTTAAGCATACATGTATACACAGACTTTGTAATACACGGAGGAGCGAGCGCTCACTTTACAAATAGATCAAAATGACTTTGTATACTTAACCCCACTGGCCGCAGAAAGGAAGCCTTGAAAATTGAATCAACTCAAAGATCTAATGATGAACCCTGTTCGACTGTGAGCTTTTGCATAAGTGCTATTTTCGGAGCGGTAACAGAGACTGTGATGACAAATACTACGTGAGCTGAAAGCTCATACATAAACTTATATAAAAGCATTGGCTAATGTTATGAATGAGTGTTTACAACGACCACATACTTACAAATTTACTATGAATGGATGTTCTATCTTCGTCAAGATGTTCTTCTCGTTCTGAACGTGTTCGACTTGTTTCAATCTGATCACTTCTCGGATATTCATTATCTTGAGCGCATGGTACTCCGAGGTTCTCTTATCGCGGCAGAGAAGTACCCGTCCAAAAGTTCCTGTCCCTGCCATTATTAAAATTTTAAAAGATTCAATCATTGCTCTAATTCCTCCGTAATGTGCACAACTCTAAATAACAAAAACATTAAGAAGACCGTTCTTACAACTGTATATTAAGTCGCAAATCCCGGCTTCACGTAGCCACTCGCCCGGCGCCGCTTACCTAAAGTAGTTGACAACTCAAAGTCGAGAAGAGTCGTCCGTTTGTCCTTCTTTTTGGAAGCTCCACTGCTAGCCATTACAAAGCACAGATGGCGCTAAAACTTGCTTCTCTGTGTGTACTGCTCGCGTTAAGGACCACACATCGATACTAAGGGATAACTATTCCTCTGCCGTATGGCTTTTCTCAGCTAGAAGGCAGAAACTGCGAATACAAGCAGACATTTTGATCGGTGCGAGTAATGGACAAAAAGGCCTGGTTCTGTGCTGTCTGTAATGGAATGCTGGTTGCGAGGGCGCGCGCTCAACCGTGGATAATTGCGAGAATAAACACATCAAGCTTATATTATTTACCTCGCAACTCCACTTTTGTTTATTGTCTTTTGAATGACAGCCTTTTCCTGTATGTGACTTGTAGTGTCATTCCTCGAATCACGTAATATACTACAACATTTTTCTCAAATCAAAGGTCAAATACTAAACCGCCAAGCAGAATTTTCTTTTTATTTCCTCGGTTTTCAGGATGTGTTAATTTTCCCCTCGCTAGGCAAAAATTAAAAAAAAAAAAATGTCCCATTTTCCGAATAGTCTTTGGAGGCAATCGTATTAAAGTACTTTAAAATATACTGAACTCCTTGTTTTCAAACATTTACAACTGTGAAAGTTCAACAAAGTCCGCAAGATCGAATCAGAAAAGGCTTGTGTTTGTATTAAATAGCAGGAGTTTTTTTCTTTTTTTTTGTTATTGTCTTTCTTTTTGTTGTTTTTTTATATTTCATTTTTCAGTATTAAACCTTTGCGAGACTTCATCTCTAGTCGTAATATCAGGAAACTTGTCCTATAGAGGGTCCCGGTGCTGAGGAATATTAGCTCTCAGTCACACAATGTAAATTTTAGTAGTTAGTTGGGCAACTTGAAATTTCACATCCAACAGTTCTAAAACGCATCATTTTTATCAGCACACAGTAAAGTTGTTGGCCGATTCTAAGCCATCACTGGGTTCTGGCCCCATCAAGACCCTAGCCTAGAAAAAATAGGTTCCAGAGTTATTTTCTTGAGGGATTTTGTAAGTAGCTACAGTGATAATTCGGGTACCTCATCAAATGACTTCTGTAATATTAAATGCAAGGACCACTTGAACAAACAGTAGCAAAATGTAGCTGGATCTTTGTGCAGATCAAGATCAGCAATGAACTAAAGTCTTAGCTTTCTTAGCCCCTGATGAAGGTTAGTTTTGTCTAACCAAAATATTGGGCAAATATTCTAAAAAGAAATCGAACGAATTTGCTGTCTGATCAGCCTTGCATGTTAGAGTTTTTTTTACCTCATCAAACATCAGGCAACTACCTAACTATCTTTTACCTGAAAGACGTCAACACATTTCAGCCAGTAGCTTATCTTCTCATGTGAAATGTTTTGGTTCCTCTGTTCATGTTTGAATTGAGTCGCATGGAACGGAAACGGTGATACAAGTTGTACTTCCGGTTTTGTGATGACGCCATAAGCGTGAGTTCCGATTTTAAGCCCACGAATTTACGCGATGTTCAGCCGACCTTTTCTTTTGTAAGCATCATAAACTACGTAAAATACTCGTAGAATAACAACAATAGCTCCGTAATCCAAAATTCAGATTCCTACGTTGCAAAGACGTCAAACATAGTTTTTTCCTCGACTCCAAACTCTACACCGGCAAAAAAGAAAATAATAATAATTAACAATGCTAAAAAATACAGAAATTATTTTTTTTGAGCGTTTAAGGGAAGTTTTAAGGTAACGATTGTGCAATAAAGAGTTGATAATTGTCCTATAGATACGTAAAGAATTTTTAGTGTTTTCTTCCGCAAATAACTGAAATTAATTGATATATCAAACCATGACCGACTATGTTTGCGCACGTTTTTGCACTTATAAGGAACTTCGGTCAGTGACCTTTCTTTCTAAGAGTCTGATTTTTTACTGGGTCTGATGACACAGGCACTGATGCTGACGTAGAAAGTGGAGAGTATAATAACACTTCATGTCTAAAAGATTGTACGGTATTCTATTCTCGAGATGCATTTCGACAGGTTGCACTTTAGCCCTCTTTCGAATTCGCTCACAAGTGGTCTTCCGCCATTGGCATCAAAACAAAATGAACACGTTTACTTTAACTGCTGATGAAGAACAGATTTTTTTTTAAATTTCGATCCACTTTAAACAGAAAATTCAGGGGCACCAAAACGCTTGTAATGGCGTTGTCCTGAATTTTCACATCATTATAAATGCTTTTAAAAGAAACTACTAAGCCAATATAGTTTGAGCCTTATGGTTCTTTTAGCTGAATATCCATCAGCGGAGAACTGAAATTTTAAGGAAAGGAATCTTAGGCGCTGGTCAAACGCCGTACTTCACATCAGCCGAACTCAATTAATTGAGTTCAGCTCATGCGAAGTTCAGTGTTTGACTTAGTTAAGTTCGACTGCCGAATTGTCAGAGATTTGGATCGGCTGAGGTTAAGTTCGGCTGAATAAGTTCGACGTTTGACTCACCAGGCGAACTAAACTGTAATTAGGTTCGGCCGTACCAGCTGCATTCTCCTCTCCGAAACTCTAGCTAACCTTATTAGTTTCACCCACTAAAACAAGAGTCTAGTTTGTCCCTTGAAAACGAAAATTTTCCGATCGATGTTACGAACGGTGAGGCGATATTATGCCGCATAACTGAAACTCTAGCCGAATTTTAATCTAATTTATTACGAATTTTTAAGATGACGAATACCTTCCGAAAAGCTTTCCACCGAAACGAAATTACTCGTTGGAAGTTCCTGGAAATTGTTCACTGCACTGAACCCCATTACAGACCCTCGAAAAATGGCCCCGGCCTTTGGTGGAAATATTTGAAATAATAGCCGTCCCTCGATTAATCGACCCCCTCGAATAATCTCCCCCCTTTGGTGGAAATATTTGAAATAATCGCCTCCCTCGATAAATTCCCCCCCCCCCCCCCCCCCCCTGGCCCCTGTCTTTTCTTGCAAATCGTCCCAGTCAAGTTAAAAATTCACTTCTTGTATAGGAAACAATCGTTACAATTACAGAAAAATTACAAAAGCACAGCTTTCATGTACTTTTTCTATAGCGGACGTTCGTGTATTTGACTCCCCCAGTTTCCTTTATTTTTTCCTCTCAAATTAGCACATTAGCACGTTAGAACTTCCAGAGAGCAATATTTGAAATAATCGCCCACTCGATTAATCGTCTTCCCTCGAATAATCGTCCCCTTTTGGAGTGAAAAAATTAATAATCGCCCCCGGCTATTATTTGAGGAAATACGGTACGTATTAAATGGGTTCTCATTAATGAGGTAATTGATACGTTTTATTATACAGTTTTTAAAATATAACCCCCATTTAGGCAATGAAAAATAACGATTGGGCCAAAAAAGTGGCAATTTCTTTCAGCCAAACAGGTGAAATAAGCGTAGCTGTCTGACGAAGTATGTATGACAAGTTCTAACGACCCAAATTGTTCGTACCGTGAAACTCCGATATATAATAACGAAGTGCGAAGCTAACGGACGTCCTTTCGCACTTCGTTATATCGGGGTTATTTTTGTTATATACAGTTGGCTGGGGAAATATGTTCGTTATAATTAATGAGGATTCGTTATAAACAAAACCCCGATGTAACGAATTTGTGGGAAAACGACCAAAAATTAAATATAAAAATAAACTTCGTTATATCGGGGTTTGGTTAATAACTAACTTGCCTTAAATGGACACTTGTCACCTATTTTTAGTATCACTTTGAAAAGCCAAAAAACATATTTGTTTCAATGGAAACCTTAAAATAATGGTCCAGTTTTGTTAACAAATACCCTACCAGTGCACAGACTGACTAGTATTTGTTATCTTTGGCTGCGGATGGCCGGGATGGAAATCAGGATTGCAACTTGAAAAAATTGGCCAATTTTTTCAAGTTCCTCCCAAGAGTCGTGGAAAAATCTCAGAAAAACTTATTATGGTTTGTTCTTCCTTGAAGAAATCATTTGATATTATCTTCTTGGTGCTCTAAAAGTAATTTTATGTTTGAGCAAAAACTTTGTTATATATTTAGTGTATTTTGACCAAAACACAGCGAAATCTGCGTGACAACGGCAGTCACAACAGTATAGCGGTAATATGGTATCAGTAATACGACCGCTAAAAGGCACTGTACAAGTCTCGCTTGTTTCTACCGCACCATACACTTCTCAGAAGCACACAGTCTCTTATAATGGAATGTGCAATTGAATTTTAAAAGGATTTTAATCTCTGTTGATCTGTGTTACATAAAACTTCAGTCGCGTGATGACATTTCTTCTTTATATCCGGCTAAATTTTACGTTTGGGCTTCTGAATTGTGTTCGTTATAACGCGGATTTCGTTATACCTGGGTTCTGTTTCATACATTTTACTGTAACTTTGGCCGGGCTAAAGAATATCGTTCGTTACTGCTGGGGACTTCAGTCGTCGGGATGGAAAAACTGTCCGGTTTAGTGAAAAATTTAAGGGCTTTTCGCCAGGACGGATAAAACTGTCACGAGTTGTCCGTGCCTGATATACTGTGTTGAATGAATGGAACGTGGGTGAAACCATGTTTTAGAGTAATAAACGTGACAGCTTCGCGAGTATATAAATCACCTTGCTGTGATTGGTTAAGTATTTTATAGTATTCACTTGACATATTTACAAGAAGGCTTCGTAGTCTGCGTAGGAGGCTAGCCGCAAAAGCGATTTAGCCTACAATGAAAACATGCAAAAATTAGCGAGTGATAAGTGCCAAGACGGCTTTCTTTTAAATTGTGTTTTTGGTCTTTTACAGTTTTCCCTTTATGATTTATCAGTCTTTCCAAGGCCGTCTGCTCTCTCGACGGCGGCTTCAGAGAAGATAATATTTCATCGACGTGTAAAGAGACCGACGCCGCTTTCTTGCATCAGATCATGTAGATAAAACCATGTGACAGTCCACTACCCTCATGTCAGTTCGTCAACTGAAATCACGGGTGGCCTGGCGACTTTGAAGCATGTTTTTGTGACTTATAGAAGGTTTCGGACTTGCAATTAATCATTTATTTCGCTCAAAACCTCGGCTAACGTGAACTAGCCAATCAGCGTCAACACGATCAGCGTCCCTCGACCAATCAGGATCGAGACCGTTCTTGACTTACGTGCGTTTTCCCGCGCTTAACTTCAGCTGCATGATTGGGCTTTACGTTCTGATTGGTTCTTTTCGTTATTTGCGTTTACATGCATTTGATTATTACGGATTTGGAATTAAGGATCGGTTTTTTTTCTCTCACATGGATTTCTATTTTAAGACTTGTTAGGAAGTGCTAAAGGCGGCAAGGGTTGTCGACGATTTCCTTTTTATCCACCCACCGCTGGACACTTGACTTTTGAGCTCATTAACAATCCCAGTTTCCGCGGCACAGTTATCATTTCCCTGCTACTACACTACTTTATAAAATCTGATAACGCTGACTCCCTTCACTTTACCACATGTCGTTCAGGCCAGATGCCAGTCAAACATACGCGCCCCCATCCATAATCAGTTACTTGGTAAACATTCCGCGTAGAAACGTATTAGTAATTCTTGAGAGTTGTAATATTCATACTGCGACGTTGTGTTTTAACAGCGATTACAGACTAACTGAATCAAAATATTTTTTATAATGAAATCCGTTTCAATCTTGAGCAGTTTTGACCTGTGTTTTTCTTTAACTTCCCAGAATTTACTTTGCATTTTTCTTATCGTTTGACACCATTATTTAAAAACTTCCATTCCATAATATTATATAATGAAAGAACAGTGCACGTGGGTTTACCTTTCATAACTTTGCATTTTTAACAAAAAGAAAAACTGACTCGAAGCTCTAAATTATAAATAGAAAGTTGTTTTGACATTTTGTAGGAAACTAAAAGTCCGCTTTTGTCCATTCTACGGAAGTAGGTATTTTCATTATTTGACGAGAAAAATAATTATACCGCTTTACTGTCGTTTTATATAGCTCCGTCGTTTATCGGAAAACGTTCAGTGTTTTATGAAGTAGTTCATCACCGCTGACGGCTGAGTAATGAGTGAGTACAGCCGCCCCACTTATGTTGGCGGCGAATAAGAGCCAAACCACAACTTCCTGACTGTGGTTTTGTCTGTTTACGGCTAATCAAATAAATGAGGTTGTTTGTTATCTAAATAGTCCTTCTTTTCATCCTCCCGATTCGTCCGAACAAAAAGTACGTTTCCCTTGGATTTGAATTCAGATGATTCCATCTTCGATTTTTCGGACTCCCGAATCAGTTCGAACCCATTTCTGTTTCCCTAGGAGGCTCGAAAAATCGGGTTTCCACCCCTCGGTGGGGGGTGCTCCCTAAAGTGGGCTATACGGGGATGCTCCGCCCGAAAGGGGTACCTTTTTTAGGTTGGAGGTATAAGAAAGGGTAGGGATTTCACGAGTTAAAGTATATGAAAGGGTAGGAATTTCACGAAGTATAGGAAATGGTTGGAAAAACACGAGTTGAAGGATAAAAAAGGGTAGGAAAAACTACCAATTATTTATTATAAAAAGGGCCTTTCAAAATATATCAAACAGACGCACGTTAAGGCTATATGAAAGGGGTACATTTTCTGTCAAAAACGGTTTATGAAAGGGTAAGGGCTTGGACCTTGGGGCAGAGCATCCCCGTACAAAACTTTGTTAAGTCCCCCCTACCCCCACCCCTACCCCCCCCCCCCCCCGGGAATTCCACTGAACAGTTCCTGTTTACTTTGTTTCACTTTATGTGACTTGTACACGACGCAAAATGATCCCCGACACAAAATGATCCCCAAATTCTCGTCCCAGTCGTCTGTTTTGTTTGACTTTTTACCGGAAGATCACTCGGAGACAACAATGTCGTGAGCCGCATGGTTTTTGATTCTATTCCTCTTCTGCCTTTTAAAAAGCGTTATTTCGGGAAATTAAGATAATCTACCAGATTCATGCATGCAAAAGGATACCGAGTAAATGTTTAAACAAAACGCTTTAAGACGGAATCTCAACAGATTAAACGGTTAAATGGTGCAACTGGCGCATTTACTTAATACAACATGCAAAGAAACATCAAGATTTATATTACATGCAGTTTTGTTCTTTCCAATTTTTTTGATATAGTTCAGGTTACAACGTTGCAACACGTTAACAGGTTTAGGTTTTTCAGTCGCCTAGCTGTTGTATTTCTCGTTTATAATTAATTTCACGGTTCACTTCTTCTCATAAAATAGTGTCTACTTTAAGAGGCGGAGAGTTTTATTCGATCCTTGTTGCAGTTCAAAATTATCTGATTTTTCTACCCACAAATATTGATTTTAAAATTGACGAAAACAAACGGTAATGTGAATACTACGTATGTTAATGCTACTACAGGAAGCGATAACTTTTATACATTTTACTTGCAACCGGTTACATTATTCCATTTCCACGATTTTAATACACCTCTAATTAGAATTATGAATGTTTCTTGAAAATTCGTTAAAAATGAGTTATAATTATTTACTAATTGTTCAAAATTAATAAATACATGAACATGCACTTCAAACAATTTGAATCAACATTTCTTTAATTTACTTTATTTTAGTAATTCTGGCATCCTGGGACAGAAACATCATCCCATTCCATTCCGATAATTCCTGGGGGATCATTTCGCATCGTGTTCAGTTCTACTTGGGAATCATTTGGCGTCGCGATCATTTCGCGTCGTGTTTAGTTCTGTTTGGGGATCATTTTGCGTCGTGTGCAGACCACGTATGGGATAATCTTGTTTTTGACTTATCTTTGAGGTATAAGAAAGAGGCACACATTTTTATGTATGATGTGCAAGGGGTATCATTTCGATAAAAGTTGGTATGTGAATTGAAAGGATGGTATTTGACCTAAGGAAGGAGTTGTCCTAGTGCCAGGCCCTGCAGACTGCGGGACAATTGGCTTCGTGTTCTGGACAAAAAAAAAAAATCAAAACCATCGGTGTTGCAAATACCCACCGATATTGCCAACCACAACTAGGTAACCAGAAGAGGTATTTTAACTTTCAAAACTTGATAACACTACAAAACCAACAGAGTGGGAAAATTTGAAAATGTTTTCGAATGATTGGCACATGTTCTAATTTCGCAAGATTAACGAAAACACAAACAAACTCCCGACACAAAACAATGTTTTGAAAACATTTGTTTAAAAGGGTTTTCGCAGTTATACGGTATTTCCATAAAGTAATCACACCTGGCCAATCAGAACAAACGAAAATAACGCAATGAACCAATCAGAATTCGGAACAAATATGCAACCGGTTAAAAGCGCGGGAAAGCGTACAACGTACAACCAGTACCATGGGTGGGAAAACGTGAAACTGGTGCAAAGCGCGGGAAAACGTGCAACCGGTCCCAAGCGCGATAAAAAAATGAAACCAATGTTACCGGTGCCAAGCGCGGAAAAACGTGCAACCGGTGCAAAGTGCGGGAAAAGTCATAAATAGAACACAACAGCAAAACTAATAAAAAAACTAGTTAGAAAACCGTTTTATTGCTGACCGCCAACAACTACTACTTTTTCTCAATAAAATTATACATAACAAAATATCAATATGCAGGCATGGATTTAATTAAGAGTGAAAATATTTGCCCGCTGAAATACGGTGGCAACTTATAAAACCATACTTATTATTCTCACAGAATGCTAAGGTATATGCCCCCCTTAAAGGCTAGCTTTTATATGATTGCAGATCCGCAGACGATCACTGACATATGATCGTTGGCATCATTAGGAAACCAGTTATGTTTATATTAAATTTCGCCTTTTCTTATATTTTCTCCAAATAGTTCACCACTCGTCTAGAAAATAGAGCTAAACAAGAATTTTTTCCACATTTTCTCTCGAGTTCATTCCCATTTTCAACCTCAATTTCTCATTCTTTCTTTGGCGAAAAACGAAAATCGCTGATGTGAAGCAAACTTAACTACTTGAACAAAAAAAACTATTTCAGATTTATGTTTGCATTCTCTACAGCTGCTCACAATGTTTTGCCAATAAGATGCTTTTTCTCTTTAATTTTAAGTGGTTCACTTATACAATTTATTTGATATGCTTAATTAAATCATTCATCTTACAATGCAATAATTCCATCACCATTTTTGCACAGCTAAACTTTACGTTAAGTCAAATCTCTCAACATTGATCAGATCAAAGTATGAACACTGACGAAGTCAGAACCTATCACTAAATGTTTTCTCAAATTCTCCTTACTGTTAGCACTAGTAAGTACCATAAGAAATATATGGAGAGAAGTATGTATAATTCGTCGGTTGACCGTTGGATTAACGGGTCAACCCATAACTAGGTTATATGAAATCCAAGAGCAAGAGAGAATTTAAGACTATTTTAGAACGTGAGGGTAGGCCAACGCAGATGCTCTGTACGTCTCGGGAAGCTGAAAGTACTGTAAAAAAAGAAAAGAAAAGAAAAAAATAATTAAAATGAGACTCTGAGGGGAATTGTCTTTTTCCAGACCAAGTGGGGCACCAAGATGGCCGCTCCATACACATTTCTTAATAAAAATGTCTAATACTCGTTCGCCTAAAACTCTTGAACGAAATGCTCTTGCGCTTCAAAATTTGGCCCAGATGTGTAGTTTTAAACTATCTACAACTCTATATACATTTTGGAATCTAAATCTGCTTTTTAATGCTTTCGAATTTTGATATGACAAAGTGAAAACACCTAATTGTCG
>JAJLRJ010000010.1:26771797-26779297 GCA_024195265.1 Dendrophyllia cribrosa
TTGGGTGATTTTTGGGTACGTTTAGGAGGAAATAGTTTTTCTCAAAGAATTTGTAAAATTAAGAGAAATAAGAAATATTGAAGATTTAGTGAAGTTTTAAAATTAGAATTTGTAGTTAACAATTAATAGAGACGGACACCAAGTTAGTCCGCTAGCGACCTGGGGTGCTTTTGCGTGGATATCAACTGTCTGCAGGAGCCCATTACTAATGGACTCCTGCTGTCTGTTGGTGTTCCAAAAATCATTTTCTTTCTTCTATCCCTTCTTTAAACCTCTTAAAATTTCATTCAAAGTTAGGTTGAGCCCCGCTTTAACTGAAAACCACCCCAAATTCTTATACCCTCCAATGAGTCTGGAGTCCTCAACCCGGAAGCGTGCATTGCTCCCATACTTCGTTTATGTCACGGCGTATTCACAAATCTATTCATTTCTTGCTCAACATTTTCCGCGAGTTTGGATTCTTACTTGCCTATCACAGCCGTTTGCAATGAGATTTTGTATCCAGCTGAGAAATGAAATGCAAAATTTACTAGGTTCACTGATGTACTTTAAACAGATAACGAACGATCTTAGGCCCGGTTCAAACGTCGATCTTTACATGTGCCGAACCTAATTATTAGGTTCGGAACATTTAAAATTTGACGTATGAATCAATTAGGATCGACACTTTTGTATTTGGGTCGACTCTGCCGTTCTATTCGACTGAGCTTGTCGAATAGAATGGCAAAAGATCGACTTCGATTCATACGTCGATCTTTACCTGGGCCGAACCTAATGCATGCATTATGCATACATTAAATTAATAATTTTTTTAACAATTTTTTCGACTCAATTAAGTTCGACGTCTGAATCAACTGTCGAACTCAATTATTTAGGTCGACCCAAATAGGTATTTAAGGTTCGGCACATGTTAAGTTCAACGTTTGAACCGGGCCTCATGTCTTGATTAGGACATACAGTAATCCTACAGTCCTTTATTCTAATTACCTCATTACTCATGTTGAGCGGAAACAGATATATATAGCGACCTTTAGATTTGACTACGAGTACGAAATCGAGTACGAGTACGACTTTGGAATTTCGGGATAATTGTATCCCCCTAACTATAACTCTTTCCTGTTGCTGATTAACACATAAATAAACGTTAGGGATAAGATTGGTGTGATCAGAAATTATATGAGGCACACGAATTTGGTTTGAAAACTCGTACTCGTACTCAATCTCGTACTCGTAGTCCAATCTGAAGGTCGCCAATAATAACCCTTTGGCGACGGAATTGGCCATTTCCGTTCGATTTGGAACGATACAGATTATGCCTTTCTGAGCCAATTAGCTTCCACTTTAAGCAATTAGTTGGAAATCAGCGAATCAAGGAAGGATAGATCTTTGCAAAGATACCTCATTTTGGAAATTTTGACCAATCCTGCCAGAGTTACACAAAAAAAAACCTACTAATATTTTGGAGAAAAATCCACTGCCAATTTCGCAATTCCCCTACTACTTTTCCAGGAAACCTTTCCCCCTTTCCCAGAAAGTTAGCCAGCCACAATTTCTTAGGAAACAAAGACGATGAAGTGGGCAACAAAAGTGCATATAAGAAAGAAAGGCAAAGGAAAAAAAGAGACCAAAAAAGAAGGAGCGGAACAGATTCGCAAAAAAAAGTCCAAATTTTGGCTTATGCGCATGCATCAAAACCAAAAATGAGGCTTAATTACGTCCAATCAGCAGGAAAATACTGCTTCACTGTTGCAAATCTCATTTTGAGCTATTTCCAAGCTAATTGGCTGAAAACCGGTCCAGAAAGGATGAATTGGAAAAATATGCGGTTTACTGCGCTACTAGCCGACCGTCACCAAAGGGTTAATCAAGTTCCCGGGAAAAAGGATTCTAAAAATAATGTAGTCTGTAAAAACGCTGAAACAAGAATTAATTACAGTTGCTCGCTCCGGGCAGACCGGGTTATAGAGAAGTGAAGGCTTGGAACTCTTTGCCTCTGGATGTTTTAATTTCGATAGACTCAAAGGATTTTTAACCGAACCTTTTTGAATTTTACGTATTTTACATTTCTTGCGAGGTCATTTTGTATTTTTTACTTCAATTTTAGGAATCTAATAAGGTTATTTAAATTGTACATTATATACCAATTTTTTTTATCAACAGTAAATAAAAATGCTTAGTTCTATCTTAGTTTATTTATGAAATTAACTAAGAGTTAGCTTGGTGTTACCCTCTTTAAAAATTATTATTATTATGTTTATTCCTTTAAGGCTCAGGCACAATGTTCTGTCTGGTTGATATTCCCTGGAAGCGGGTTCCAACATGTCACCATGGGTTCCAGGACTTTTCTTTCTTTCCTCTTACAAGGACAGCACCTTTCTCAGGATCTTTGCTGTACCCAACAATGCTATTATTATTATTAATTTTTTTTTATTAAAAATAGCAATAATTATAATTTTCAATAACTATAAATTGATACTCAATATTATTATTATTTCATATACATGTAGGTATACATACATTTTAAAGGCTTTGTAAAGAAATTTATTAAGTAATTAAGTAATTAATCAATTAAGTAATTAAGTAAATTTGAGTATCAATTTATAGTTATTGAAAATTATAATTATTGCTATTTTTAATAAAGTTTTTCTTATATATTATTATTATTATTATTATTATTATTATTATCTCTAAATCTCACACGTGTTCATTGTCCTGGAAACAACAATTTTTCTACTTTTAGTCTGGTCCCGTCCTAAGACCTTGGACTTCAAGGACCTTTCTCAAAATAGTGGCCGTTCCAAGAAGTGCAGACTTTTGCAAGGTTCTGACCCTATTTGGAATTCTTATTTCCTTCAAGTGACCCTTTAAGTTCTTCGGACTCACTCTCAGAGCTCCCACAACGACTGGTTCTACTTTTGTCTTTACTCTCCAAAGCCTAGATATTTCCCTTGCAAGATCTTGATATTTTTCCCGTTTCTCTCTCTCTTTGCTTTCAACGTTCCTATCGCGAGGCACCGCAATGTCGACTGAGGATGAGGAGCTAGCTTGGCGTTACCCTCTCTAAAAATTATTATTATTATGGGAGTGTAAAATCTACTATTCAAATGTAACAGAAATGAAAAAGAAAAAACAAATCCTAGTATAAAACCTATGTACAAAGTGTGATGAAAATTATTAAAATATTTAAAAAATTATTGAATTAAATTAAATTATTAAATTATTATTATTATTATTATTATTATTATTATAGGCTCCTGATTGACTGATCGAGTTCAGTGCATTCTTACCTCAAGCCCTTATCTTGTAAACATAGTTGGACCAACTGGCGCCTACTCCCTGCCAACAGTTTGTAGCTTGTCCAAACGTCCGATACTTTTTGTCATCATCGGACACCCAACACTCGCCATAAAACTGAATCGCAAAGTATTTCTTTCCTGCTGCCTTGGCTAAGTTGTAGCAGGCAGTTACTGCAAGATAAACAGCGTAGGCACGTAATACGTGCCGAAAGGATGATGTATATCTAGTATATCTAGTATATCTAGTCGCGCGAAATTTTCCCATGGGCTATAGGAAAAGTGCATTTCGACTAAATAAAGTTATATTTATCTGAAATAATCTTAAATTACTCACATTTCAATAGTCCTGTGTATTTTCTAGTCGTTTCTACCCGGAAAACAATGCATTCGATTCATAAATAACGCCAGCATTCATAAAGTCTTGGTACCGAGCGTTTTTTTTTCGAACCCGAGGAGCGATAGAAAACAAATCCGAACCGTCGTGCGAAGCTCGTAAGACGCATCTGTGCCCATCTGCGTATATGGAAGCAAAAGGTGGCCATTCCTGGGGCCTGTTTCTCGAAGTCCCGGTAACTTTCCGGGTCCGGCGCTAAATTTTAAAATCAGAATTTATAGGTTGTATTAACCCCCAAACTAGCCGGAATTGTTTCGTCACCTTATAATTTTATTACTTAGCCTTTAAAACCAACAAATATGCAGACAGAAAATAGCTTTCTGGGTCCGAAAAGGTACAGGGACTTTAAAAAACGGGCCCATGGGGTCTAAATTGGAGCTAAGTTGGCGCGAGAAACCTGGAAACCAAGTTGTTCAGGGATTTTATGTACGGAGCGAAGTGACGGTTTTGATTTTTAAAACAATATTTTAGGGAGTTTAAGCAACGACGACGGCGGAGCCAAGGAAAAGGTCGCTTCTAAAAAGAATTCGCGTTATTTTTAACAGCGTTCCAATTTGTTTGTCTAATGTTATGTGACTGGATGTACGGAGCCTTTAACTTCACATAGAGGAAGGAAATTAACCGTATGTTTACTTTCTCCACAAAACCTATAACTTTAATATCATTTGACGTTGTTTTGCAGGGAACGGCAAAGAAACGTACCAAATGTAAAACGCACGTGCAGAGGCCTTGTTTTCGCTCATTAAACAGTTAAACCAATTGTTTTGTGCCATTCTCACTGTCGTTACGGTCGTGGTTGCTTTTAGTTTTTTCTTGTTTATTAGGGAATCAACAAACAAGAACTACGCGAAAATAAACGAAAAGGCCATTACTCTATGGAGAAGTTGGATAATTTGCTTTCATTTGTTGTATTGCAACTTGAGCTAAAACTGCAAACTCCATTGTCAGAGTCATGTGATGATGACTTCCGCTCAGGTTGTCAAAACGTCAGTAAATGACAACAACAACAGTTCTTTTCAGAACTACACTACAACTGGCCGAGTTGTTCGAAGGACGATTAGCGCTAATCCAGGGTTAATTACCATGACAACTCATATGTTCTGTTGACAGTTTATCCAGGATTAGTGCTAATCAGGCTTTGAACAACTCGTCCCAGGCCGGCGTGCGTTTCTCAAAGGTCCCGAAAACTTTTCGAACCCGAAAAGTCTTATTTTGTGCACAGTGTTAATGACAAGAAATCAGTTTTTGTTTATTTTGAAAGCTTAGAAATAAAATTCGTAGTTGACGAAACACGTCGGGCAGGCTTGTGGGCTATTAACTGCAGCTCCACTTGATAGAAACTGAGAATTAAAAATGGCTTTCGGGCCCGAAATGTCTTCGGGACGTTTGAGAAACGCACGCCTGATCATTAAATGCTGGGCAAAAACAAAGGAATAAAATCGCCAAAATCTATGCAAATTACGGCCGGGTATCCAAATCTCCTTCACGGCAGTGATTTCCTTTGCATTCTCGTCGTGAATTGTTCATCAGTTTTAGCAGAAACCCATAAGTGGGTCGAAACGTGCAACTCAGGTCTCTTGTACGCTTCAAAACAAGCTTCCGATTATTCAATTTGCTAAGAAGTTGTTACAGCCATATTTGGAAAATCAAGATAAAAATATTAACCAATCAATACACCACTTTCATAATGGCGGCCGATTTATTTATTCTTTTATATGTATGTTAATTAACCTCACCGGCCTCGTTTTAGAGTAAAAATTCTTTTGAATTTTGCACACGCCAACGAGGCTGGTGAGGCTAATTAACATACATATAAAAGAATAAATAAATCGGCCGCCATTATGAAAGTGGTGTATTCGCTAGAACAACTTGCTTCCAATCTCGAGGGACCGAGGGGTTTCCAAATATGGTACTAAGCAAAAAATGAATATTCGAAAGTTGTGAATGCGCGTTACACGTTTAACCCACTAAGGGGTTTCTGGTTTTAGAAGTGACGGCAAATACTATCCAAAGTTTGAGTAACCAATCAGAGCGCGCGAAAAACATTCTCCACTGGTTTGATATATACTTATTGTGTTGATTTACCCTCAAGAGTTTTTGTACGGAAATCTGTGTAAGCCCTGGTAATAAAACCTGTACACTGTGAATCTTGATCCAGATCCGAATGGATCCTGGCGTGGGTTTCTTGAAAGACCCGGGAAGCTATTTTACGTGCAGACTGTTTAACAACGTAGATTCAGTCTAATTTCGTTGATTTTAAAAGCCAATCAATAGAATTCAAGTCAACGAAAAACGTTGCACTGGTTTGAGGGCTAAAAACTTCTCCGCCACTTGAGAGAAACTGAATTTCACAAATAGCTTTCAACTGCGTGCGTTTCTCAAAACCCATGTATACATTTCGGGCCCGAAAGCTGTTTTTTTTTAAATTCAGTTTCTATCAAATGGTGCTGAAGTTGTTAGGCGGCAAACCAACCCAACTTATGCAGTAAACGTGAGATTTTATTGTTTAGCTTTTAAAAGCAACAAAAATTGGATAATTGTTGGCAAACATTTTGCACATAACACAGCTTTTCGGAAGTAACGAGAAACGCACGCCTGTGTCCGAGATCACAGTAGCCTGCAACAGCAAACGTTTTTTTCGCTTTTGTTTCACCCTTGCTGGCTAAGATCACGATTCAGACATTCACGTGACCTTATCGCGTTCGAAGAACGCAATGCCGCTCGTGTTGGTTACCCTGTTCCTTGCATGCAGAAAAATTTGAAAATTTAAACATTTTTGGTGTCTGGGCTGCCAAATGGCCGCCCCTATTGCTTTTTTCAGGGGCTCACTTCCGCCGGAAACCTTCGAGCGCGTCTCCATAATCTTTGATCACTGCTAACAAAATATTCTACGTAAGTATAAACCACGCAAATCTTGAAGAGGTCTAATTTACAAACCTATTTTTCCCATGTCATACCAGTCGATATGTTTGCGCATGTTCTTAAGAAGAGTCATCGTTCGTCCTCTTCCTGGCTTATCTTCCCAGCAGCCCAGATCAAAATACGGTTTAAATCCATATACGGCGTTGTGGGACAGCTCACCGACACCTACCACAAAAAAATTGTTTCTGATTATGAAATTCAGTTACGTACACTTCTTGGGGCTTGCAATTTAGGCAAGGTTAATCTCGAGACATTCAGTTGTATCAGTGATTGCGCCACATGCGAGTATGCTTCATGCAGGGTGGCTATGGAATATTTTGTGTCTTCAAACTTTTGCCGTAGCGTCTTCAAACATTTCACGCGGTGTTTTTAAACTGTTGCCGCGATGTCAACAATCTTTTGCAGTGCGAACGAAATTGTTTGTTCGTTGAAATAAAACTAAAATCTATCGCCTTAAACCGCTGATGGGACTGAACAAAAATAAATGTTAACATTTTGTTAATTGTGCGGTGTTGACTTGAAACTTTTGCCGTGATACTTGTGGGCCACCGTTGTTTGCTGAACTTTGCGGATCACATACAAGCGTTTGCGATCTTTGCGGATCCTTGACAAGTTTTAGCGATATTTGCGGATCTTAAAGAGAAAGAGATCATTGCTGTTAGAGCGGTTTTCAATTGAGTGTCGTAAAACCAAAACCAAAGTAATTACTCAGACCGATCACAACAGTCGTAAACAATCCAATGAACCAATCAGAGCTCGAAGCGAATACATGTAGCCGGCGCCAAGCGCGGGAAAACGCGTGCGAGCAAGACACGATTGGTTTTGGTTTTACTTCTGATTGGTCGAGAAAGTGGCGCGGGATTTTTTAGCCAATCACAAAGCGTAGCA
>JAJLRJ010000010.1:26784297-27054297 GCA_024195265.1 Dendrophyllia cribrosa
GTCATTCTATTCCTGATTATTATACATTTCGCTTACCATCTCTATTCTTATTGGCTGAAAGCACACAACTAAATTACACTGGCATCGAATTGTGAAGTGATGTCATATGTACAGAAAGCCGGTTTTTTTGCACTTTGAGGTGTCACGCACCGCCCGCTTAATTAGCGGTAGGGGGGAACAAATTGCAAGATTTCACAATCTACGAAGGGGAAAAGCTCAAAAGGGCTGCAAAGTTTAACCTAAAATGACGAATTAATTAGTACCTAAAAAATGTCTAATAAAACAACAATCGGATTCGGTTTTCGCATGAGAGCGAGAATTATCAAGGCCTGCGTTTGTGTTATCCGCCGAAGACGATAACACAAACCTCGGCTTTGATAACTGTCGCTATCATGCTTAACCGCATCCAATAATTGTTAATTGTCAGCACGGGACAATATTCATCACCTGCCCAGATCCTTCTCCAAAAAAGGCTTTCTTGCTTGGGTACAGCGCAGTTCTGTAGCCGAGCTCCTTACAAACAACTTCAGCCGCTTCCTGTGACCAGTTTTTGTCACAAATTGTTCCCCATTTACCATTATGGAACACCTCGACGCGTCCCCCTCCAATGTCGTCTTTAGAAGTGATCAGGCGAATTCGATTTGCTGAACAATATAGTAAAGAACAGTAATATAATTAAATAGGCTATAGCCGAACAGCGGAGCTCTTAAGTAATAATTGGCGCATTTGGGTTTATTAAAAAAACACGTGACTATGGCGCTCCGCTCTTACAACCTTCGATTGCGGGTTGTGCATGGTTTAGCATGGTTTATATATTTCAAACGGTGGAGCTACGCTATTTGTAGAAAAATGGTGCAGTAAAAAAAAAATAAAAAAAAATAGAAAAACCTTTGAATGCAGAGGTCCACACGACGCAGAAATTAAACGTGCTGGTAGTTGCCGGATCTTCCTTGTGAAAGATCTCGTGCCAGGCGTAACTTGAATGTGAAAATACAAAACTGAATGCAAGGCTGGCACTACGGCAAAGGGCAGTACAGCCCTGGCCCTGAGGAAGACTAATACTATTAGTCGAAATATTGGCCATTAATAAATCTGCCCTTTGCCGTAGTGCCGACCTTGCATTCAGTTTTGTATTTTCAAAAAAAAAAATAATAATAAAAGCGACTATCTTAATCCTAACGGAATTAACGAACGCTTTTCATTCAACTACCGTAAAATCTCTATCAAGCCACCCAAGAGGGGGCTTATTAGAGAGGGGGGCTTATCAGAGATGGGGGCTTATTAGAGAGGGGTGGCTTATTAGGGAGGGGGGGCTTATTAGAGAGGGAGGACTTATTAGAGAGGGAGGGCTTATTAGAGAGGGAGGGCTTATTAGAGAGGGGGCTTATTAGAGAGGGGGGGGGGGGGCTTATTAATGAGGGTAGCTTATTAGAGAGGGGGGCTTATTAGAGAGGGGGTTTATTAGAGAGGGGGCTTGTTAGAGAGGGGGGCTTATTAATGAGGGTAGCTTATTAGAGAGGGGGGCTTATTAGAGAGGGGGCTTATTAGAGAGGGGGCTTATTAGAGAGGGGGGCTTATTAGAGAGGGGGGTTTATTAGAGAGGGGGCTTATTAGAGAGGGGGCTTATTAGAGAGGGTAGCTTATTAGAGAGGGGGGCTTATTAGAGAGGGGGGCTTATTAGAGAGGGTGGCTTATTAGAGAGGGTGGCTTATTAGAGAGGGGGCTTATTAGAGAGGGGGGCTTATTAGAGAGGGGGGCTTATTAGAGAGGGTGGCTTATTAGAGAGGGGGCTTATTAGAGAGGGGGCTTATTAGAGAAGGGGACTTATTAGAGAGGGGGCTTATTAGAGAGGGGGCTTATTAGAGAGGGGGCTTATTAGAGAGGGGTTTATTAGAGAGGGGGCTTATTAGAAAGGGGGCTTATTAGAGGGGGGCTTATTAGAGAGGGGGCTTATTAAAGAGGGGCTTATTAGAGAGAGGGGCTTATTAGAAAGGGGGCTTATTAGAGAGGGGGCTTATTAGAGAGGGGGCTTATTAGAGAGGAGGGCTTATTAGAGAGGAGGGCTTATTAGAGAGGGGGGGCTTATTGATTGCAGCAAGATGCACACTTATCAGGATATTATATTTTATGAACTTTATTCAAGCATCGTAATCACAGGATTAAACTTGAATGCTACAATTATATTATACAATCGTTCCTGATCGATGCCTACAGTCTTGTAACACATGATTACATGTAAAGCATTCGCCCAATCAAAACGTGAATGAATCATAGTACCGTACTTTAGTTCACATGCAGTGTATTTTTTCTAAATGGGGGGGGGGGGGGGGGGGGGGGGGGGGTAGTGGGGATGACTTAACAGAGGAGGGGGGACTTATTTGAGAGGGGTGGGTGGCTTAATAGAGATTTTACAGTAAGTTATTATCGCTTTTTACGTTACCAAGTTTCCACCAAAAGCGTATCTGCACTGCATGTTTGATATACAGCTATTTCAATTAACGTTGTCGGGTGAAAGCTCAAAGCTCAAAGACCGAACGAGTAAACCAAGCGCCTGTTCCAGGCATGCAGATAGTTGGGAGCGACGAAACGAAAAGAAACTTCGCTAATAAGCGATGCGACGAGCGGTTAAAACATTTCTTTTGCGTCGCTCCCAACTATCTTGGCTTGCAGCTTTGAGCTTTCATCGGGCAACGTTAATTGAAAGAGCTGTATCCTTGATTCGCTCTGACGAAGGGCTTTACGGCGGCCAGTATACCTTATCAACTCCGTTGATAAATTCGCATTTGGCGGATTCTTTCGTTGCTTTCTAGAAAGTTTTCTTTTGAGTCTGACGCTGCAAGCCATTAAGAATGTTTCATCAAGGATGCGCGTGGAATTTTTACACTCTTATTTAAAGTGATTTTACTTAACCAGTGAAATAGCTAGTAGAATAGTACGCACTGTTTGACTATGATTCCATTGTTTTCTTTTGTTTAATTTGGACTATCGCACACTAGTTGTTAGATTGTGTTTCACGGGTTACGTAAAACCACTCTAACTTACCTATTTCGACGTCTGCTTTGCTGAACACTGTGAACAATAAGGAAGATAACAATTATAATCAGTTTCCATCGTCGGCATGTGAAAAGAGAGAGAGGGAGGGCTTATTAGAGAGGGGGGAGGGGAGTGCGGGAGGGGGAGGGGAGAGCGGGAGGGGGGAGGGGAGAGCGGGAGGGGGAGGGGAGAGCGGGAGAGGGGAGGGGAGAGCGGGAGGGGGAGGGGAGTGCGGGAGGGGGGAGGGGAGTGCGGGAGGGGGGAGGGGAGAGCGGGAGGGGGGAGGGGGATAGGGGGGTTTTCAGTACCTTCAAAATCCCTTGATATTGCCCATTTAAAATAGTCGACAATTTTCCTTTCACGCGTTGGACCTTCATCGCAGATCGACGAGCACCAACGACCGGCTGGAGCGTGTTACCATTTTTGGTCACTAATTTATTTAGCGATAGTTCGCGATCGTCGGCAAAAAAATGCTTATTTTTTTTTATTTGAACAAATGAGAAAACAAAATCTATTTTTTGCCCAAAACAAAAACATCACAAGAAATGAAATATGTTAAAAATGATGTGAAAAGCTCACTTTTAATAAAATTGGTTGAAGTTGGGCAGCATTAAAAACGTATTTACATAAACAGCAGCAAAAAAGATTAAAATCTTAGCAAGAGGGTGGAGAAAAAGTGTTTAATTTGGAAACTTTCAATTTTCCTGAACGTGTTGCTCTCGTTTCAAGCGAGTAAAATTAATAGAAATTGTAACAAATGCTTTGAAAGTGATCTGCGGGTTTAGCAAAAAAAAAAAAAACCCTGAATGGGCGCCTGACTGGACACGACTACTAGAAAACTACCTCGAATTTCTTTTATTTTTATTTTGGTGATACATTTTTATTCTATAAATTGGTTAGAATTTTAGAACAATACTTAAAAAATCTTTATCGCAGATGAGTGACTAATTTTCTGAAAGAGATGTAACAAAAAAATAAATCATAATAACAGATGACAGGCACGGATCGAGGGTATAACACCAAGTAGTTTATTTAGCTGTAAGCTGACCTGATTATCTATTTTTCCTCTCTCCTTTATGCAAAGTTTATAGCTTTGACTCGATGTCTCAAAGTCCTTCATAAGTGGCAATTGCCAATTTTTTTTTACCAGTTGTAATAGAAAAATCACAGTCAGACGTTTGGGTTGTAAAATAATTGGTTAGAATATTCAAAGAATCTAATTTCTTCACTGCAAAGCTAAAACGAACTGTTATAATTAATTAAAACCGAGTAAAATCTTCTGTAACGTGATTCAGTGCGTTCTATCTTTTGAGTCTGTAGAGTGAAATGAAATACAAGCAATGATACTTTCGTATAAATAAGTTGTTAGCTTTACAGTATTTTACAAAAAGAAATTTGGGCTTTTTCTTCTCGATTTTGAGCTTGGCCATGCACTATTTCGACTCAAAAGATTAGATTTACTTCGATGAAAGAGTAAGGTCGCTTCACACGTTAAATTTGATTAAAATTTAACATCCAGATTAAGCGTCAGTTGTCCATAAGATAGGGGATATCTATTTTTCTTCAGAAAAAAAAAACAATTTTTCCGTGTTTTGATTCGCCAATAAATGTTTTCTACTAAACGTTTTTTAATAGATTTTATGTAAAAAACGTTACAGTAATTGACGTGTATTTTGCAGCGCATTTTCCGAAAATTGTGCCCACGCGAGGGCATATTTACGCGCGCCTGTGGCAAGACAACGTTAAATAACGTTTGTTCAGAAAGCTGCGAATAAACTAGGATTTAAACGTCACAAAAGAGCTGAAGCTATCACAGTTTTTGTGCTCTTTTTGCTCTTTGAGCGTAGTACAGGTTCTTCTCCGAGAAAACAACACGAAATAATCGTGTTTGTGTCAGCACAGAAAACCGACTCGCAGGGATATTTTTGAGTCTGTGGACGAAATTCTGCAGTGCGACCATTCAAATAAAAGCTACTGAGCAGTACTTTCCTGTGGTGCTGTTTATTATGCTGTACAAGGTGGATCTAACTTTTGCGTCTGTGGATAAAATCCTAAGGTGTGACCATTCAAATGAAAGCTGTTGAGCAATACTTTCCTGTGGTGCTGTTTATTATGCTGTACAAGGTGGATCTAACTTTTGAGTCTGTGGATAAAATATTAAGGTGTGACCATTCAGATGAAATCTGTTGAGCAGTACTTTCCTGTGGTGCTATTATTTTTTCGAAATTTACGAACTTTTACCCTTTATATTTTACTAAGCTGTTAAAGGGTTTATACGAGGATCAAGGCACAACTGAAGTCATTACTTACCCGCAAGAGTAGCGATTGTAAGTAAAACGCGTGGACTCCAAGGAATTCTCATGACTGCAATTGTTCTTCACAGCTCCGCCAAGGGGTGTATTTTCTTGTGGGAGCAAATTTCAGTATCTTGGATCTTTAAGGGACAGATGAAGCTGGCCCTTTCAAATTGTATTTGCTCTTTGATAGACAAAATTGACAGCCGAGCGAATAAATGGGGCAAATTTCCGGTCAAGTTTTCTTTTATCTGCGCTGATTACATTCACTAGTGTCTAATGTTTGTCGTGTTTAAAGAGCCGATAAATTGCGCGATTTCCCAGCAACGAGAAAGGTTCACAAACAATCTGTAGATATCTTTACGACCAAATGTAATTATTTCTTTAAATAAATCGTAACGTTTTCATATTACTCGATATTGATTAATGCTTTTCCGAATTCAACGATTTTGTAAAAATAAATTAATCCACCCACAGAGCTTTGTGCAATGTAATTATTTCTTAACAAAGCGGATCCGGTTTTTGCCGAGCCGAGGCGAGGTAAATATCTACCACTCTTCACTCCGACATCGAGGTGAATAATTGTTTTAGTATACATTAAACCAGTGGATAGCCAGCCTAAAATAATTACTTTATTTCTGAAAAGTGGGGAAAAAAAACTGGCGCGCGAATAGCGGCAATAACATCATTGTTTGATAAACCACTAAATTCTCAGTTGCAACATCGCTGGAAACGTAAGGAATACCGTAAAGAGAATTGACGTTCAGTCGATTGTGGCGGGTTGAACATAGTAAGGATACAAATTAAAGCTATTTAATACAGTTGTATAATTCAGTGGTACTGAAAGGTGATTAATGTTGACATTAAAAAGATTGCGAAAATACGTTTTCATTGGACCCATCCTTTCATGAAGAAAGAAATACAATAACCCCACCCAGAAAAAGGTGGATAGAAAGAGAAAATCCATGGTCAAATTTAGCTATCATAAGCCCATATTGTAATTATTATATTAAGACTAGTTAATTTTTAAGTGAGGAAACCTGACTCATTATAAGCCTCGTGGTTTCTTTCAGGTCTCCTCGCCATTCACTTTTTTCTCTAATCCTTTATTATTTTCATCTTGCTCTGTAAAATGTTGTATATATGGCAAATAAAGAATGAATGAATGAAAATGAATGAAGTAAGAAAAACACACTTGTATGGCAGGAAAGTAAAAGAGCAGTTTGTGAGGGCGGATTGAGAAGGCGGGTGGGGGGGCTAGAGTGACGTTGATAATCATGTCATCTTTAATTAGTGTTAAACAACTATGTTTTGGTACCATTTAGACTATTTTATATATCTCTCTCTCAAGAAGTGATCGTTTTCTTTAAAAATCGGCACCTCTTCTTGGTTAAGTTTTATTTTAACCACAAACTGAAATTTTGGAAACTTTCAATTTCCGAGGAACATTACCGTCACTTAGTCACCCCTGGCAGTAAAAAAAAGTTAAAAAATACATTAACTTTACACCTTTCTTCTGTTATTTGCTTAGATTTAAAGCACTAGTTTTTGCACAATAAACTTCTTCAAACAGTCCAGAGGCTTGAAAATTGATTAAGCCGGAAAGATCGTGATCGTTATTGAAGATATTATATTTCCGAGACTAATTTTACGTTAATTATCTCGACATTTATCTATCCTTTATTTTCTTTTGTTCCCTCTTTGACAGACATCGCTGCGTTTATCTATCGAGCAAAATGAAACTCCAATTTGTGCTGTTTGTTCTAAATGAATCAATCTCTTCAATATTCTAGTATCAATATTCTAGTATGGCTACCATGTATTTTTTTCTTTCTTTTCTATGATTACTGAAGAAAAATGTAAAAAAAAATCTTATCAGTGATTTAAGGTTATCTATAAACATCACGAAGTACCAAACGAAACTAAAAGGACGAACTATTTTCCTTTTCAAAATGTCTCGTTGCGTTTACCATGACAACCAGAAGTGCATATGAGCGCATTTAGAGGGTTTCAATCCATTTCGTGGGTTTTTAATGCATTTTAGTGAGTTCTTGTGATTTTGACAGTTGTATTTATTGGGTTTTCTTTTCAACAATCACGCGATCTTAAGTTGATGTAAATGTTCGCCAGCGTGGCCAAGCCAAAAGGCAAATATGTGATGTGGATGGTTAAGAAAAACTTTTTGAAACAGAATACTCGAGCTGAAACATTATTGGACGCTTCCTCGATCGAGCTTGTCAATCCAACTTTTAAAGCTATCAACCAACTCCACGTGTATGGGAAACTGCCAATTCGTGATAACTGGGAGTGGGGTCTACGGGGAAATCATCAACGCTGTATATTCAAAAGATTTTGATTTAGCCCCAAAGTGCTGACTGACGAGCCCTTGGTCACTAAAGGCCAATTCAAGCCTTTTAAGGGGGAATTTTGGGGGAGAATGAAGGTGGGGGATAAAACTGAGACCTTTTAAATTTTCAGTAAAAGTAAACAGATAAATCCTACCTACAAAAGGAAGCTTGAGAAAATGTTCAAGCCTGACCACATCTAAAGATATGTGCTATCGTTTACTGAAATAGTGGTCGTTGAAATAGTGGTCATTGTAATTCGAACGCAGTGACTGAATTTGTCTCAAGAGGGAAAACTTATGATCATCACATCTGTGAATTTGGTTAAGGTCTACCCGTCCATTTTTCCGTCGCTTAGACCCCGCTTAGACCGGGGAGTCAGAAAATACTCATCTTAAAAAATAACAACAGGGAGAATCGAGTAAAACTGGACGGAGTTTGGCTTGTAACAATGGAAATTGGCTGAAACTCCTTTTGTTGGTGCGGTCAAAAAGAAAAAAAAAAGAAATAAAATCTAGAAAAAAAGACCAAAGTGTGACCATGCAAATGATCGCTCTTCAAAGGTACTTTTATTTGGTGTATGATCATTGGTGGTGTATGCACGTTGTTTTCGATGTTTCGCAAAATGATTTTGTTCTTCTTTCGATGGACGGGTTTCTCTTCTCAATTCTCCTACGAATTTTCAAGTTTTTCACGTTACTTAATTTTCGAAAAGTGAAAATTATTATATTGCCCTTGTTCTTCCCTGGTTTTGATATAGAGTAGTTTTACCAACAAAAAATATTATTCGTGCTTAAAAAAAAAACAAAAAAAAAACAATATTCTGTTCAAGCGACAAAAACTAATTATCTAAAATAATTAACAATTAATTAATGAAAATTAATTAAAAATTATCAAAAAAATAATTAACAATTTAAATTGTTAATTTGGTGTTCCAATAAAATCTGCGAGTTATTAAAAATTTGCTTTCCTGAATAGTGACATTTGTCGAACCAGGCCGCCCTGTTGGCGGATTTCAACAATATAAAATCTGCTTGCTTAAGTGGACAGTGTCCGGCTTGATTTATCATGTATCAATGAATATGGCCAAGAGCTTGCTTTATTATCTCACTTGAAATAGGAAGAATAAGGGCCTGGTCGCACTACAGTCAAAAACAAAAATTAGCCCGTGCAAAATGACATAAAAACAAAAACATTCCACAAAAAGCGTGTCCCACCGGAGCGAGTTTTCTTCGAATTTTTCACGGGCTAATTTTTGTTTTTGACTGTAGTGCGACCAGGCCCTTAATCGCCGAAAGTAGTGAAAGACAAAATAATGACAAAAAATTCAAAAATCGAGGAAAACAAAAGAAACCGCTCCGGTGGGACACGCTTTTTCTGGAATGTTTTTGTTTTTATGTCGTTTGTCACGGCTAATTTTTGTTTTTGACTGTAGTGCGACCAGGCCCTAAATTGATTTCTTGACCGCCTGCACAGGGTCCAGAGGAGCTCTATTTGATCGTACAAGACGCTATTTTCTTCGAATCGTCGCCGTCTTGAAAGTTTAACTGATTGCGTTACACAAAATATATACCGCGGGCCAAATTACTACGGGTTCGATCAAATAGAGCTCCTCTGGACCCTGTGCGCCTGGCCAAATTCATGGACTATAGAGCGTTTTCACTCACGTGACCTTCAGTCCCGTGGGACTCAAATGACAAAGGCCATGGCAGCCATGTTGGTGTTCCTAACAAAAGAAGTTAATTAAAATTTTTTTGTACGGGAACACCAATATGGCGGCTATGACGTCAAGTGAAAACGCTCTATAAAGGAAATGGTCAAAAGTATTGTACTCGGACAGGACCCACCATTTTACAAAAAGACTGGTGGTCTCTTCATGTACCCCCTCTCCCTCACCTAAAAAGATGGTGTCTTGTTGGTATAGCCCCCACTCTATCAGGAGTAGAAACTGAGAGAAATATTAAAATGTTCCTGTGCCGTTTTACTAGCAATGCAAGCTTCATGCACACAGAATATTTAAGTCTCATCTCCAATTTTAAAGCCAAAAAATTTAGTCCATCACACTCATCAGATAGGTGGTATCTTGCATAACCCCCCTACCCCTACACAAGGTGGGTCTTCGTCGAGTATACTTGTTATGACCACTTCCCTAATCCACTTCCGTCCCCGTAATCCTGCACTTTATCCACGAACTACTTGTTCTGTTTTGCTTTATAGAATCTTTTTATCCAATTTAGTTGTATATTTGATGGAACATAGAAACAGACAAACGTTAAAGATTATAATCTTTGGATGTTATCCTTCAGTAGCATTTTAAGAATATAAAAATTTTTCGAATGAAAGATTATGATGAGTCCATCAAAGTACAAGTTGTATGATGAGCAAAGACCAAGGAATTAACTCCAATTTCGAGATATGACGAGGTGTACCCGCAAAGGTTTGAAAGAGAATTCTAATCTGACGATGATCCACTGCTTTCGTTTTCGAAATTTTCAGTCTTCTCTGGGAAATTGAAGATGTCGTTTCAAAGTTTTCCAATAAAAAATATGAAGACATTAAACGTTTCAGGAGGCTTGGCGAAAAATTCTGTTTACGCCATACACCGCCACAAATTTTAAAGCGATCAATTGACGTATAGTAACAGACGAAAAAAAATTTCCAACTTCTATTGCAAAATTGAAACCCCCCAAATCTTAACACTTTTAGCTTTAAACACGTTTCTTGATTTGATCATGAAAACAAAAACAGACGAACGATTTCTAACTTTGAATTCCCTTTGAAACTATTGAATTTTTGCCATGAACATTTTAGTCGAAAGGGCTTATTACCATCCAGCCGGCTAAACGTTCCAACATTATTGTCCAACATTTGTTGGATGGCATTCTTGGATGTGCCGCTAAACGTCCGAACATGTTGTCCAACATTTGTTGGATAGCAATGTTGGACGCCCGGTTAAACGTCCTAACATTATTATAAACAATTGTTGGATGGCAATGTTAATCGCGCCGCTAAACGTCCCAACATAGTTGTAAAACATTTGTTGGATAGCAATGTTGGACGCCCATCTAACGTACCAACATTGCTGTTCAACATTTCTTGGATAGCAATGTTGGACGCCCGGTTAAACGTCCTAACATTGTTGTAAAACATTTGTTGGATGGCAATGTTGGACGCCCAGCTAAACGTCCCAACATTGTTGTCCAACATTTGTTTTATGCAACAATTTGTTTTATCCAACAATTGTTGGATGGCAATGTTGGACGCCCAGCTAAACATGCCAACATTGTTGTCCAACATTTGTTGGATAGCAATGTTGGACACCCGGTTCAACGTCCTAACATTGTTGTAAAACATTTCAAATGTTTAGCTGGGCGTCCAAAATTGCTATCCAACGGTTGGATAGCAATTTTGGACGCCCAGCTAAACGTCCCAACATTGTTGTCCAACATTTGTTTTATGTCATTGTTGGACGCCCAGCGAAACGTCCCAACATGTTGACCAAAATCTGTTGGATGGCAATGTTGGACGTCCGGTTAAACGTCCTAACATTGTTGTAAAACATTTGTTGGATGCGTGGCTGAAACAAAAAAATGGTCAAACTTCATCTAACATGGGGTGCTAAACGTTCCAACATTGTTGAATCAACACATGTTGTAAAACAAAGTTAGAACGTTTTAGCTGGGCAAGGAATTCATGTTGCACCTATAAATTCCAAAACATGCCACAGTGTTATGACTAAAAATAATGTTTTATTCTAAATCATCTATTACGAAGCCTTTGCCACAAATCATTAATTTAAGGAGAAATCCATATACACAATTGAATTATATTATCTTTATAACTACTTTTGTATGAATAGGATAACCTATTCTCCGAACTAGATTGCGATCAACAGGCGACTTTCCTTTGCGTTCGATCCGTCGCTGGAACTACGAACCAACGAAATACTATTAATAACACTTAAAAACAAGAGTTCCATTTTAAGCTAGCAGGCTTTTGAGCTGAAATGCACTAATATAGGTCTGATCTGAACATGCTAAGCAAACGCACTTATTTTGGTCTGAATAGAGTCGGGGTTTTGTTAACCGGAAGCAACTCCCCGTCAAATATTCTGAAGAATACCCCCCGCCCGGTCCCTCCCCACTGGCTTTCACCAGCGATGAAGGTGTTTAAGGTTCCTTTCTTGTTTCTAAGAGCTCTTTCATAGTTCGACGTTCTTTCTAAAGCTTTCATCTTCAATCCTAAAGGAGAAATTCTACACACATAGTCAACTTCGGGGCCACGATTCGGTATCTGCAATAAAGGAATTGAAGTTTTTTTTCAGCAATCCTTTCTTTCGCCTTGACTCCAACTCCTGCCTTTAAACAGCGGAGAGTCCGTAACATTAGGGAGGTATCGGCAAGCAGAGTTCACAGAATACTTGCAATTAAGGGTGATGAATACCATTCGTTTCTGTTCCCTCTGCTGCATTAAGTTTCAGAAGCATCACAAATCCTTGCGAAAACCTCTTCTCCTTTCTCGCATTTTGCACACATTTTCCACTCAAATGAAATTGCTCAGAGCGTTTAAGAAGTCCGTCAAACACACGATGAGCTGTCCAAGGCTTGGCCGCTCGTCTTCTGACAGAGCCCAACAGCACGCAATGACTGTAAAAAGTTCATCGGGGCAATTCACGGGCTGTGATATTCTGTGTCCTTGTTTGAGGAAGTTTAGCATTTCAAAGGCGTCGATGTTGCCATAGGGCTGCTGTCCCAATGTCATTAGTTCCCACAGAAGAACACCATAGGACCACTTTGGGTGACAAGTGCACGGTTAGACAAACGGAGAAAGAAAGAGAAAAAAAAAACACTGGGTCATTAGTGTGAACGCTAAGTGGTTTAGTAACCGAGGACTATCAGTCCAAGTGATCATCCGGGTGAAACTAGTCCTTAAAAAGACTTTGGTTATTAAAAGGGTTTCAACCCAGGACAATCAGTCACGGTGAGATTGTTTGACCAATATCAATGGTTTATGAAGAGTGATCTCTTTGGCGAGAGTAGTCCTTAAGAAGACTGTTTTTAGTATTAATTTTTTTAAGCCGTGGAGTATCAGTATTTTGTCTAGTATGATGATTCGGGTGAGAGAAATCCTAAAATAGACTGTTGATGAGTAAATGGTTTGAACACGAGTGTACAGCAGTTTGTCTAATGTGATCGTTCAGGTGAGAGTAGTCCTTGAAAATACTGTTGTTTAGTGGGTGGCTTGAAATCGGGAGTGTCAGTTGTCTAGTGTAATCATCCTATTTGGAGTAATCCAGATGATATGTCATCCTCCCAAGAGTAGATGACTAGTCCTTAACAGGACTGTTGTTTAGTGAAAGGTTTGAGCCCAAAAATACATTACTTTGGTTGGTATAATTGTCCGGTTGAGAAAAATCCGTCATCAAGTTATCAAAATAATAAGCGTGACGGTGGTTTCGAAGCCGGATCTTAACCAAAAACCCTCAAATCCCTTTTTTGTGGCCATTTCAACTCGTTTCAGTGTTTATGTGAGAGATCTTGCAAAAATATGTTAAAAAGTGTCATCTTCAAGCAATTACAGCGATCTGGTTAACCCTCTGACATGCAAATTTCCACCAAAAAACGCTTTTTCAGGCTACAAATGCCATTTTATGGCCATTATGTAGCCAAATTGAGGCCGAACAGTCAATAACATCGTTTGCAGCTCGGCAAACTAAACCCTCCTGCCATTTGTAGAAGTATTTGAGAATTTGAGTTCGGGCATGCGCACTGATCGAAATTTCGAAAAACACGACTTGCCTTGACTTTTTCTTTTTTATTCTCAAGCCCGTTCTTTTAGTTTCCTTTGTGTCTGTTTTTTTTTTGGTCAGTTTTGTTGACCTTTTAATAGTCTTTCTTGACAATGTAAAGTTTTCACCCAAACGTCGGGGAATGTGGAAATTTTGATCGTCAAGTGGCCGTCGGTGGGAAGAGCAAATTTTCCTTTGATTTTGTAACATAAAGTTCAGAGGTTGTTTGCGTGAAACTCCAGTTCAATTCATCCAATCGGTCTCATCTGGGTATGTTTAGCAACATTTACTCCTTCCCTTGCCGATAAGTGTCAAAAATATCTTCGGACGCTAAAACTGATGACATCACAAATGGTACAATATGTATGACCCTAAACAGCGCCTAAAAGCGCGCTTGCACGTCAAAGGGTTAATTAACAAAAATTTCTTCGTTTTCTCTGTATTTAATGATCAGTTTGAGAAGCTGTATCAAACACTCGAAAACGTGTGTCATCAGGTATCCAAACACCTCGTTTATTTTTTCAACCCACTGCTCGGTGTTTGGAAATCAAATCCTGATGAAACACTCTTCCTCGTGTTTGATAAATTACTTTAAAAACTGTTTAGTAAGTGGTTGTTTGGTAAAAAGTTAATATCAATCTGTGCCCATTTGAGAGATCTGTGCGTAGACTTCTTCTGCTTGCGCTCCTCTTTATGAACTTACCGCATCGCTGGCCACTGTGTATCTGCCATGTTCTAAGCTCTCCACAGCCATCCATTTAACGGGCCGGTTTTCGTTATCTCCTAGGCAACAGTAATCTTGTGGAAACAAGTCCCTTGATAACGCACAGTCAGTTACTTTCACGTTGAGATCATCGTCAATACTGCGAGATAAACAGATGAATTTACATTTATTTCAAACAGCATTTCAGAGAAAGATCAATTTACAAGAAACATGTTTCTGGCAAAAAGAAGGAAAGTTGTATATCCCTCGTCACTGTATGGGTGTCTCCCCCTTCCCCCCTCCCCCGCCCTCCCACAGATCGTAAGTCCAATTAAACGCGCTAGACCACCGCACCTCCACATATGAGAAAAGGTGCTTGGTTTTCAGCACAGTTTTAACCCAAAAAACCCAAGACTTATTTCCTTTAATGGCAATAAGCGGAAGCCTTGCGTCAACATATTTGTAGTGTACTTACACACAGTTTCTTGCAGCTACATCTTTGTGAACAATCCTTCGCCTTGCTAGGTACTGGAGTCCTCTAGCAATTTGAATGCCAACATGAACAAGATCTGCAGTCGTCAACGACTGTAAACAATAATAAGATTATAGTAGCATATCCACATACGGATATTTCTTTATTGCTATACCGTAAAATGAAAATACGTTTCAGAATTACTGATAAAAAAATAAGCTGACATACGGTACTGTTATGTCAGTAATTCTTTTGGCATTTCGCATATTTTCTTTTCGCACTATTCATCATAAGGAGAATAATGTTAAAGGCCCAGTATCAACCATTCCGCTTTGCGGTCGTTTGTTTTCGTTTTCAAATGACGAGCTCGTTCATGATTGGCTCTTTCGGGAATTTTGGACTGTGTTAAATTCAATCGTCAAGGAATTGGGCGTGCAATGCATTTTGGGTGATACTGGTCCTTTAACGTTGGGAATAACGCCCCTTCTGAAAGAAACAGCCACCCCAAAAGTAACGGGACCAATCGAAAGTAACGGGAAGGTGGATAAAGATTCCTTCAATGTCTGACTTCGTCGTCAGAAATGAGAAAAATTTGGAAAAGAAACAAAATTATGATCCCGCAAGAGCAACGCAGGTGCAACATTGGCTTAGCATTATAGAGTTGACTACAGCAAAGTGGTACTCTGGTAAAGTATTTTACATTACATCCTGTTAGAGCAGTTTTCAATTGAGTGTGGTAAAACCAAAGTAATTACTCTGACCAATCACAGCAGTCGTAAACAATCCAATGAACCAATCAGAGCTCGAAGCAATTACATGTCGGCGGCGCCAAGCGCGGGACAACGCGTGCGAGCAAGTCACGATTGGTTTTGGTTTCACTTCTGTTTGGTCGAGAAAGTGGCGCGTGATTTTTTAGCCAATCACAAAGCGTAGTAATGAAAAACCAAAGCAATCGTGTAATTACTTTTCACACTCAATTGAAAACTGCTCTATAAGTTAGAACATCCAATTTCGCAGTTGTTCAATAAATTTCTTGGAATGGGTTACTCGCGTATTTTAGCCCCCACGAAAGTAACTCGCACCGGAACGTTGCACTCATGCGGCCCTTTAGGGTTACTATTTCCAACATTAAAGCGAGGGTTTCATGGTTCGGCGCGTGCGCAATCTATGATGTAACCCATTAGTTTCATTGTTTAGACCAATCGGAAGCGAGTAGATAACTCTGGCGGGAAATATGTCTGTGAAAATGTCGCGGTCAGTCAGGTGATTGAATGGATGATTATACATACCCATGTGCGCCATGAATAAAGCGTAGAATAAATCCGTAGAATAAATCGTAGAATAATCGTAGAATAAGCGTAGAATAAATCCGTCGGGTCGAAGGTTTTATTCAGTGTTGACTTTGTTGGTGTAATCCGTTAAAAATTTCTGTGAATTTTGGACACCCTGCGCTTTGCTTGTACTAATTATAGTATGTTATTATTTAAGTAAATGTGAGTGTTTTTTTTAACCCATAAAATTGGTAATAAAAATTTTAATCTGTGCACGTGTGTCGAACCGCAAAACCATCCCTTTAACGGGAGCCGTTTCTTTCGGAAATTCAAGGTACCAAAAAATTAACGATAAATAAATATGTATCAAGTTTAACGCTGTAAAAAGTGTTGAAAATGAAACTAGACGTTTCGGCAATGCTGCCTTCATCAGTAGTAAACACATTTTTACTACTGATGAAGGCAGCATTGTCGAAACGTCTAGTTTCATTTTTAACACTTTTTACAGCGTTAAACTTAACACTTTTTCACGTACCAAAAAATTAACATCAACCCTACAACTTACCTTGGAGCCTCCCTCTGGTGATCTTGACTTTTTAATAAACAATTTTAAATTTCCTCTGTTCATGAACGGAAACATTACTAACGGTTGTTTCTCATCCTCTAAGCACACTGCCATTATAGGCAGAAGGTTTCGATGAGTAAAGTCCTTTAACATAGAGCTTTCTATAAGCAACAGGTTAACTTGATCCTCCGAAGCCATTCCAGAAACTGTCTTTACTAAAACACTGTGCTGCTGTTTTTCACCAGGTCCAGTTAAAACGCCATTATAAATACGAGCAAACGTTCCTGAAATGGCAAGAGTGACGAGACACCTAGTGAGCAATATCCAGTAATATTTATGGTTATGTGGTTATATAAGAGATAGATATAGACTGCGAGGAATCTCTTATTTTTCTTTTAGTTTGTCCAGCAAGTGCGCAATCTATGAGCAGTTGGCGCTCCCGGGTCCGAAATTAACTTTTTTCTATTGGCGCCAACTGGCGACTAAACCAAAATTTTTGGTTACCAGATGGAAAATTTGTAATCGATTTGGCTAAAAATCAAAGTTATTGTTTGTATAATTGTCGTGGCCTGATTAATAGTTAATCGCCGGCTGGCGACCAGTTGTGGAATTCTGGTCGCCAGTACAAAATTTTTAGTCGCATTGGCGACCAGGAAAGCGCAATTTCGGACCCTGCGCTCTCGTTCGTCGCAGCAAATTTTATGTTTTATTTTAATTTGTATTTTTTTTTTTATCTTTTAACCTATTGTATTTTTAGTCCTTTTTATTTCACGCGAGCATTTTAATGAGCTACGGCTCCTGAGCTCTTTGTGTATAAATAAACTATGTCTATGTCTAAAGCCCCATACTACTCGTAGATCGCTCACTCAACTAGCTTAAAGAAAAATACGTCTAAGCTAGATAAAGATAGGTAAGGTTGATGATTTATTTGTTTGTTGTTGTTGTTTGAGGTGTTCGTGTAATGTGTCAGTCAATTCCAGCAGTCATGCTCATCTAAGTAATATTAAGACTTATAGCTGCAAGTGTTAACTCACCTTCTTCCAGTAATTCTCCCAAAGTAATTCTATCCATTTCCACTGTAATATCCTGCAGCTCAGTCTTCATGTCCCTGTTGCCGTATTTCCCCTTTTGCGTCGACTGCAACCCCCCTCCACTGTAGTACCCATCACTAGGGGCGATGCTAATAGTACTGTCTCTCACAGGGAACCCACCAGGCAACCTGGGTCTCACATGAGGCACATCACCATTAACAATATTATTTCCTATCACAGGCACCCCAACAGTTCTGTTTGGATTATTTGCCATTGGGCCAGGCTGGACATCCGCTGTTACAGGAATGTGATTTGTGCATGGCGACACTGTATAAATGTTTTGTGCACAGGGATTTCCATCTGTAGTTGGAGAAACAAAAAAAACAAAAATGATCCCATGAACATTTAAGGATGACATCATAAGCTATATTGAGCTGCTGCCTTTATTATGCACCACTGCTTATTTTTCAATATATCCCAGTGGACAGATAAGAATTTACATTTCACAAATCCAGGGCTGTCATTAAGCTGTGAGGTTGCTTGTTACACAAGGAAAAAAGGAGGTCATAAAGTCAACATAGCCTCCATGGTTGTTGTCCTTTAGTCATTGAGTTGCTGGCCATTGCCGCCTGCTGCCTCCTCGTGGCTTCTATTAAATGACAGCCCTGAAAATCAGTGGTGGAAGGGGGCGGGGGGGGGGGGGGGGGGGGGGGGGGGGGGGGAGTGGGTGTGCTCTTGAAGTTCAACGTAATGAATGTCAAATTCTACAAAGATAATTCCAGCAATGCACTGCAACTTTACCAAAATCACTGTTCCCCAGCTATATTAAGAAGGCCAAATTCACCTGTTGCTTTGATTTAAATGAAAATTGTTACCTCACTACATTTACATCTGTCCTGTAAAATTGTTGTTCAGTGCCATTAAAACAAACTGTTATAATCTGAAACATAGCAACTTGAACACCCGCAAATGATCCTAGAAATCATATTTGCTTAATTAAGCTAGTGCCCATAGATGTACCATAGCTTCTAAAGTGGGGTTTGGTAAGTACTATGATTTTGAATAAGCTACATCTGACTGCTAAGTACACAAGGTCACCTTAGACTGATTCTCGGATGGTCTGAGGTTGCCCGCATTCACTCCCTCCTCTCTTACTCTGCATCTGATGTCCTTTGTTTGGGGGCATCATGTTACATGGAATATTTCCACCAATCGGAGTGGTTGTTAGACATTTTTTTTTCTCCATCAGAAATTTCAAGAATGGGTCTGAATGTGCTCTGATTGGTGGAAATATATATTCAACAGTCAGAAGACGTCAACCCTTTCACTCCCAGCGTCAATTGTGGAGACGTGATGTAGTTCTAACTTTTGAGTCTGTGGACGAAATCCTATGGTGTGACCATTCAAATGAAACCTCTTCTGTTCAGCAGTACTTTTGCATGGTACCATTTGTTCTAACTTTTGAGTCTGTGGACGAAATGTTATGGTGCGACCATTCAAATGAAACCTCTTCAGCAGTACTTTTGCATGGTACCATTTGTTCTAACTTTTGAGTCTGTGGACGAAATCCTATGGTGCGACCATTCAAATGAAACCTCTTCAGCAGTATACTATTGCATGGTACCATTTGTTCTAACTTTTGAGTCTGTGGACGAAATCCTATGGTGTGACCATTCAAATGAAGTTCCTCTTCAGCAGTACTTTTGCATGGTACCATTTGTTTTTCAATATTTTACAAAATGAAATTTAGGATTTTTCTTGAATTTTGATTTTTGGCACTCTTGGGAGTTAAAGGGTTAAGAACAAGTCCTCAAACAAAGATCAGATGGGGAGAGGAGGGAGCAAGTGCGAGTGACCTCAGAACGTCTGAGAATCAGGCTAGCAGTCATCCTAAGCCAGCATACCTGGTCTAGCTGCTACTTGTGTTGGCTGTTCCACTGCAATGAGGGGTGTTTTGGACTGACCTGATTGGCCACCAACAGCATCAGATTCACTGTACACATAAAAGAAAATAACACCAATTAGTATAAATCAAAGCTTGTTTTGGTGCGTATTAAATGGGGGTGTTTCATGATGCTCGTGAACACCCCAACTGAAGGAGGGTGGGGATGGGATAGGGATTGAGTCTGAGAAGTTAATATCCCAGGTTGATGAGGGAAATGGGATAATCCATGAAATTTTATTATTTGGTATAGCAGTTTATTTAAAAAGTGCCAATCCATGCATATTTTATTCAAATGCAATTCATTAGACATCTAACATGTATACCAATTAAATAATAGACTTGTGTGATATTTCAATACCAACCCTTCTTTACTTGGATTTGGCATGGAATGAACATGAATCGCAGCTACAGCGAGAGCAATGATGAGGATAATGCTGCAAGCAACACCAACTGCAATGTAGAACACTGTGGTCTTATCCATTGGAGGGACAGTTGGACTTGTTTCAGTACCACCTGAGAACCATCAGAGAAAACTTATAAAATAACACAGTTGAACCTCTCCTTACGGACACCTCTATTTGACAGACACTTCATTTGATCCTGGCAAAATCCCCATATAATTCCTATTAAAATAACCAAGCGGGCCCTCTGTAATATGGACAACAGACACTAAGTATTGCTACAGAGAGTCAAACCCTGTTAATATGGACACATTAAGAAGGTTCTGGTGAATAACATAATTAATGTCTTTAATCATTGCGGCGCACTGCGGTCTAATGACGTTTTAACTTTAGAACACCCTAAAGACCGCACCAAAAGAACATTGGGGGACAGGGCATTTTGTGCCGCTGCCCCCAAATTATGGAACAATTTACCCATAAACATCAGGAAGAGTAGGACATTGGAACATTTTAAGCTGTTTTTAAAAACACATTTGTTTAGGGAGGCCTTTTATCATTTTTAACCTTTTATCATTTTTAACCCGTTGTAAATTTTTAGATATTTTAATTTTTTACATATTGTAATGCACAGGCGATCATATATCCATGTAGCCTGCGCAATATAAATACCTAAATTATTATTATTATTATTATTATTATTATTATTATTATTATCATCATTTTTAAAGCAAAAAAAAAAACATTCAGTATGTCACAATCCAACCTCCACAAAAACAATTAAAAAATAATTGAACAAAAAATCTGTTTTTTTTTTTTCAACCACAGCTAATACCGTTGGTACCAGGAGAAGTGTCCCCTTAATAGAGGTGTCCCTTTAATAGAGATGATGATTACAAAGCATATGAAAGATCGTTTTGCCGGCCAGGACTAGTTAGTTGTAGTAAAATTATGTCATTGTGAAAATCCCCTATAAGCCACTGAATTGTGTCTATTAGCAATGTTAATTTCCTATGAGATTGTTTCAGGACAGAAGGGAAGTTCATGTGTCCATATTGGTGGGTGTCAATATTTAAGGCAGGCTAATTTTATGGTGTCTTGATGTATTTAGTGGGTGCGTATATTTGACTTTACGACAAATGCATCAGTGTAATGGTGGACACAGAAACAGTCTGTCAAAAATATTTATAATATTTATAATCCCTAGCTATTTTCGGATTAAATGTGTAAAATATCTTGCTTCTTGGTTGTTCCATTTTAAGAAGATTACGTTTGATCCATGATTAAGGCTAAATAAATGCTAAGTGGCAGATTATGAAATAATCTAGTCAGATGCCAATGAAGATGACAAAAAAGCACCCCCCCCCCCCCCCCCCCCCCCAGGGCTCGAAATTAACACTCGCAAACTCGCAAAATGCGAGTGGTTTTTGGAAGATGCGAGTCAAAAAAATATCCTCTAGCAAACATTTGCGAGTAAGTATTTCTCTAATAAAATTTGGAGTGAACGTTCTTGGTGTTTAGCCACTTGCCAACGGCTTTACACGGAAGCTGTGCACACTTTATCTGTGCATTCACGTTTGTTGGAATCAGAAACGTGACAGAAGAGAATGAATTTCACGCTTTGTGAGTTGCTTTTGTTGTAGATGTCTAAAATAACCGCTTTTTTCAAGAGACCGACGCTGACAACGTCTTGCCCGATAACCCCGAGCCGCCAAAGAAACAACAAAACAACAGGACAACGGCAAGGAGGAGCACAAAATTAACAGTATACTATTTAAGTATTTTTATCTTATTTTCAGAGTCATCAAAGGCAAAAATGTCTGCAAAAAATAGCTAGTGACCTTACTAGTTTTGCTAGTAGAAAAAAATCTAACTAGCAAAACTTTGCTAGTGGACTAAAAAATTAAGTTCGACCCCTGCCCCCCCCCCCCCCCCCCCCCCCCCCCCCCCCCCCCCCCCCCCCCCCCCCCCCCCCCCCCCCCCCCCCCCCCCCCCCAAAAAAAAAAACAAACAAACAATACATCATTTAATAACACTTTAAGGTCAATGTCAGAGATAGATTTCAGAAGAATCCTTCATATAAAAGGGACAATGAAATATATATGGAATACTCGTGCACTTGCTACTTTTACTCGTAAGAGTTAAGTATACTAAGCATTTAATTTTCATTAGACTGGATATTTTGACTTCTGATCATATTACACACTACTACAAACCATTCCATGTGAAACAGTTTATTTAAGAGGAGCTTATTATAATAAGTCATTCAACTATTAACTCTTTAACTCCAAAGAGTGCCTGACATATCAAACAAATGGTACCATGCATTCAAAAGTACTGCTGAGGAGGTTTCAATTGAGTTGTCACCACCATATTGAGTTGACAGACTCAAAAGTTAGAACTACACTACATGTCTCCCTAATGGACTCTGGGAGCTTTAAGGTAGTCCAGAAATATCCCTTTTGACAACAACTACAATCCTCTTCATCATGCCTAGTAACTCAACCTCCATCTTACAGACACTTAGCCATAACAAACACCCACTGTTATAACAATTATGCAGTTAAAGCCCCAGCAAAGAAGGACCCAAGAGGATTACCCAAAGAAAAAGATCCCACCCTAAAGACTAATCTCTGTATATACAGTATATGGCGCAGTCCATTATAGTGGGAGTTGACTCGGTGGTGTATGTATATGTTGTAGTTCAAATTTATCCTTGGTTCAAATTTTATTTTCCTTTGTTTTTGGCTATGGTAATGTATGATAATGAGTTTTAAACAAAGGAAAATAAAATTTGAACCAAGGATAAATTTGAACTACAACATATATGTTATGGTTCAAATTTTTGTTTGGTTTGAAAATTTTCAAACCAGTTTGAAACCAGTGCACGATCAGCTGGAATGCTTTAAATTATGTCCTGTTAAAAGGTATACAATCCTTTAAAAAACTTTTATATTAACATGTACCTTGGTATAGAGCAACTGTTGGCTTTCTGGTACTATCAACAGCAACAACTAAATGGGAAAAAGTAATAAAGTCAGGGTTGAAAAAAACTGGGCAGGAACCATCCCCTCCAGTGCCTACACCATTTTTGTTAATTAGAGAACATTTATACCCTAAAGGTCAATGTTCCCCCTTATACTACTGACAATTGCCCCCCAGGCTGAGGGATACACTCCTATTTACGCCATATACCACACAGTTCCCAAAGTAACGCTCCCTGTTACTTTCAGAATCAGCATGCAGGCAGGGGCCGCAACTTTCGAGTCGCGGCTATTTTCAGCTAGCCGCAACTTTTGAGTAGGGCTCCGTGACTTTCAGGTAGCCGCTACTTTCGGGTAGTTAAAAACATTTCTTTCAGGTGGGCAGTTACTTTCGGGAATAACTAGAGAGGTCTGAAATTTATTAAATGTTACTTTTGGGTAGTCGTTCCTTTTTTTTTTTGGGGGGGGGGGGGGGGGGTGTACATGTATGAAATTAGGTATAAAATTAGGCAATTTTGGTGTGAAAATAGTGATGTTTCTTCATCTACTTTTTCTTGATAAAGAGAAAATTTTCAGGGCTAAGTCTGAAAACAGGTAGGAAAAATCACACATTTTGGTTTGAAAATGGATAATGGAGTTTTTAATAACCTTCCATGGGGGAGTAATGGATATTTTCTGAAACCACACAATATAAAAAAGTCAGAATGCATATTGAACAACTGTACCTTTTCTGCAGGTCTTTATCCGCCGTAGGTTTAACATGGTTATATCTTTGGCAAACTTGATGTCTGAAGTGATGTTAATCTGGATCAACATGTGCGCTGTGCCATCTTTAGTCCCTCTGCATGTCATGTTCACACAGAATTCTGAAAAAAGCAATGTTGTCAATATTCATCAAATAATACAGTCAAAGCTACCGTAAGCAGGCATTCTCAGGAAGCAGAAAAAGTGTTTGAACAAGAGCTGGCCATTTATGGTAATGATTCTCATAAGTGGAGATTTCAAACGGCATTTTCAGGGCACGAAATTGCGCCCGATACAGTCACCTATGGGCCTAGTAAGTTTTCTGTGCTGACGACCGAGATTCGTATGTTAGTCGCCACATTGGCAACCAGAACCATTTGCTTCATCCAACCTTTATGTATTGTGCAATTAAATAAAGCTTGAAGGTGGGTAAATCAGTGCAAATGACACGGTTTGTAGTAAAACCATCACAAACTCTAAGTGAAACGTCAACATCCGCCATCTTGGATATTTTAGAGCCTACATTGTATATCGGCATTCAAATGTCCCTTTTGCTAACAGTGCATATTGCATGCTCAGAATACTCTGCGTCGCTCGTACTCTCATTTGTCTATGTCAATATTTTTTGTTTTTGGAAAAAAGAATGGCTACTAACTTTTTGGACTTGGCGACCACTTAATGGAATATTTGGGAGCCAAATGTCTCCTTGAGAAAAAAGTTAATTTTGTGCCCTGATTTTGTCAAGATGATCATAGGACAAGAGTTGTCCACTAATGAGTGTATACAGTACATGAATATGAAGGTCCACAATTGACAGCTAAAAGTTTGTGTGGGGGGGGGGGTTAAATTAAGGGTTATTATACAAAGTGATGGGAATGCTAATAACATTTTTGAAAGAACCATGAAAGGGTACTAGAATCTTGTTTTTTTTTTGTGTGTGTGTGTGTGTCCAATTTATTTTATCCCTAAGAGACTTATAACTGAAAACAAAATATAAACTGACATAACTTTTATGATAATAAATTTGTAGAACATGGGCATTAATATCATTTACATGTAAGTCTGTCATCCATTAGATCATACAACTTCTTTGTCCAATTCCATCCAAGATGGTAAATTTGTCTTTAGCAAGAAAACGGTATTTGCCATTTACACAAAATCAGGTTTGCAGACAGTGGGACTAAAAGAAGGGGTGTATTGAAAACACATCACTGACACAAAGATAATTTGATAAAACTAGTTTTACGTGTGCAGGTTTAAGAACCAATAAAAGAGTGCTGCAGGGCAGTTTTTAATTAGCTTTTAATATACAATTGGAGGACTGGCTTCATTGAACAGCGCCTTCTGGTCATGAATATGTAATTTAACCTTGCTTGCAAATAAAACAGATTACCTAAAAAAATTGGGCTAATTTAAGAATTGTTTATTTTCAGCAAATATTTGTTAATTACCAGTAATTTGTAGACTTGCTGGGGCACAAAAATAACAGATTAGTGAACAACCAAAAATAACAAGTCAAGACTAAATTTTAATGAGCCCAGCCCCAAAATTAGGGGAAAAATCATCCAACAGAAAAGTTAATTCTTATCAGATAAAAAAAAAAATCATCTGACCATTTTAGCCAGGATGTGAATCACAACAGAGGTGCCAAAGTATGTCAAAATATATGGTCCATTTATCATCTCCTGACCACACAATAAATGATCATTAGCTTTAAATTCGTGACCATGAATTGGATCTTGAATGGTGATTAATTGAAAGGTGTTAGAAATTTAATGGATGCAGGTATTAACTCTAGCATCTGAAAAGTAAACAAAACCAAAATCAACCATTTGGTACTAATGACAGTGTGCCATTAAAAATGGAAGACCTCGATAAGGATATTCTTTGGCCTCTCGGTCTTAAGGTCTGAGAAAGACAGCCTTGACCAAAATGGAAGGGAGCTGTACGAGCAAAAAATTCATGCGTGCTTTTAAAAAGTATTTGACCGGCATTAATTTTGTTAAAAGTCGGAAAGGGAAATAAACCCAAGTTGCAAACTTAATACGGTACGAGTGAGTTACATTGGAGATGACATGAATTCCACTTTTATCTTTCTTTGTTCAGTTGCGAGGGATCCGGAATGCAAAGTGGAAGTCAGGGGCGAGCAAATTAGAAGCTAGACATACAACAAAGTATAGGTCAGATAAGATTAATCACGATTAATTAACCCAGATGTGTTTTAAACCATTATATTTTGACGTGACTTTCCCTTAGGTCTAGAGCGCTTCAAAGCGCCAGCACTGCAAGAAGTACCATTTACATTTCCTTTCAATATTAAAAAGCTGATATTTTTCAAGAGATCAATCAAACGCTCTGTTGTCCTTGTGCGCCGTTGGGTGTCGATTTCATTATCCATATCACAATTTCCTTTGCCATAACTCTTATCACCGAAAACACGGAAACCGTATACATCTTCGTCTGTCTGGCGAATTCTTTTACATTGAAACCTCACGTACAAATCGCTTTCTGCATTAAGGTTCAATCCTAATTCGAAAGCATATGTAAGTATTAGCCGTCTGAGGATCTGAGTGTGACGTCGAGAGTCGCGCTTATCGAAAGTTTGTTTGATCGCAATCGAACTACAATATTACATTAAGCTTACCTTTCTTCGTTTCTGGAACAGGTCCAAAATATTTTATATTCGCCCTTGGCTTGAACAGAAGATCTGGAGTATATGATCTGAGTTGTAAACTGTAGTAGTAGCCCTGAAAGAGAGAAAAGGTCAACACAAATTGTAAACAAGAGAACAATTTGACTGGTGGTAATAACAGACCATTGAGTATTGCAAACAAGCTGTAATAAAAACTGCAGTTTTTAAAAGGCATTGCAAAGTGTTTTTTTTTTGGCATAACAGACCCAGCTCACTCATTTTAGAGCCTTTTAAAACATGAACTGAGATATTCAGGAGCGAAATAAAGAATAACAAGACTCCATTTTCACAGCATGCAGCGGCGAGAAACCAAACCGATCGACCACCAAATCAAAATGTATAAACCATCCATGTCATAATGTTCTCGGCGCGCGAAGAAGCGTGCTATTGATAACTTGGCAGAAAAATGAAAGATACAACCGGAAAAACATTAGGTATTGTGTTGGAACCTTTAAATGAGTATTCCCAATCCAAAACAATACACCGATTTCTTCAAATTCTGCTCAATATACCTACCATTGGTTTAGAAAACCAGATGAACCGCAGGCAATTCACTCGAGAGGGTACCGTCATGTTGAAATTCACTGCATTGGGCTTGATTACGCCGTCCCTTACGTAGTATATATCGCCTTCGATCCCTACGAAGAAGAAGTGAAACCGTGGTTGTCAAAATTAAATCCCCACAAATCATTCCAAAGAAATTGCATTCGTGATCGTATCAAGGCAACCCACCGAGAATCTTCTTGGTTTCAGTTTTGTTGATGTACAAATTTACCGAACATGCCGTCGGCGGTATGGCGCTTAGTACGGGTAACAGGAAAATAAATAAACCCAGATGATTCATCCTTCAGCCCTTCGCGTCGATTTTAACTTCTTACAGCCGCCATTGTCAGACTAAAAAGTTAATTTCATGCGTGAAGTGATCGATATAAACTCGAGGGAGGCTTTGTTCTGATGTTTGTGTATTACTGAGAGGCGCCCTGGAATAATGCCCTTTGTTGAAGAGCCAATCAACGGCAGCAATAGACCATTTCCGATTATTCGGCTATTGGTGCTTACAGCTGCTTGAAATGAAATGAAGTTTTATTATCCCGCCTCCCTTCGACCCGCTCTATTGCCCGCTCTGCAAAATGTCTGGAATAAACGAACGAAAAGAATGACAGGACGGAAGATATATATCAATCTATATCATCAAGAGATTATAATTGGACAATTATTTTCTCTTGATATCATAGAGAACTGGAACCATAACTTGGATTCTTACATTTCAGGGAATGAGAAAAATGCAAAGCTACAATAGCTGTGTGCCCCCTCCCCTCAAGAATTTGATTTTTATTGAGGGTTATTGGAAGAAATTGATATTCTGGACTAAACTTTACCCGACCAGAATCTTGTAGTATGTTATGATAGCGTTATGTTCACCCCCTAAGTAAAGCGGCAAGTATTTTGAATCACAAAATTCACAATATTGGCGATAGAAGTCACGTTGCATCCGTACCTTTAATTATACTCCCCAATAAGGATTTGTATGGGATTTTATCGTGGATTTGATAAAATATCAAAACTATAAATAAACAGCCATTTAAATGTTCATACCTCATTAAATAACGTCTATCTGTTGTTTCTTGGCGGCTTTATAGCTTCTAAACGGCATTTTAACGAGTTTTGGTTTTCCTGGTTAGACTTCATAAAACCAAAACTCGTTGTATCGAAATGCCGTTAAAGCCGTGAAGCCATAAAGCCGCCAAGAACATATAGACATTACTAAATGAGGTATGAACACTTAAATGACAGTTTATATATATATAATTTTGATATTTTATCAAACTCGCGATAAAATCCCATAAAAATCCTTATATTTTTGTCGTTGAGGATTCCTGTTGTGAGCCTGGGCTTCCTGTGGACCGACCAATGATGGTTATAGCCCCCCTGAGGCGACTCTCGCATAATAGTGACGGGGAAATTCGTGGTTTGGTACAACTAAGGATTGAGTAAAAAAGACCACAGACAGAGTTATTGTGAAATATTTTAAGGTTACCGACAATAGCTACTTTTCAGAGAGAATTAGTAGCCCCGGCTAGCTTAGAGGTAAAAATTAATGTGATCCACAGCCAGAAAACAGGTTGATTCCTTTTAGGGGTTCCCTGCAAAATTTCCGACAATCACCCTGTCAATTGTATATGGTCCCCCAGGGAGTTACAGCATGGTACCGGTAGTGTACTTCTTTCAAATTCCCCGATGCGTCAGTTTATACGAGGCGTTTTATTGTGTGGAACAAAGGTGGCGCAAAGAAATATCTTGCTCACGCTGGTGGAGTGAGGTTCTCTTCTACTCTTCGCTCGTAATCTCTCTAAGCACTCCTCTCCACTATCTAAACTCGTGCGACAGGCTAACACAAAGTAGATTTTTTTCTGGTTCCTAGCAAAATGTTTTCATCAGCTGCTCCAAAACGGTTCGCAACTCAGAGTTAACGTGAATTTTGTGACGTCTTTTGTGGTCAAAATTGACATTTTATTTTCAAAACGTGTAAGGTATAAAATCATGTTAAGAGGTCAGAAAGCGCCTTTGATGTTGAAATTACAGAGGAAATATATATCTGAAGATCTAATATATGCCTCTGTTACGTTACGTTAATATTTTATATTATCCAGTTATGTTATGTTATGCGCATGCAATGTTATGTTTAAGTTATGCTGTGTGTTGTTAACGCCGACAGTCAGGAGCCTTATGTAATGGGTTCCTGCGACAGTATATTATTCTATTGTATGTGTTGAAACGCGTCCTTTTAACTTTTTCTTCCAACCTATTCATTTCCTGAATGATTTTCACTTTTTAAACGAATTTTTTGGAGTATCTAAATAAGCAATTTTTCATGAAATGGTTAAATTCGATAAATTGAATGGTCGCTAAAAATAATTACCTTGACATACGTAAGTTATGAATAATTTCTATTGAATATTGTCAACTTTAAATAACTTGATCATAAGCGTTACACACCAAAGACTGGCTGAAATGAAATCATGGCCTTCGGTTATGACAGTTATAGAAATGCTTGCTTAAACTTCTTTCAGCTTTCTGTGGAAGCCCCTTCTAAACATTTGGATGTTTATGAGATAGATATAACGGGCTTGGAAGGACGTAACGTTGTCGGAGTGTTGAATTCCATTATAAATGGAGACAACTACCGTAATACTTCAATGTTCCAATTTGAGATCAAGTCACAGAGCGAAAATTCCGAGGTCGAAGTCTTCCAGTTGTGTCCAGACCCGAATCCGAATCAACCAGGTAATGGAGTGGTGTATTATCTAGACAGAGATTCCAAGAAGGCGGTCAAACACACTTATAAATGCCTCAACGATTTATTGGAAAAACATTACGGGGAAGATACTCATCTTTTCGCTAAGGATATGAGGAAGGTGTTCGAGGATAACTCAGCCATTTTCAACGTTCCCCCAGCCACTGTGGAGATTTATATGGTTCTGTTGTTTGAAATTGGGCGGCGGCTAGTGAGTGCAAAGAAATCGAGTCTCGATAAACTACCGATTGGAATTGTAATCGCGAGGCTTGTTAAACTACTGGAAGATAAAAGATGTAGCTTCAAAGATGTATTTTTAAAAGGAAAACAGTTTCACTGTTTTTCAGGAAACTCTACACAAAGAGAAACAGCCATTAATGAAATCAACGCCGCGTTTGAGTCGTTTACTAATGCAAAGAACTTGAAGGAAGATGATATCAACAGCGAGCTGCGAGGAATGTTTTGCAGGGAGTAGTTAGGGACCCAACGAAGAATGTTTAGAAAAACTTGACGATTGGAATGACGTTGTACTGTTTTCCATATCATTTTGGTGACTTTACAGGGAACCCAACAAAGAATGTTTAGAAAAACGATTGGAATGGCGATGTACTGTTTTCCATATCATTTATAGTGTCTTTCAAGGAAACTATGTGAAAGCTAATACGTATAGTTTGAGAATTTCGGTCAGTTCTTTTAGCTGCAGCGGCAGAACATTTTACTGAGGGAAACTGAGTAATCTCGGCTTATCCCCCGAATATACCAGCTGCTTCCACTTTTCCGATGTTACGAAGGATTAATGAGGCGACATTTTACTTAAATCACTAAAACCTCGTAAACAGCTTCCCGCTGAAACGATTCGTTGGTTGTCCTGAGTAGTACCGGACTAGCTGAGCAAAGTTAATGGCGGAGGTGCCTGACGGAGGGGGCCTCCCACCTATCCTCTGTGACACTCCTTGGAGGCAAGCCTGGATCACCGAATCTGCTACTAAAAGCGGTCTACACTGCACCTGTAGGACCGCGCGGGAGAATAATAAAAGATAAAACGAAGTACTGAATTTTGTTGTTTAATATCGCTCAGGGATATCTGCCATCTTCTTCTGCTTTCTGTAGAGTTTTCGCAATACAGTGTTAGTCTTGAAATGCATCTAACTTCCTTTTGATAACTTTTAGCTGACATGTAACATAACCGACCGTTTAATTTTTAGATCAGTCCTTCTGTAAAAGAAAACAAAAACAAACTCAACATGTCATGGAGACAAAACAAAACGAAGGGGAAATAAAAACATCCCATTCCTGTCAAATTGTGAATCTTAAAGAGATATCAGAATTTATACGGCATTTCTACTTTTGTTAGTTGACAACTTTAGACCGGAATAAGTAGCCATCAGATACGAGAAGCACTGAGCGCAAAAGATCTGATTTAAAAAAAAAAAAAAAGGGTTTGTGCGGTTTTTATAAAATAAACTGAGAGATCACTGAATAAAGTTGTCATAACAATTCCTGATGACACCTGCTCTTCTGTTGGTGTTTCATTCGTAGAGATTTTAGAGATCTTAGGTCAGGGATGCATTCGTGTTGGTCAAATATACGGACCTCACACTATTTACTCGTGCGCGAAGCGCAAGAGTTATAAAACGGGCTTCGTTTTTCTTATTTTTTTTTTGTCACGATTTTGCATGCAAATTTATGCACGCATATTTTAGTGTACGCGAACTCACCCCTGCCTCCCCTAGAAAGTTATTTTTGTCCCCTATTGTTATAAAAGGCTTCAGGAAGGTTAAACCAATCAGAATCCGTCTAATGGCCGTCACTTCTTACTATCATAGTCAAAAACAGGCTTGCTCGAAGTACTTTAAGTCAGTTAAGAATACCGTGGATCCTAAAGACATGCCGGGTGTTTATGAGATAGATATAACAGGCAAGGGTGCCTATGAAGTCGTCGGATTGTTGAAATCCATTGTAAACAAGAAGTCGAAGCTGGGGGATTATGACGGTACTACAGTGTTCGAATTCAAGATCAAACCACCAAACCCGCGTCCAGCGTCTAGATTCTTTCGACTGTGCCCAAACCCGACAGCCTATCAACCTGGTAATGGTACGATATATTATATCGAAACATGGTATGATACCGAGCAGAAAGTACAACACACCGTCGAAGCAAAACACGCCTACAAAGATCTAAACGATTTGCTGACCAAAACATATACATGTATACCTGATACATGTGCATGTAGTTCATGCAGGAAGACGGGCAATGAGAAAACACATCATTTCGCTCGGGATATTAAGGTGTTTTAGGATAACACAGAAATTTACAATGTTCCTTCAGCCACAGCTGAAGCCTACATGCTTCTGCTGTTTGAAATTGGGCGGCGGTTAGTAAGTGCTTCGGATTCGGATTTTGACGAACTACCGATTGCAAGTGCTATCGAGAAGCTTGTGAAACTACTGGAAGCTAAAAAGTGTAGTTTTAAAGAGGTGTTTTTATATAGAGGGAAGTTTAACTGCTTTTCTGGTATCCACAAAAAACGAAAGGCAGCCATTAAAAGAATCAACAATGCATATGAAGGCGATGAAGGTGATGATGATGATGATGATGATGATGATGATTCAGGCGCGTAGCCAGCCTTTAAGCAATTAAGCCCGGGCTAAACAGGAATTTCCAGACGCCGTTTATGTCCATTGTAAGGCTCGCTCCTTGAACCTGGCAATTTGACATGCCTGTAAGGAGACCCTGGTGAGAAACATGCACGGAACCCTACAGCAGATAGCTTTTGCGTTCGATTACTCTGCAAAGAGACTGTTGGCGTTTCAGGAGTGTTTGTCTCAAGATACCACAGTAAGGGATGAGATGCAAAGGCGCGCCAAGCTACGAACCCTCTGCGAGACGCGATGGGCAAGCAGAGCTGATTCGTTGTATACGTTCCGGACAGCTTTCCCAGTGGTAGTACAGGCACTAGAGAGCGTTGCAGAGGATGGTGATGCCAAAGCGAGAGGGTACTTGTGCTCCATCCGGCAGTTCGACTTTATCATTGCGCTTTGTGTCACAGAGCATGTCCTTTCAAATACAGTTGCGCTGTCGACCACGCTTCAAGGTCAATCTATCGACATCATCGAGGCAGCCAAGGAGTCAAAGGTAGTGATTGGCATATTAAGAGATGAAAGAAACGACCAAATGGTTTGGAACGAACTGTTTGAGCGTGCAAAGGAGTTGGCAGCTAGTTGTGATATCGAGCCCAGCATGCCAAGCCGAGTGTCTGCTAGTCCAGCGTAACCGACCCAATGTTCCCGCAGCCACGCCACAGCAGTATTGGTACAGAGCCCTCTACTTGCCCCCTGACAGGCTGCTTGTGCACCATGACCGGTTCCTGGGTCAATACCTCACACCTACCCAGCTCGGATCACTGAACAGAGATACCACAAACAAGATTTACAACGCCTACTCCAACGACTTAAGTGATAGAGAGGTCTTCGACAACGAGATCTTACGGTGGAAAAAGAGATGGGCTCTTGCCGAGGGAGAGAAACCGAAGAGCCTAGTGGATACACTAAGCTGCACAAGTGAAGACCTTTACCCGCATGTCGCCACTGTGCTCACCATTCTCCTAACCATGCCAGTGTCGACTGCGACACCAGAGAGATCATTCAGCACCATGAGGAGAGTGAAAACATACATACGATCTACTTTGCTTACAGAGCGGCTATCGTCCCTTGCTCTTATGCACGCATACAGAGAGATGCCTATTGACCCGGAGAGAGTCATCAGAGATTTTGTGTGCGAGCAAGCCACAAAGGCTTGCATTTGAATTGAGTGACAGATAGTCAATAACAGTCGCGGTCATGACTATGATCTGTTCATCGACGAAGCTCGTTAATAACCGTTAATTATCTTTATAATTCACAGTCGGATAAGGAATCAGCTGTGCTTTTGTATAAAGCAAAGGATTAGGTTTTTGTCTGTCAGCGGTAAAACTAGTATGACCACCTGTAGTTCAAAAGTTGATATACTCAATTTTCGCTGTACATCATAATAAAACGTAACACATAAAAACTGAACATTGCGCACGCACGATTTCTACGCTATTACAGGATGGCGCGCCGCCAGAGGAATTCCTCACATATTGCAATCGATGATCAATTTCTTACCAGATTTCGTCCTTGCGCCGATATTCCTCTATGCACACGTCGAGCTTTTGTAAAACGTTGTTTAGTGTACTAAGGCCAGGATATACAGCTATTTCAATTAACGTTGTCGGATGAAAGGCCTCAAAGCTACAAGCCAAGATAGTTGGTGGCGGCGCAAAATAAACGTTTTTCCCGCTCGTCGCATCGCTCATTCGCGCCGTTTGTTTTCGTTTCGCCGCTCCCAACAATCTGCATGCCTGGAACAGGCGCTCGGTATACTCCTTCGGTCTTGACTTGTAGGCTTTAAGCTTTGAGCTTTCATCCGACAACGTAAACTGAAATAGCTGTATATCAAGTTAACAAAACCTCGGACATATTGCATAAGCACTAAAAATACCTGTTATTTTTTACTGAATCAAGATCGATTTTTGGACGAAATATATCGTGGGGAATTCTGAAAATAGATTTCCGAGCCTCTAGATTTCAAAATTTCTTGCGGGCATGCCCCCAGAGCCCCCACAGAGGCTCGCGCCTTCGGCGCTCCTATTTTATTACTCCAAATAAAATGTCTCGGGCTTAAACGGAAAAAAGGACTTGCTACGCCCCTGATAATGACGATGAAGATCATGATCATGATCATGATGACGATGGTGAAGATGAAGATGAAATTAATCTGATTACCAAACAAATGGATAAACTGTTTCACAAGAAGTATTGACCAGCTGAGCAAAGTTAATGGCGGATCCAGGGTAGGTCCCTTGGAGATGGAGGACCCTTCTTTTTTTGTAGAATTTAAGAAATCGAGGCTCAAGGGCCAAACTTAATTCCATTTTGAAACATATTCCACCACCATTTTATTCCAATATCTGAGCCGCCTCCTTACAACCAAGTCTGGATCCACCAATCTAGCACTGTAGTCTAGAAGCTGTGCTGCATTTACAGGACTTCGCATAAAAATGGTACATAACTGACCATTATTGTTCACGATGCTACAAAAACATCAGCCTTCAGACGAAATGTATTCTGCGTTCTGAAGAATTTCATACTATCTAATTTCAGCCGGAGTTTTTGCTGTATTTTAGAACGGTTTACAGTCAAACCAAGTGATGCGTACCCCCCTAGAGTACATTAATGAATCGATTATTTGAAAAATGAACCCATTAATCGTTTCAAGAATGCGTTCGTTTTGAAAACGCGCGGATCAAGTTTAAATCAAATCGATTTCTGATTGGACTAATGCGAACAAGAGATACTCCTTATATGGAAAAAGGGATTCCGATGTGGCCTTTGCAATGCTGAATTTGTAATCGAGAGCCCTTCTTTCTTCCTCCAGGTTACCGATCAATTGCTCTACACCATGTTCAGGAACATCTCTCTCTTGACCATCTTTAAAACTTCCAGCTGTACATGGAGCGGATGCTCTTCCGTTGTCTATTACCAGCACCTTTATTTTATCTCGGTCTCTTATCTGATCAACTTCGATGTCAACAAGTTCCTCCCATTCGGGATCAAACCGCTGCAGTGACACAAGAGCAGCCCGAGCGGAAGATAGACGTGTTTGAAAAACGCGCTCGATCAGCGAGACTTTGTTGTCTTCTCCCGTAACAGCACAAACTTTTTTTAGGCCTTTGAATTCCAATAAAACTTTTTTTTCTGAGGAATCCTGAAAGTTAAAAGTTAGCAATTTGCTTAGCTCCGGATCGAAAATATTCACGAAAAAAATGGTGGAGATTCGCCAGTAAACTCCTTTTGTTTCCTATCATGGAGACAAATACGAATTGCTACAAGTTCTTCTAGACATAAACCGCCAAAAAGAGCCCTCGATAAAAACTATAGAAGACGTTTTACACATCACACACTCGAACTCACCTTTCCATCCATGTTTGACGCCATTTTGGATTACAGTCCGTGTTTCGATTGTCCATATTAGGAACGTCCAAGCGGAAGCAAAACGAAGAGACAATCTACTTGACATCACTCCCGGAAATGACACTGCCGTCGACCGCCCACCTCTGGTCATCTCATACCACCCCAAAAACGTCGACGTTTGTAACATCCTTCTGCGAAACTATTCCATCTTACGCGATGACAACACCACGAGTGCTATTTTCAACAAGCCGCCGCTATAAGCTTTCCGACGCGCAAAGAATCTAAAAGATTTGCTAGTCCATAGCAGTTTGCCGTCAGATCTCCAACGTCAGGCGGGTACGTTTCCATGCAACCGACGTGACTGCCGTACCTGTCCTTTCATCAATTCCAGTGACAGTATTAGAACTACAAATGGACACATCAAGATCTCGGGACATTATACGTGCATCACAAGCCAATTGGTCTACTGCATTTCATGCCGTAAATGCCCTGCAATTGTCTACATTGGAGAGACGGGCCGTCGTCTTGGAGACCGCTTCCGTGAACACCGATTGGATGTGATCAAAAAGAAAGTTGCGCTGCCAGTGCCTGAACATTTCACGAGACCAAACCACAACCTCAGCGACATGATGGTAGCGGTGATTAAAGCGAATCTAGGTGACCAGATCAGGAGAAGACGCGAAGAAATGCGGTTCATTTTCAATTACAAGACTTTGGCGCCGAGTGGTTTGAACCAAGACTTTGGCTTTTCATAATTAACTCGTATGCTAGCCTTGCGCGCGCTTTTCTTCGGCGCGCGAGAATTTGAATTTTTTGAATTTTCGCACACGTTAGCAACGAACACATTTTTACTACTGATGAAGGCAGCATTGCCGAAACGTCTAGTTCCATTTTTAACACTTTTTACAGCGTTAAACTTAACACTTTCTCACACATTAGGAACGTCTCTTGTTCGCATTGTCCAATCAGAAGTCGACTATTGATTTGAACATTGACCCGCGCCTTTTCAAAACGAATGCATTCGTCGTGTATACTTGAAACGAGTAACGGGTCAATTTTCAAATAATCAATTCATCAATGTACTCTAGGGGGGTACGCATCACTTGGTTTGACTGTAATCTCAAATTTATCTATCTTTATCATGATAGTTTTTCGCACTTAAATGGCTGCCTTTGATAAGTTCAGTACTTTTTTGCCGATTCATGTAAATATCTACCTTCAGGAGAAATGTAATCTGCCATATGGTCTTAAGAGTTTTTTATGTATTTTAGAACGATTTATCTTGAATTTATCTATCTTTATATAGTTTTTCACACTTTTATAGCCTGCCTTTGATGCTTTCTTACTTTTTAGCACATCTGCTTTCATGAGAACTAGCTCGAACTGTAATCTAATGTTAACGTTTTCTCTGCATTTTTCTAATCTGTAGTTGAATCTTCAATTTATCTATCTTTATATAGTTTCCCACACTTATATTAGGCGGCTTTTGATACTTACAGTACTTGTTAGCCGATTCATGTGTAAACATCTGGCCCCGGTTGTTCAAAAGGTGGATAGCGCTAACAATCAGATAAATCACTATCCAGTGGATAAGCATTAGAAAAAACAATTGTGTTATCCACTGGATAGTGATTTATCCGGTGGATAGCGCTATCCACCTTTTGAACAACCGGGGCCTGCCTTCAGCAGAAATGTAATCTGCAGTCTGAAGAATTTCATACTACCTAATTTTAGAACGGTTTAATCTTGAATTGCATTTTTTTTTGTTTATAAAGTTTTTTTTAACTTGACATAGCCGGTGTTTGATACTGTCAGTACTTTTTAGCCGATTCATGTGTAAAAATGTAATAAGATTTATGACTGTGTAAGAATAATATGAACTGGTCATGACACGAAAATAGTACAAAAGGAAGACAAACAATATACAATCTCACAACATATTATGCTTCTAAAAGTGATATCTTGTTTTTATAACTTAAGTTTACTTTCAGCATGTACACCAAGAGTTCCTCTGATGTATACCGTTTTGTTGTGATTACAACTTAAAATTTCATAAGAGGTTTATTCACACTTGGGAACAGGGGCGTAGCCAGGACTTTTTCAGAGGTACGCACAATCAATTCTCAAACACCACCCTACCTCCTCTCGCCCCACCCTCAAGCCCCAAATCCGGTTTCTTTTTTTTTTTCGACTTTTTTCTGGTACGCACGTGCGTACCTGCGTACAGGTAGCTACGCCCCTGGGGAATTGTAAGCTTTGGCATGGAATTAACTTATATAATACTTAGCTTTATAGTTTTCAGTTTCGAATAAATAATATGCGTATGAAATCTGAAACATGGCTTTGATTCACAAAAGTTTGGCTTTATCATTCATGGATTATTTTGTTTGTTTTAATCAGTCGTCCTTAAAAGTTTCATGCATCGAAAACACATAAGCGCTTATTTGAATTCTGTGTACTAAAAATTCATTCAGGCTTTCATGCAGCTCGATCACTTCCTGTTTATCTTGTCCCTGGAACTGTTTTGCAATTGTCATAAACAGTAATGTTGTCTATTTGATGCAAATGGTAAAAGTCTTACATTCACCTCAACTTCTCCTCCTCCTCCCCCTCCACTTCTCAGTGTGCTACAATACGCTGACCAAAAGGAACGCGGCTTCTTCCCTGCGCGCCAAGCGCACGAAAAACTTTCGCGCCAAATCTACCTGGCCACGGGTGCAAATGAATAAAATCAATAAATTATTAAATACATTTTGGCGCCTGCAGCTGGTTAAAGGCCCACTGTCACCCAAAATGCATTGCGAATTTAACGCAGTCGAAAATTCCCGAAAGAGCCAATCACGAGCGAGCTCGTCATTTGAAAACAAAAACAAACGACCGCAAAGCCGACTGGGTGACAGAGGGCCTTTAAGCAAGTATGTTTTGAAAAAAATATTTTAATAATTAGACAGTCACGCCATCCTATTTTACGGTACGGGACTGATTATAGATAGCCAATTTTATAGTTTACTCAGAGGGAAGAACGTCACCCCTTTGTCGCGTATGAATGCATGAGTTGATTGTAAGGATTGGATGAACACTAAAAATAACAAAAGTTCCCTTTTCTGCCAATAAAACACTGTCCAACTCAGCAATTTTCATTGAAATACCCCCAGCCACTGTCGAAATTGATATGGGTCTGCTGTTTGAAATTGGGCGGCAGCTGGTGAGTGCTAATAAATCGAGTCTCGATAAACTACCGATTGGAACTGTAATCGCGAGGCTTGTTAAACTACTGGAAGCTAAAAGATGTCCTTTCAAAGATGTGTTATAAAAAGAAAAACAGTTCCACTGTTTTTCAGGAACCTCTACACAAAGAGAAACAGCTATTAATGAAATCAACCGCGTTTGAGTCGTTTACTGTGCAGAGAACTTGAACGAAGATGATATCAACAGCGAGCTGCGAGGAATGTTTTGCAGGGAGTAGTTAGGGACCCAACGAAGAATGTTTAGAAAAACGATTGGAATGGCGTTGTACTGTTTCTCCATATCATTTTAGTACCTTTACAGGGAACCCAACAAGGAATGTTAAAGAAAACGCTTGGAATGCACTGTACTGTTTTCCCATATCATTTTAGTACCTTTACAGGGAACCCAACAAGGAATGTTAAAGAAAACGCTTGGAATGCACTGTACTGTTTTCCCATATCATTTTAGTACCTTTACAGGGAACCCAACAAGGAATGTTAAAGAAAACGCTTGGAATGCACTGTACTGTTTTCCCATATCATTTTAGTACCTTTACAGGGAACCCAACAAGGAATGTTAAAGAAAACGCTTGGAATGCGCTGTACTGTTTTCCCATATCATTTTAGTACCTTTACAGGGAACCCAACAAGGAATGTTAAAGAAAACGCTTGGAATGCACTGTACTGTTTTAGTACCTTTACAGGGAACCCAACAAGGAATGTTAAAGAAAACGCTTGGAATGGCGTTGTAATGTTTTTCCATATCATTTATAGTGCCTTTACAGGGAATACAACAAGGAATGTTAAGTTATGATCCGCATAAGAAGGATAGCGCTGAAAGGCAATGCACGATGGAATGTCAACTTTTTCATTGTTACAACTAGTGATCTCATTGGCCTGGACTCAAAAACCGCTAAAAAGTTAAGGTTCAAGGTGCATTTTGTCTATTTTTTTTTTTCAGGTTTCAAGTAATTTGAGACCCAATCACACAACATGCAAGTTTTAAAAGATATTGTATTGGGAACTTCATCAAAGAAGCAAAAATATTAGCTATTGTCTTCTGCTATTCTGATTGGTTAAGCATGAACATTTCCTAAAATTTAATTGACGCAAATGGATTTTCTTTATTTTTATACTGAAATATAATTATGAACCATCAGCCCCTCCTCTATTCTTGAAGGCAAAGATATTCTATGTGGGAAAGAGCCAATGCCGCAGAACAATAAAGTTTGCTATAGTTCTTATGTGGAGCATTATTTAAAGAAAACGCTTGGAATGGCGATGTACTGTTTTCCATATCATTTATAGTGCCTTTACAGGGCACCCAACAAAGAATGTTTAGAAAAACGCTTGGAATGGCGATGTACTGTTTTCCATATCATTTATAGTGCCTTTACAGGGCACTCAACAAAGAATGTTTAGAAAAACGCTTGGAATGGCGATGTACTGTTTTCCACATCATTTATAGTGTCTTTCAAGGAAACTGTGTGAAAGCTAATACAGTTTACGCTTTTCGACTCTTTTAGCTGAATGTTTCAGCGGCAGAACATTTTAGGGAAAGTTATCTTATCCCCCGAATGTACCAGCTGCTTTATTCTTTCCAACAACATTTTTATCCCTTCGAAAACAAAACGAGTTAAATTTTTCGATGTTAGGCGCACAAAAGGTTGAGGCGACATTAAGAAAACTCTACTTAATTTTTTGTCTGATTTATTACGAATTTTTAAGATGACTAAGGGCTAGTTCCCACTAGCAACGTAATCGGAAGTGGAGTCAGAGCCGGAAGCGTAAGGAGCCTTACGTTCTAGTGTAAATTAGAAAAACGGAATCGCAATCTGAATCGGAAGCTCGACGGAGTCGGAATTGGAAGGATGAGCCTGAGAAGGTTTCTTTTGTCTTCAGATTCCGCTTCTGTTTCCGGCGCTCTCTATCCGCTTATACGTCGTTTTGATTTTCACTAGATCGTAAGGTCATTGCGATTCCGATTCCGCTTACGATTCCGTGCCCGAGGGGGGAGGGGGGGGGGGGGGGGGGGGGGGGGGGGGGGACGAATTTGTTTACTGTGAGCAAACGCCGATATTCATTCCATTTTGAAAATATTTTTCATTAATTGTTCGCTACCCAAGCAAGCCTGGGTCATCCGATCTGTGGTCTAGACGACGCACTGCACTTGCAGGACCGCGCGGGAGAATAATAAACGCCGGATAAACTGACGAAGTACTGAATTGTGTTGTTTAATATTGATTAGGGACATCTGCCTTCAAGAGAACTGTAACTTGTATTTCGACGACCTTTTTACTTACTGTAGGGTTTTTGCAATATTCTAATCTTAAAATGCATCAAACCTCCTTTTGATAGTTCAAGTTAAAAGCTGACCTGTAATATAATCGACCTTTCATACTGCTTTAGATCCTTCTGTAAACAAAAAGACAAACAAACTCAACATGGCATGGAGACAAAACAAAACGAAGGCAAAATAAAAATATTTCATTTCTGTCAGATTGTAAATCTTAAAGAGATATCAGAATTTATACCGCATTTATGCTTTTGTTAGTTGACAACTTAAGCCCGTAATTGTAATTCGAATCTTATTTTCTATGTACTCAGTTTTCCTTTGGGGTCATCCACTCGATTAGCTCTAGCTATTTGGATGCTCCAACCTCACAAATTCTACCTGTTAATGTAGTTTTTATTCTAATTATTTCCTTTTTTGTAAAGATCTTGTGTAAGTAGAAATAAAAAATATTGTATTGCATTTTGTATTGTATATATTCATTTTGACTTCTGACTTCTTCACTTACAAATTTCTGTTCGGTTGGGTACTTTACTCTGCATTAAATTAATTTATTAGCTGTTATGCATGTTGGCATCCGACTAGATAATTTCACTCCTAGCGTGCCAATTTTATCACAAACAACCAAAGCAGGAAATATTAAATTATTTTGTGTCAACAAGGCTTGAGTAAATTTCAAGTACCTGTTGTAATCATGCATTAAGGCTTATTTGTGGTGAACTGTTTCTCGGTGACGTGGTTCGATTTATTACATGGTTCTTAACTCAAGTACTGCTTGAGCAAAGGGGCAAATTCATATCCCCCATGGCGTTTTGCGGCTTTAATTTTTAATCACACTCGTCTTACGCTTGCTGTGAGAGATTTTTATGCCGCATAATTTCTGGGAAATACGACCCCCTCCCCCCCCCCTCTGCTTCACAACAGGCTTTAAGATTAATAATGGTAAAAGGACTGAGTGGGGTCCAATTAGGTCTGTAATCATACAAATTATTAACAAAATGGGACAAATGCGAAGCAGGAGTCCGATTTGTATAATCACGAGTGTGATTACAGACAGAATTGGACGGCAGGAAGTCCTGTTACCAATCAATCATAACTATAACAAAATTTGAGGATAAAACGTTAAATGGTTACACGTTTTAGTGAGAATTTTGTTATAGTTTTGTTTAATATTGGTTCTGGCACAGTGTATAGTAAGTTCAGTGAGTGTCAAGACTCCAATGTCTTGAATCCTTCATTATGTTGTTCCCTCAAAAAGAGCTGGCACCTCCACAGGGTTTTTCTCTTCCATTAAGCAGGAGCCGCACTCATTTTTTCCATTTGTTTTCCAAGTAGGTGACTGGGGGCAAGACAACAAGCCTTTTAACATATGGGTTAGCTACCCTTTTAGTTTTATTCCAATAGTAAAACAGTCCTTTATTTACCGGTACCAGTAACTCTAAAATGTACATTCAATTTTTTAGTACATAATTATTAAAAAAATTAAATAATTGCACTCTTGTATATATCTTTATTGTTTACAAAATAAGATCACCATCAATTTCAAGCAAAACTCCTCTTATCGTTTGGCAAAACATTTCCATCAATCGTACATGTGATACCTTATATGGAAGTGTTCGATTTTACCATAAGTAAACACCTTCCATATAAGGCAAGACATGTATGATTGACAAAAATCTTTTGCAAAGGAGTTTTGAATGGTCCTATAATAGCGAAATGTACGGTAATCCCATCTAAGAAAATCTGGCTCATTAAAAATACAATAACTTAAATTTATTTTTGGGATATTTTCAGTTGCCTGTTGCTATAATTTGACACATCTCCCTGGGTAAATCTCAACTGAATGCGACTAAAACCTCCTTCACCTGGAATTTCATGAGAAAATTGTGACTTTGTTCTTAACTTTAACCATGGTACAGTGGTATTATGACCTACATATTGAAATGCAAAAAAGGAAATAACCTTGTCTATTTACAAACTACTAAAAACGTTGAGTACAAACCCCAGTTTGGATGCCAGTTTTTTAAACCGGTCAAAACATTTTCGATAACAGAATACTCTGTCTTACTGACCGCCCATTATAAAATGTCACGAGGAATGAATGTTTGGTTTCAATAGCTGTTATTACAGTTTAGCCTGCAGTCATATATTCTTTTGTTTATAAAAAGTATACAAATGAGGTAAGCTTGATTTCTGCCGCTTTGTCGAGTCCAGTCTTCATTCTGACCTCATTTTCACAAACCTTGTTCGCATGTCAAACTGCTGACATCTGTAATAACTGCTATTTTAAGGACAAGCACAGCTTATCAACACACTAGTTGTGATACATTTCATTATAAGGAAGATCCATGTAAAAACTACCAATGTTATTATTTAGTTAGGTGCTGGAGGAAGACAGTTTCCAGGCCTATGATAGTTTCCAGGCCTATGACAGTCTTGAATTTGTGTTTTAATTCACACATGACTTGCTGCCGGATACTGCAACCTGTAGGAGTTAACGAGATATTTCTATATAAATAAATGTTCAAAACAAAACACACACTAATAATGTTATCACAATTAATTTATATTTACCAGATACAGTCCAAACTTGACTACATGGACAGTAATTTGTAGTCTGGGCAACACAAAGGCAGAAATTACATTTAGTACTAGTCACCAATGTACAAAGATACCTTCCTAAGCAGGAATGAAGAGGAATGAAAATGAAAATTTACTGGGAGTGCTGAATGACAAGAATTCCAAAGAAAACAAACTATTGGTGTTTATTGAGCATTTGATCCCTGTCAGATATACATGTATGCTGTTGACACTGATAACATTTTCATGGGACTCAACCTTGGAAGGCAGCTGGGCCTGCAAAAGGGGTGCATGCAGGTCATAAATGTCAGGGAAAATATTTCATGACCAACTGCAGGGCACCCAAGTACCCTGTATGCGACAGCATTGAGTCAAAAACCCATACCCTGTTTATGAATGTAGGTAGAAAACCCATACCTATTGGCCAGCACATTCCCATTTGGGCTAGATATGGGAATATCCCCCCCCCCCCCCCCCTCCCAAACCCCCTCCGCTGGCTTAAAAGTGACACATGCCATTAAGATTCTGCTGTCAAGTATTTTATTCTATTCTGATTAAAACAATTTTGTCTCCAAATTTGAGAAATGTACAGCATAAGAATTCAAGAACTATTAAACAATGCAGAAAGATAAGGAAATTAATGATTACAACAGAAAAGAGAGAATTGTTTTTCTAACAAAGATGTAACACAAAACAATATTTTATTTATAGTAAAATAGCAAGGTTATTATTAATAAACATCTACTTTTGGACTCACCAGATCTCCGAAATTTGAACGAAAGCTGCAGTTTTGTTCCAATAATCGTGCCTGACGACAGGGAAAGAACAACACAAGAAATGAAACTGCTGAATAAACCCGGGGGGGGGGGGGGGGGGGGGGGGGGTACTCCCATATATGAGCTATATAGGTATGTGCCGCTGTGAAGGGTATGGTTTTCAGGCAGTTTAGTCTAGGATAGGGTATAGTTATCAGAGATTTTTGGTCTAGAATAGGGTATCATTTTCCGCTAAACTGATCAATTGCGTGAAGAATTTAGTCTAGACAAGGTTTACTGCCGAATGGCTTGCATTTAAAAGTCGGTACGGTGGGCAGTATGGCATTTTTCCTGACCCCTGTTAACTAATAGCTGTGATAGTGAACGAGTTTCTGGAAAATAGCGAGTCTGGAATAGGTCTAGGATAGGGTAGGGTTTTTCGGTGTTTAGTCTAGAATAGGGTTGCAAAATGCAGCTAAAATGGTCTAGTATAGGTTAAGGTTCTCAGAGTCCCAGCGGCACACCCCCACCCAAAAATTTGCAGAGTACCCCCCCCCCCCCGGGGAATAAACATCGATATAATCATATTCAAATTTATTTTACTTCGATAGATCAGAACTTCGATTGAAGTATTATAGCTCACAACATACTTTCATTGTAACACACCGCTCGAACAAAAGATCAGTACCTTCTGTGCAGGGCTTGCTCTTTCCTGAAAGCCAAACGAAAGCCGAACTGGTTAGTTGATCTCTTCGCGAGATTTTTTATTGGCTGGCTTGTGTGATGTGTTGCCAGTTGACACGTGCGATCCATCCATGGTGCATAAAAATAATTTTCATCTATAAGAATGAAATACCGAGGTTATAATATACAAAAGGAATCAAAGTACACACACATCCTACAATGAAAGCGTTTTTAAGACGAAAATAAACGGTCAATAACGAGCGCAAGGCAAAATTGGCGCCATATCTTCGCGCCATTTCGATTACAGAATTTGACACCTTCGCTTTGCATTTTGGCGGCCAAAGGGAAGAAAAATACGTTATTTCGTAATGGTCAAACCCGTCGAAATCGCGAGGTCAAAAGAGGTCAGAGCAGTGATCTAATATCAGACATGCCTTTTCAGCCTACATGAATAATTTGTAACGCAACAACTTCTGTAAAACAGACACACTCACCCGATTGTTGGAGTTCGTTCAACCATGCCTTCATTTGCAAGTCAAAACAGCCCAACAAAAAGATGTCCCAGCAGAGAGAATATGACATCCCATTGAACACTGAAACATTTCACTATGTCTTAGAAGCATCAAAGAATAAAACGGCATTTTGAAACATACCTTGATTGAACTCAGTCGTAGAGAATCGCCGAATGAAAATCTCTCTCGAAGGCTTCGTGTGCACAGCAAGCGGTGAGACGAGTGTGAAAAAAAGCCGCAAAGCGTCATGGGGTATATTACGGTGGCCCATGAGGGACACCGCTTTCAATAATAATTTTCACAAACATTTTAAAAGAAAAGCATTAACAAGTGAATTATACACTCCGACTAAAAGAAATCCCCGCACCCAGCAAACAAAAAAAACCTATACACTGCAAACAAAACAAACCCGCACGTCAAACAAAATAAATTCGCACACTGCAAACAAAAAAAAAATCCGCACACTCCCCTGAAAAAAAATTCGCACACTCCCCTGAAAAAAAATCTGCACACTCCCCTGAAAAAAATTCCGCACACTCCCCTGAAAAAAACTCCGCACACTCCCAAAAAAAATCCGCACACTCCCCCAAAAATATTCGCACTCCCCCAAAAAAAAACCTATGCGCGCGCATGTGTACGAGTAGGACCGAAACCTAGTTTCCAGCTTTAATTCGCGCATTCTTCGAAGTAAAAACATGGCGTCGCAGAGGGAAGCTTTATTAAGTGGCTCTAGCGATGACGAATTAGCAAGTGAAGCAAGTAAACATGACGACTTACCGCATGGGTCTGAAAGAGATATAATCGAGTATTACTTCTACAGAGGTCTTACTTACAGGCACATTACACTGATGTTGGAGAAGCAACATAATATGATCATGAATCAACGAACTCTAAAACGAAGGCTCAAAGACTATGGCCTCAAGAGACGTGAAATAACAGACGAGGAACTCAAGGAACGAGTGAGGGATCTAATTTTGCTTGAAATATGTACTGGCCCTGATAGTCTTAGTGGCTACAGTGGCATGTCTTGCGTCTTAGACTCCACATTAATGTTCCTCGGCGTTTGGTAGAATCGCTATTAAGGGAGGTTGATCCAAGACAGGGATCGGGAAGGCCGTGCGCCATGCGCATATGGCGCAAAAAATTTAAAAATGTCGCATTATAAAACTGCTTACCGAGCCCAACATGCGCCCTAGTCGCGTAATAGGTGATAAGCAGTTCAATATCCGTATTCATTTTGTGTTACAACAAATAAAATAATGAAATATTGACTTGTGTATTTGCTTCTTCGATCGGCGATCTTTCGTGTTCGTTTAATTTCTTCCCCAGACCTCTACTCGCACTCAGCTCGCAAACGAGGTTCTGCCGCGGCTTGACATGTGCTTTGAGTTTAAATAAATTCATTTCTTTTGCATTTCAAATCGAAATAATGCCTCCCAAGAAACTACCGAAGTTAGATAGTACTCAAGGCCAAAGAAAACTTTCAACTTTTTTTAACACGGAATGGAACGCCGAGTCGGCCGAGACTGACGCGAACATAAAAACAACAAAGATACGACTGTCGAGTTTGAAGGACAAGGTCCATCTTGCGAAACGAGTTCCAGGCCTGCAAGTAAGCTTCACGAAGACAGGAAATTCCAGTCGAAGTGGTTAACTTTGTGGCCGTGGCTAGTGTATGAAAGAGATGCCATGTTTTGTAAGATTTGCCTCAAACATGGCCAAAAAAATACCATGACCTCTGGTTGCAAAACATTCAAAACAAGCAGCATTACGAGACACGAGGAAAAGTGAAAAACTGCAAAAATAAGTAAAATACTCTACATAGTATCACGAATTGCACTTTATCATTTCCGTATTCCTTTTCATCCGGCCCATACTTTTACCAAATGGCCCATAACTTTTCAAAGTCAGGGGCCATAGGCCCACTTGTCTCTTTTGCCTTCCCAATCCCTGCAAGAGGAGTAGAAGGGAGGAAGAGTCGTTGCCTAAAGCGCAGGATGTATGTGTCACCAGGACCCAACTTCTGTTGGCACATGGATGGATGCGACAAATTAAAGCCTTTTGGTTTTTCAATTCATGGCTGTGTAGACGGTTTTAGTCGTAGAATTCTTTGAATTGAGGTCCAGCGATCGAACAAAAATCCAAGGGTGGTAGCAAGCTACTTCTTAATTAAAGCACGTCAAAGCAGCACGAGGATGCCCTGTGCGTGTATATACTGACCCTGGCACTGAAAACGGTCTGGTTGCTGGAATACAGTTTTATTTGAAGTCTGAGGGATTAGATGAATACGCAGGACCCAGGGGTGGATCCAAGGAGGGGGGGGGGGGGGGGGGGTGGATTGGATGGCTAGCCACCCCCCTTTAGACCATCGGCATGGGGTTTCATTAAGGACCGGGCAGTCGGGCACCGGGCAAATTGACCGGCTGTGAACACAATTTTGCCCGGTTGCTTTGAACATCTAAACCTTATTTTTGTCACCAACAAGTTAAATAATTAACTAACTTGGCCTTTTTAATGTGTGTTCTAAAAAATAAAGCATATTTCAACTAAAAAAACAACGAGGTTATTGCTTATTTACCTCCCGTTGCTCCCTGTACAGAAGAAATGTGATAAAGAACTGAAATCGCCCCACAATGCATTGCCAGCTTAGTGCTCTGCATGATGTCACTGAGTTGCAAACAAGTTCCACGTGTGTTATGGTGACCGGAAAAAAGTCAGAATGGTCGATTAAACAATATTTTTGAACTCAACTTGATAACTTGATGTCCATGACTACAGATATCTGTATTCAGTTGATTGAACAAACTAAAATACAATGTTTCAAGCAACAAGTTAAGTTAGTGCTTGAAAATGCATCTCCGGGAGACTCAAATTTTAAAATTTCCCGGGTGGGCATGCCCCCGGACCCCCCTAGATGGGAAAGGGCCTTCGGCCCTTCCAATCATGTGTCCACCTGCTCAAACTCATTGCCCTCCTGTTCAAAATCTTAATGGACTTTAATGAAATCCCTGCATCGGTTTCAACAGTTTTCTTTTTAATTGCAACAATTAAAAAAAAAAAAACAATTAGACTTAGGCATATCCCCGTAGCCCCCCTGACCGAACTCTCACAAATATGTCACAAGCACAAGAAACCAACGAATTGAATGTCAATGGTCACATTTCAGGAAACAACGTTCAAGTTGGTGGATTGACTTCTTTCACAACCTTCACAAATCTGATATTCTTGATCTGACAAGCGATTTACATAAAGAGGCTCTTTGGTTTTGTTTTGCTGATCCCATCCAAGCTGATCTTGATAAGGTAAATGATTACTGGAATAGTCACCAGATCAGAAAGTCAAAGCATGCCACCGTGTCCGGTGTTCCTGACATGATGTACTTCCTGCCCGAGGATTTTGGATAGAGTGACTGTTTGCTTCCAGTATCCCCAGAAAAGCTAATAGAAATGGAAAACAGGTTTGAAGGATTGGACGGTGGGGATGATGAAAGCAATCCAGTTTTCGAAGAGTATTTTCAGTATGCCATGGAGAAAAATAGCCTATCCCACCCCACATCCATTCTTGAAGCAGGAGTTCTTTTCGAGAAGCTAATCAAGTTTGCAACGGGTGAACCCTGAAATGATCTTCTTCTGTAATCTAGGAAACCTGCGAAAATATTTATTTTGCCAAAGATGCCTATTAGAAAGGAGGGACAAAATATGTTACACTCCATACACTTTTATTAATTGGGCATACTTTACGTCAGAGCCAATGTTGATCAAGACATAGTAGATCCGTGATAGCATGGTCAAGAACAACAACAGTTTTTACCCCTACAAAGCATGATTATTTTGATTGTATCATATATAAACCAGTAAATGATAACCTGTTCATAAAAGACAACTTGGTTGATATAACTGACATTTTTCAGTAAGCAACACAAGCATCATTAAAACCAAGTTGGGCTTGGCATGTACAAATGATAGGCACCATGTGCAGAACTGACTCAAAAAGCAAGGGAATTGGTAGAGTGAAATGGTTTCAGAATGAAAAGAACTTTCAGCCCTTTGGGCCTCATTTTTTGCAAAATAAAATAAGGGTGCCTCTCCCCTTGATCTGCCACTGCCTGTATATGATTCTGCCGGATATACCTTTCAGTTAAAAAAATTAACTTAACTTTTTTTGGCATTGCATTCTGTCCTTGACTCTTCCAGATTCACAGAATTGACTTAAACAAGTAAACATACAAAGCAATTTTCCCCAAACAGTACTACGTGTTTAAATGGAACATCTTTATAAGAGCAAACAAAAGGGAATGACAAGCACATCTATCAATGCCATAGGGATATTATTCCTCCTTACAATGGGTACAACTGTACAAGTATGTCAGGTTTGATTAGACAGATGTTAAACAGAAAACATCACAGTAACATCATTATTGTACAGTGGCCCGTTAGTACAATAATAATAATATTTTTGACATACCTATAGTAACAATACATACATGTAACCCCGGCAGGAAGGAATGATATCCCTATGGCATTATCATAACAGGAAATACCAATTTTACTGCTCAACATAGAATCAAGGAAAAATTACTGGAATGAAAAAATCAGGAACTTTGGGCAAAATTATGTTTGATCAAAATGTGGTACTGTAGATCAACATGCCATTAACAGAATAATGCATTATCAATATTATCGTGGTTACCAAAGTAACTATTCACAATATTCTATATGCCATTATTCATGGTCTGCCAAATGCCACTTCCTGTTTTAAGGCAGTGTCCATGTTATATTTGCTCTTTTTCTTGATCATTATTATTATATTTACAGCGGTTGGCTCATTCGCACATCGTAAGCTAAATGTGTAAAATAGTAAACTTGTAAATCTTGCCTTGTTTTTATCATAAGTTACCATTTTTAAATTCATAATGGGGTCATAAGATTCATTTTTTAGTAATTTATACAAAATCCACATAAAAAATTGTTTTAAATTGCAGTTTTACAAATATAGTGTTGCATTTGTATACCCTAAATATGTCACAAAAAGCACATGGTCCTGTAGCCACTAAGACTATCAGGGCCAGTACATATTTCAAGCAAAATTAGATCCCTCACTCGTTCCTTGAGTTCCTCGTCTATTATTTCACGTCTCTTGAGGCCATAGTCTTTGAGCCTTCGTTTTAGAGTTCGTTGATTCATGATCATATTATGTTGCTTCTCCAACATCAGTGTAATGTGCCTGTAAGTAAGACCTCTGTAGAAGTAATACTCGATTATATCTCTTTCAGACCCATGCGGTAAGTCGTCATGTTTACTTGCTTCACTTGCTAATTCGTCATCGCTAGAGCCACTTAATAAAGCTTCCCTCTGCGACGCCATGTTTTTACTTCGAAGAATGCGCGAATTAAAGCTGGAAACTAGGTTTCGGTCCTACTCGTACACATGCGCGCGCATAGGTTTTTTTTTGGGGGAGTGCGAATTTTTTTGGGGGAGTGTGCGGATTTTTTTTGGGAGTGTGCGGATTTTTTTTGGGAGTGTGCAGATTTTTTTTCAGGGGAGTGTGCGGAGTTTTTTTCAGGGGAGTGTGCGGAATTTTTTTCAGGGGAGTGTGCGGAGTTTTTTTCAGGGGAGTGTGCAGATTTTTTTCCAGGGGAGTGTGCGGAATTTTTTTCAGGGGAGTGTACAGATTTTTTTTCAGGGGAGTGTGCGAATTTTTTTTCAGGGGAGTGTGCGGATTTTTTTTTTGTTTGCAGTGTGCGAATTTATTTTGTTTGACGTGCGGGTTTGTTTTGTTTGCAGTGTATAGGTTTTTTTTGTTTGCTGGGTGCGGGGATTTCTTTTAGTCGGAGTGTATAATTCACTTGTTAATGCTTTTCTTTTAAAATGTTTGTGAAAATTATTATTGAAAGCGGTGTCCCTCATGGGCCACCGTAGTATATGAAATTCCCCCCCCCCCCCCCCCCCCCCCCCCCCCCCCCCCTTCGTGAAGACCAAATCCACGGACCTCACACTATTTTATTGACATTTATATCGACCACTGCTATCCCAACATATACCTACCATAAGGGCGAGAATATTTTCCCAATATGGCCCGAAAAAGCTAGTTCAAAGAAGGTTTTTAATTAGTGTTATGGCTGTTATAATATAATGCAAATTTGCAACGGCTTTATTACGTGTAGGTTATAAATAAATAATAAGTGAATATCGCTGATCACATGATGAATCTCCTTTTATGCACAGTAGACACGGAAGTGATGGGATATCATGGCCGTTACTTCTTGGTATTCCGAAGATATAACAGGCTTGGATGCCCCTAATGTCGTTAAATTGTTGGAATGCATTGTAAACGGAAAGAAAGGGCCTTACTGTAAAACCTCAGTGTTCGAATTCAAGATCCAGCCACCGGAAGAGTCGACAGCTTCCAAATTCTTTGAACTGTGGCCAAACCCGTCAGCCAGACTGGACAGAAACCCTGGTAATGGGTTGATATCTTATCTCGAGAAGAAAGGAGAAAACATCACCACGAAACAACACGGCTACAACGACCTGAACGATTGGCTAAAACAAACATATACAAGCAAGAAGGGCAAGGAGAAAACACATCATTTCGCTCGGGATATTATGAAGGTGTTTACGGATAACACAGAAATTTATAATGTTCCTCCAGCCACAGCTGAAGCCTACATGATTCTGCTGTTTGAAATTGGGCGACGGCTAAAAGAAGATTCGACATCGCCATTCGACAAACTACCGATTGAAAGTGCTATCGCGAAACTCGTGAAGCTACTAGAAGCTAGAAAGTGTAGTTTCCAAGACGTGTTTTCAAAACAAGGGAAGTTTCACTGCTTTTCAGGCGACTGCTCCCAGCGAAAAACAGCCATTGATGAGATTAACGACGAATATCAGACATGGCTTTATGGAGATGATCAAATTGAGCAATTGGCCATGAGTGAATTATCTCTCGAGGACAAGCAACCAGAGTGAGCCAAGCCAATGGCGAATCTAGCGAAGGTGCCTCCGGGGCGACATCCATGATTATTTTAGACTTTTAGCCGACTTCTAAACCTTTAATCCGGCACAAGATTCGCCAATCCACCACTGAATCTAGAAGAATTCCTACTATCTAATTTTAGAGATTTTGCTGTATTTTAGAACAGTTTAATCTTGAAATGCATTTAAGTAGTATAAGAGTTGGCGGTACTAGATCAGTTTTGCAAAACTGATCTGATACCAAGCCAACTCTATACTACTTACCATATAATGGCAAAAATAAAATGGAAAAATTAAATGGAAAAATCAAATGAAACTATATGTTAAAAAAACAAAGTGCGTTTATTTCATTGTGTGATTCCACATAATAGAATCCTTTGCGTGACACAATTCTCGGTAACACAGGAAGTCTACACAGGATTGAATTAAGGAAAGTTATTTTTTGATTTAATTCTTTTTCATTTTATAATGTCCATAAGCATATGAATTTATACCATCTTCCAGTATATATCTTTTGTCATCGAAACAGCTGAGTGATACTTTATTGATTTCATAACTTCCTAATTGATGGTTTTGACTTCTTATTGTTTTCATAGTGTGATGCATCTGTTTATTTCCTAATAACGTTTCTTTATAATCTTGATGCTTGATATTATTTTTGATAATATTCTTTTTGATTCCCTTGGCAGTCTTTCCTCCTTTTTGGTTGTCTTTCATGTAACTATACATTTTAGATCGTAGACCGATGAATTCAGTTATTGGTATACTTGCAGCTTAATCTTTGAATTTACCAATTACTTTTTTATTTGTCTTATCAAAATATGAAGAATCTTCAGGGTAATCGCTGTTATCAAATTTTTCTTTATCATTCCAAAAATCTTGGTATACATCTTCAGCTTCGATTTCATAAGTCAAGCTGTCTGTGTCTGTGAATAATAACGTAGCTTTGTCTCCATACTTCTTTTTAATGTTGTTATAATGAAAATCATACATTAAAACCTTGCTGAGATCTAGGATACACATACCCACATATGCCGGCCTGTTTAGGGTTAGTGTTTCTTTAATCTTATGCACAGATACAAGGTTTTTATTGAAGATCTTACTGCTTACATATGTTGGTTTAGCAGCCATTTTTAATAGTTTCTTTTCATCGGTCACTAATCTAACATCTACTCGTTTTCTGATATTTTCCATTGTTTTTCCGAAGACTGAATTGTTCATTAATTTAAAAAAGTCTTTATCAAAAGCATTTTTTGCATTAGTTCTTTTCTGAGTGTTGAAATCAATATATTGCTTCAACCATGCGGACTGATTGAACTCTAGTACTCGATGGACTTTAGTTATTTTCAAACCAAGATCAGTGTATATTTGGAGGTTTCTATAATGGAGCACGTATTTTTCTTTGTTGCTTAATGTTGGTATCCATTTATGAACTAAACCAGTTGATATTTTATATTTCTTCGCGATGTTTTTACAATACCCAGACAACATATTTTCAGTTACTTTAACCTTTTCCGGTCCTAGCGGGTAGTCATTATGGAGGTTGTGTAGTTCTTCAGGATATTCCAGGTCGACTTCTAGTATTAAACCTTTATTGCTATCTTCTTTATACTTGGCTAAGTCTATCTTATCAATTTGGTTTTTAGTCATCCATTTGAAACCGCCGGTTGGAAGGTATTGACTCATTGCCCAACCATACAGATTGTTGGCATCAAGATACATAATATACTTTGAGGGCGCCTTCTCATCATATGATTTCATGTATTTATTATTGGCTTTACCATATCGATTGGCTATATAGCTGATTCCACCACGCATACCCTTTTCAATGAATTGAAACATATCAATATCAATCATAAGCTCTAATTTAATGTTGGTCATTTTTAGCATAGCATCCCATGACAAACCAGGAGATGTGAAATAATGGCAGGGGTCAAGTTTGTAGTATTCTAAACATGTTTTCCTGAAGTTTTCAAATACATCAGCTAATAGAAGGATGTCAGATTTTAGGTATAGGTCATGATACTCGCCCATATTTTTAAGAGAGAATGTATCCCACAAATTTTGAGCATGTTTATAATCTTCATCTGAGTAGATAGATATTCACGGCCACCGGTGCATCCTCGGTCCCCCTGCTAATTTTAACGTAAAAACTTATTCGTTAACTTTTACACATAGTAAATTATATGACTCGATTGATTCGTTATGTTGAAACCACCACAACTCAATGAAAATATTCCAGAATCTCGTTTCTCATCTTCTCCCAAAATTTCGCAGCATCTCTAAATGCCAACTTTCTGTTTAATTTGTCAGAGACATATTTTCATTGATTGTAAAAGTGCCACTTCATATTCCTGTCAAACAAAGCATATTCTTACTATCCCCGTAAGGTTCATTTTAAATTTAGAAACGTTAAAATTAAGGGGGACCTTCGGATCCACGGTGGCCGTGAATATCTATCTACTGTCTCCAGAAATTTTCCAGTTGAAATATTCAATAACCAGGAGGTACCATCCGGGTAAAAAAGACACGAGAGTCAAAAAATAAATTTTTAAATCCAAAAAACAGATCCATATCCAGAAAAAAACTTGTTGAATATTTCAGTTGTTGAAATATTTTTCCAGTTGAAATATTCAATAACCAGGAGGTACCATCCGGGTAAAAAAGACACGAGAGTCAAAAAATAAATTTTTAAATCCAAAAAACAGATCCATATCCAGAGAAAAAACTTGTTGAATATTACATGAGCAACTGAATTTTCCAGTTGTTGAAATATTGCATGAGCAACTGAATTTTCCAGTTGTTGAAATATTCAATAACCAGGAGGTACCATCAGGGTAAAAAAGAAGAGAGAGAAGAAAAAATAAATTTTCAATCCAAAAAACAGATCCATATCCAGAGAAAAAACTGGAGAATATTTCAGTTGTTTATGTAATTTTTCAGCAGCTGAAATATTTTTCTCCAGTTGAAATATTCAATAACCAGGAGGTACCATCAGGGTAAAAAAGAAGAGAGAGAAGAAAAAATAAATTTTCAATCTAAAAAACAGATCCATATCCAGAGAAAAAACTTGTTGAAAATTTATTTTTTCAACAAAATATTTTCCAGTTGAAATTCAGGAGAAATATTTTCCAGTTGAAATTCAGGAGAAATATTTTCCAGTTCAAATTCAGGAGAAATATTTCTCCAGCAGCCAGAAATTCAATAACCAGGAGGTACCATCCGGGTAAAAAAGACACGAGAGTCAAAAAATAAATTTTTAAATCCAAAAAACAGATCCATATCCAGAGAAAAAACTTGTTGAAAATTTATTTTTTCAACAAAATATTTTTCCAGTTGAAATATTCAATAACCAGGAGGTACCATCAGGGTAAAAAAGAAGAGAGAGAAGAAAAAATAAATTTTCAATCTAAAAAACAGATCCATATCCAGAGAAAAAACTTGTTGAAAATTTATTTTTTCAACAAAATATTTTTCCAGAGAGAATTATTTCAGTCTCCAATGTCCTTTTGCAAATGTATCTATGCCGTTTTTCAAAATCACTCTCTTATCGTCATTGGCAGACAGTGCAATCTTCTCCATTCGTTCTGTGAAAAGATGATGTTCTTTGCTGCGAATAACGTTTTGCGTCCTGAGTATTTTTCCTTCTCCTTTCAAGCATTTCATGAAATTGTCAAACCGCAGTTGGTTTCTCACGCATTTTTTCACGCCTTTTGCTTTCTTTTCTTCTTTTCCTTCATCCAACAGGAAAGCATAGAGTTTTGGTCTCAGCGCCACAAATTCTGTTAAGATTTTTCCAGCGCATTCATCTTTCATCAGCCCAATCTTTTTCTTGTTTTCTTTTATGATAGGCAGTCCATTCAACACTGCAGGATGATCTCTGGAAAAGTCGTTTGTGTCAAACCATTCAACAACATCGTCTGTGATATCTGCAAAGAAATCTTCTGTCCCAATTTCCAGGACCAGTGAATCTGTGTCCGTGTAAAGAACCTGCAGATCTTTCCACTTTTCTTTTGCATAGCCATAATGGAAGACATACATCAGAGTTTTGGAGAGATCCAGGATTGACATCCCCACATAAACTGGCTTGTTCATGCAGACCTGCGTCTTTCTCATCTTTATCCCAATCAGAAACTCATCGAAAATCGGTAGATCAGCAAAGTTTGGCTTGTTGATCAGTTTTTCTGCTCGTTCAACATCTTTGACTAGTTCCATGGAAACGCGCTTTCTCACATTCTCCATGGTCTTTCCAAACACTGAGTTGTTCATCAGCTTGAAGAAATCTTTTTCAAATGCATTTTTTGCGTTCATTCTCAGTTTTGTGTTCGTCTCAATATATGATTTCATGAAGGGAGCTTCTTGAAATGAGATTCCTCTCCAAATCTTTTTCAGTTTCATCCCCAGGGAAAGAAAGAGTTTCAGATTTTCTCCGTGCAGAACCATTCTTTCTTTATCTTTTAGATTTTGAGTCAGTTTCCACACTCCATCTAGTTTGAGACTTTCTGGGGCAAGCGGAAAATCATTATGGCTGTCATGCAGTTCATCTGGATATTCCAGATCTACTTCTAAGATGCATCCAACGCCTTCTCCATCCACAAATGCCTTCCATTTTGACGGATCATCCATCCAGGCAAACTTTCCAACTGGAAGAGGCTTTGACATTGCCCAGCCATAAAGGTTATTTGCGTCCAGATAAACCAGAAACTTTGCAGGCTGTGTTTCGTCAAAATCTTTCATGAACCGATTATTCGCCTTTGCATGTCGCTTGAATGCATTGGCGTTTCCTCCTCTCATCCCTCGTTCAACCATCAGCAACATATCCACGTCATTCAGAAGCTGCAAAGAAACTCCTGTCATTTTCAGCATTGCGTTCCATGCCATCCCAGGGGTCGTGAAAAACTGAGCAGGATCCAATCCATAGTTTTCTTCGCAAAGTTTTCTGAAGTTTTCAACAACATCAGCCAGCAGCAACACATCTGTTTTCAGATAGAGATCGTGGAACTCTCCCATGTTTTTCATCTGCCATTTCTGCCAGACATATTTTGCGTGTTCAAAATCTTCTTCTCCGATTCCCGAGTCATTCAAGCTGGAGAAAAATGATTCTCTCTTTGGAAGTGGCTCTGAAAACTTTTCAAATGAATCCATGAACTCATAGGGATAAACTCCTTTTCGCGTCATCAAATCAAACTTTTCTCCCTGGAAAAATCTGGCAGTTTCCAGCAAATCTGTCTTGGGGAGATTACCAGCTAGATTTCCCAGAGAAGACGCCATGAATTTAAAAGAATCCAAAAACCGAATTTCATGTTTCACAATGATTTCTTTTCCATCTCGAGTTTTCTCTCTTTTCAACTCAAACTTCAGGGAGAAAGAAATATATTTTTCTTCGTTGTTGGGGATGCATTGAATCTCCAGAATTTCATCCAGTAAACCCAGAGCTCGCACAAAAAGATGTGAGTCATAATTCGCCAGATTATGGAAGAACACTGGAGTGAATTTTGGCCTTTGAAACATTCTGTTACAAGAGCGATGTGCAGCTCCTCTGAATTTTCCAGTGAAATGGCAGTGATCTCGCACTTTCATCTTTTCTCCTTCTCTCTCAAATTCACCTCGACACAGCCAGCACCATGATGTTTGATTGAAACTTCTCCATTCTTCTGGAGTGAGTGGATCCATGGGTTTTGGTTTCAGTTTCAGTTGAGCAGTTTTTACTTCCTCAATGAGTTGTCGCACAAAATCTTTTGGGAGTTCAGCTGATTCTTTTTCACTCCCAGCTCGTTTTAAAACAGGTTCCATCTTCAGAAAAGGAGAGACGAGATGAAAAGTGAAACCACATGGAAGATGCTCTTGTATTTTCTGCGTTTGTTTCATCTTTCCTGGATCTTCCACGGGCTTTAAAATTGACTCAAAATCAGCGTAACCGACAACTGGAACATGAATCATCTTTGAAAAGTTACGGAACGAGCATGTTTGTCCTTCTGGCATGACAACATTTGTTGCTTCAAATTCTACGCAGTTGATCTTGTGTTTTGCCAGACTTTCTTCTCTGGGGAATGAATTGAGACATCTTTTACAGAAGAATCTTTTTCGTTTTGTTCTGGAAACTTGTGGTCCAGCCAAACGAGAAAAGTTTTTCACGATACAGAAATGAGTTTTGAAATCTTTTTTGAGCAGCAGTAGATCCACGTGTTTTTCTTTTTCTTCATCCGTTGCTCTCAGGGTGAAAAGATTTCTATCCCATCCAAATACATTGATTGAAATGCTGTTTCTTTTCTCAAACTTTCTGATATCTTCCAGAGTTGTTGGAAATGAAATTCCAGTCCAATCAAACTCTTCAGCTTGTTTTCTCAGGAGAGGTGTGATTCTTTCTGGGTTTTGCGTCACCCAGTTCATTGCTCTTGTCATGCACCATTTGAAACACATTTCATCTTTGTTTTTCATGTTAATCACAGCGTTTTTGTTTGCCACTTCTTTTGGAAGCGGAATCCATGAAGATCCTCCCAGTGGTCTCCACCGAATGAGATGCAGCTCTAATCTGACAACTCGCTCAAACACCCAGTTTGATCCTCTTTGGTTGAAGTTTTCCAGGTTGATCAGCATTTCTCTGCTCATTTGATCAAACAACTCTCCTGCGTCATTTCCTTCCAAATTTCTTTTCATGCGGGAGTGGGAGAAAGGTGTTTCTTCAATTACGCTGTCGTCACTCAAGTCAGGTTTTACCAGCAGAGAGACAAGAATACACTTCACTTTTGTCTGCCGATTTTGTCTTATCAGCTCAACAACTTCATTTCTCACTTTCCGGAGAAAATCTTGTGGAGTTGGGGAGTCATCTCCTTGAATGATCAGTTGTCTGGCAAATCCTCTCAGAGCAGATCTTCCTTCTTCCACGTTCAGCCTTTGTCTCCACAATGCAGCAATCTGTCTTTTCAGTCGTTCAACTGCAGGAGTTGTTCTTCTCCTGATTTCTGCATCATCTACATTTTCTAGCCAAGTTGCCCAGTCTGAAATATTTTCTGTTTGTCTTTGGATGGTTGGTGGAATTCTTCTGGGGGGAATTCTTTTTCTCTCCGGAATTAGCACTGGAACATCAAGTCTTTGATTTTTTTCATCCAAAGGATTTTTACGCCGATCGTTTCCACTTCCAGTCCATAGATTTTCAAAAAGAAAGTTGATCAGATCATCTTTTTTCAGTCGAGACCATCCTCGCAATCCTGTTGATCGCGCAAATGATTTCCATGCAGTCAACGTTGACATTTTAAATGGGGAGAAAGATTTTTTCTTCCATTTAAAATGAAGTTTTCAATCCAAGAGGAAGGAAAAGACAAGCAAATCTTTTTCACATTCAAAGAAGCTCAGGAACAAACTGGTCTTCCATCAAAAACGATTATGAGAGTTCTCAAATCTGACAACACCAAGTATTTCAGAAGAGCTGACAAAAAAACTTTTTGGATTCGGAAGGAAGATGACTCACCATTTATCCAGATTGATGGAGAAGATTTTTTCACCGCAGAGGAAATTCAGGAAAGATTTGGGTTATCCCGCACAGTTTTTTTCAATCAACTCTGCAAGAAAAGAACGCATTTTTTGGATTCAGCTGAGAAATCTCATGAAGTTACTTGGAAATCTCCCAGACTGGAAAAGTTTTTCGATTTGATGAAAGAGAAAGTTATGCACAACAAACTCCTTCAGGCTTGCTCAGGAAAAGGAGTCCCCAGATTGGTTTCAACTGCGTCGACTGGGTTGGATAAACACATGGAAGTTTTTCAAGCCACGTTTTGAATTTTTTATTCATTGGATAAAAAATGAACAAAGAAAAACTTTTCACAATCGAGGGGCAAGATTTCTTTTCTCTGGAGGAAGTGAAAATTGCACTGGCTGAAATAAGAAATCATGCAACTTTGATTGATCCCAAATTTTACAAAGCAACAAGTGGGTTGACGGAGGAAGAAATCGCATGGATGCATTGGGCTGAAATTGAAACCAAGATTCAGAAAGCCGTTGACAAGGTAAATGGTTTTCTTTCAGTCAAAAATGAAAAAGACAGACAGTTTGGAGAAATGGATTTGGAAAAAAAATGATTTTTTTATCTTCACCAAGAAAATGAATCCTGAAAAAGTCTCTGTTTCCAAGATCATTCTTGAAGATCCTCAAAAACGAACCTCTGGAAAGATCTCATATTGTCTTCTCCCCTGTTCTCTTGATGGCAAAAAACTTCAACTGAAACTCAAAACTAAGTTTAAAATCTTTGCTCATGAAGGAGATTCTTTTTCACTGGGGATCAATCTCTCTGAAGAAAAATCCCCTTTTTCCACAAGCTAGAAGCTCATCTTCGTTCAGCTGCAATGAAAAAACAACCGGAAGTGAAGAAACTTTCTCCGTCTTTTGCTAAGTTTCACGCGGAAGATTTTACTCTCTTGAAAACAGATAAATCTGAGCAGGAAAAGATCTTCGCCAAGATTTATCCCTCCAAAATCCCCAAAACAGATTTCTCCTGTCGTTTCTGGGAGTTGTCCAACGGGAAAAAGAAACCCATCTTGAGGCAGAAAGAACTCATCTCTATGCCACGTTTTGGACAAGTTGTCTTCTCCGTCAAACATCTTTTCTGCGGAAATGTAAAATCTATCACAGCGATTGTGGATGAAGTTCTTGTGGAGGAGATGGTTCAAACCGCCTCAGCTTTTGATGAATATGAAGACCAAAATGAAGAAGATCAACATTTTGAGACGTGATGCACTTGCAAACTTTGATTGATTCTCTGAAGAAAAAATTTGAGATTTTTTCTTTTGACAACTAAGAAAATGTGGGTTTTAATAGATGCATCTTCCAAACAACGTCTCAGTCCAAGATTTGATACACAAACAGCTTTGGCTAAATTCATGAAGATCAATCCAAGGACTTTAAACAGAGCAATTAATGAAGGAAGAAATGTTTTCACTTTCCAAGATAAAAAAGTTTTGGTTGCAAATCAAAGTGAAGATCGATTTTCAGTTCATGATTCTCCCAATGGACCACCTTTGAAAACTTTTGAAACAATGGCTGATATGGCTCAGTGGATTGGCGTGACTCGCCAGGCAATCTATGCTGCGTATAAACGTTATGTTGAACAACGTTTTGTCAGGAAAGACGGAAAGAAATTATTCCTGTCTAGAACTTTTGAAAAAGGACCACTGACAGAACCATGGGAAGAAGAAGAAGAACCAACTCCAAAGAAAAGTCAGTCTATCCCCATCCGTATTTCATCATCGTCAACAACAACTATTTTTTCAAGTATTTCAGCAGCTGCAAAAGAATTGGGGGTTGATCCAGGAACCATCCGCAATGCGATGAAAAGTGGAAGAAACAGTTTCACAAGAAGAAAAGACGGAGAGAAATTCAAAGTGGAAAGACTTGAGGAGGAGACAACTCTGGCATCTCTTCCTCCCAAACCTGTTCTCAAACCACTAGATGGAAGTTTTGTTTTTTCTGATTCTATTTGGGATAAACTAAAAGAAAAATTCAAAGGATTTACTTCAGCTGAGGAATTTGCAGAAGCACCAGCAGAAAAAAATGATCAAAATGTGATTGCTAATATGCGCTCCGGTGTGTGGTTTCGAGCAAAAAATTATGGGGATGTTCAAAAATGGTTTGAAAAACATGGTTATGAATTTTATCCTGATCAAGAAGAATATCAGGAGAATCTCTCAAAAGGACAATGGGCTTTCTATCCACAAAAATCGTCCATTGCACCATCTGAATTATGGACACGAACTACATTTATCAAGAACTGAGTTTTTCATTTCCCAGAAATGAAAAAAATTATTCAAAGTGTTTATCATATTTTCTCTCAAACTTCTCCAGATCCAATCCCAAATCAATCACAATCCCATCAACTGCTATCATTGCTGGAAGAAATTCATTTCGATCAAATATTCCACTTCTCAAAGCAAAACGCAGATCAGTCAATGTTTTCTCGTAAGTTGTGAACGCGAACTTTGTCATTTCAATTTTGTTTGCATAATTCTTCATTTCATTCCCTGTTTTAATGATCAGTCCTGCACCTGAAATCACTCCCAAAATCACAGGATTCATTGTCACTCCTCCAGCAATCACTCCAATCGCAACAAGAGCGGAAGATGTCAAATTCACAAACAAATTCATCTTTTTGAAATGTTTGTGAGCTCTTTTCAAACACCAAAATCTTTTGTGATAAAATCGATAGAATTGCTTGATCTCTTCCAGTTTTTCTTCTGTTATGTCAGGGGAGATGTGGTTGAAACTAAAAATGTCTTCTTTCATTTTCTCTGGAGAAATCATATTTGTATCACAACTGTTGCTTTTGCTTTCCGAATTGTATTTGCTCGGTAGAGTGCAAGAAAGAAAGATTCATTCTCTGAAATGTGAGTGTTGAAGATGAATTCATACAATCCAGAGGGAGAGTTGGCGGAAGGAGTGGCATATCTCCTAGAAATAGTTGAGATTCGTGTGGCAAGAGCCATCTGAAGATTTGCTGACACAACAGGATTTTCTCTAGAATCAGTCACGAAAAGAACGACCCTTCTCAGTTGAAAGTCAACTCCCCAATGTTCCCAAAAAGTTTCATTTTCATCATGATTTGAGAAGATAAAGCATTCATTGTTTGCCCCTTTTTCCCATCTTGCCAAAACAAAACTCTTTGTAGGACGACGGGGAAAATTCAACAGCTTTTGTCCATTCAGATCTAAATCTCTCTGCATAACCATCTTTCCTGAGTCAAAGATGAAGGGAGAATCATAAACAGAACTTCGCACATCTGCGTGGGATCCGGCAATTCCATAAATGATCAAATGAGTTGTTCCGATTGAAGGAGCTTCTGCTGTTCCCTGCGATTTCAAATCCAAAAAGACGAATTCTGGTGGAGAAATCTGCCATTTATGCATGTGAATGATTGATCGAGAATAGTTGGAAAACTTTTTCGTTGACTGCTGATTAATATTCAAGCTCGTGGAAACAGCGTCCACTAAAACATTCGTCATGGAAACAGGGAAAAACTCAACAACCAAAGTAAATTCTCCTTGAGGCAGATTTCGCATATTTAATCCCATTCTCCCAGAAAACAGATTTGAAGAATCTTTCCCAATGTTCAGCTGAAACGCCTTCTTATTGAAATGATGTGGAGTAAATGGGAAATCCACAATGCCCACAACTTGCAAATCATGTCCATTGAAAGATTCCCCCGCATCATCCATGAGAAAATGAAATGCATCTTGCAAATTTTCAGCGGGAGAAATGGATGTTTCATTCACGAATTTTTTCAAGTCGTTTTCTGTTTTGGTTGCTTCACTCGCGATTTCCGATTCAACCCAAGATTTTGACGTTGCATCATTGCCATCTGTTGGAGTGGCAGGAAGTCCAACAAGTTTTTCTCCTCCCATATCTAATTCCCCAGTCATTGTTCCACCATGTTTTTGAAGAGATGAACGTAACACAATTTGAATTGCGTTCTGAAAGAGTTGATCCTGTTGATCCACATATTTTTTGTTGGCTGCTTGATCGATTGCTGTTGGATCTTTCACGTTATAAATGAAATGATTTCCCATATCCAAGCTTGTTTCCATTGGAAATGTTTCTTTCCGACTGAGAAAGATATTCTTTCCGTCATCATAGGAGATCAGATTGTTATAGTTCGCTGACAGGTCATCATAAGTTTGTTGTTTTGAATGCGTGACATGAAAAAGTCCTTTCAAATCAATGTCTTTCGTTACTTCATGCGTGTGAGCAGGTGCGTTGGGGTGAAACTTTTTCAGCGTCACCATGTTCACCGCAGAAAGATCTTGATTTTCATCTGTATCCAGATTTGTGATCAACTTTCGATCCATGTCAATTTCACCGGGAAGAATCAGTTTCTTCCCCCTGAGGTCCAGATCTCCAGTCATATGAGAGGATCCATCAACCTGCAAAGAATCTGCTGTCAGTTGAATTAGTTTGGTCTCCACACTGCTTTTCAACGAGTCAACTTGATGTTTTGTAACTGCATCACCATTTCCTGTTCCTTCAGCGACATTGACCAGTTTTCTGTTTGACATGTCATAATCCCCTGTGGATGTCAGTTTAAAACCAACTCCTGGCAATCCATCTCTTCCATCTCGTCCTCCATGTGAGGTGCTTGTTGTTTCAGAAAGCAATCCATTTGAGTAGCTCATTTTAAAGTCTTTCATCAAAGTTTTTAGCCATGAATTTCCTCGGCTTATCCACATAGAGGAAAGAAAACGGATCACGCGTGGCTTTCAGATAATCTTCTTTCTTGATGTTATTCTCCCTGCAGATCGCAGTCTGTTCTTTGTTGCTTGGGAATTCAAAAATGCAAAGATGCGAGCAATTCAGGCGGATATCTTTTGGTGTTTGGAAATAACTTTGTGAAAGATAAATCACAGAACAATTCTTGTGTCTGCCCTGGATGAAATAGTCAACCAATGGCTTTTGGTTTTTCTCGCAAACAAAATCGTCAAAAACAACCAGTTTTTGATTCTCTCCTGACAACTCAGAAACTAGGATGATTTCATCCTGGGATGCTTCAATGATGTCATACCCAGCTTCTTTGCTGATTGGGCGAAATGTTTTCAGCAAATGTTGATATTTGGCTTGGTCCAGATTTTTCGCATAGAGGAAGATCTTATCGTAGAAAAGCAATCTCAAAATCATATCCAGGAGAACGTTTGTTTTTCCAGATCCTAAAGGACCACAGATCAACATTCTGAAAGTTTGATCCGGCATAAAAGGTTGCAGCTGTCGAAAGTTTGTGATTGGGTCCTGACAATCATAATTGACAATCTTCATTTTATTTCCCAGAAGACAAATTCAGATGAACATCTTGTTCAACATCATGTTCTTCATCCAAATTCATGTTTGTGGACTTAAAATGAGTTTATTGAAATGGAATGAAATGGCCAAAAGCAAATCTGCTTTGGGGAAAAAAATCAACTTTGTTCACGATGTCATCACCCAGAAAAAGTTGGGTGAAGAAACAAGCCAAACTGGACTGGCAAAAATGTTCCGTCCCATAACAGCAAAACTAGATGAGGTTGTTGCGTCGAATTTGAGGCAGCCATCCTTGCCAATTCGAAGGAGGAAACCAAAAGTCGATTCAAGCATAGATTATCTTCCGGAAGTCGATCCATTTGAAGAGATGGATGTTGGAGGTTTGTTTGACGATGAGATTGTTCCCCCGCAAGCAGCTGAACAAATCCCAGCAAATCCACCAACATATGAAGAAATAATGGTAGAAGATCCCGATCCCTCACTTCAAGAAGAAGAAGATGATCCTCCTAAATATGAAAAAGTCCTTGAGGAAGAAGCAAATGAGATTTTGACAAATTTGAATCTTGCTGATTATGATACAGTGGAAGAAGTTCTCAAGGAGAACGTCTCAGCGCAGCGGAAAAACAATTATCTCAACAACATTCTTAAGATTGCAAATCATCGGAAAAATCAACTGAAAGGGTATAAAGCGTCTTGGACTAAAAAGTTTAACAGGGGAGAAATAACTGCAGAGCAGCGGCAAATACAGCATCAAGGAATAGATCGTTCATTCCAAGCAATAAATGACTACTTGAGGCATTGGAAAGAAAAAATGGGAACGTTTTCAGGCTCTGGGTTGAAAAAAAGAAAAAAAGGTGGAGCTGTTCGTTTTTTCTCCAATCCCAAAGAACTTCTCAAGAAACTTGAGGTAATCATTGGCTCCATTCTTGCTGGAAACACAAATCTGGCAATCAGAAACACTGGAGTGGGCATTCTTGATCTTCTCCTGAAAGAGTCAGTGATTAACAAATCCCAGCATGAAAAGCTGTTCAAAAACTATTTCAAACCATAAAATGGAAAGAGAAATCGTCCTGTCATCTTACGCCGTTAAGAACAGACTAAACAAACCTGCAGATTTCACAACAAAATTTAATCGTCAAATTATTCTTGATCCGAATGAACATTATGTTGTTGGGCTGAAACGAATCATCAACATGAGTTTTACGTGGTATAACATCAATCCTCAATATGAAAATCAACTCATCAAGTTTTCTTCCGATGGTGGGAAAACATTTTCCGATATTGCTTTTCCTGCTGGGGTTTGGGGGTATACTGGAATGAATGATTTCATTCAGGAAGCAACAGTGGTGAAATCCGATGGAAAAGAAGATGTTTTTCCAATCAATCTGGCCTTCAGCAATGAAACTTTCAGAGTGACAATCACATTGGCTGAAAATTATCAACTGGATTTCACCCAATCAAATTTCCATGATCTTGTGGGGTTTGATAAAAAGATTCTGAAGGAGAAAGTTAATGTTGGCCCAAAAGTTCCAAATCTTAGTCAAGATACTGATATGTTGAACATTCATTGTGATTTAACAAATGATTCACTTGTGGATGGGGAAGAGACTGATATCATCTATTCCTTTTCCACATCTGTTCTGCAGGCATCATGGAGTTTTGAGCGTGAACCCATAAGAATAGCATTCTGTCCTGTGAACAAAAACACGATCAGCTCAATTCGGATGTATATCACAGACGGGAAAAGAAGAATTGTCAACTTGAATGGCGCAGACACAGCTTTCTCGCTGATATTAAAAAAACGAATCTAAAATGAAAGCATATGAATTTTCTCGAGTTTACCATCCCAAACTGGGGAAGTTTGTTTATAAGCACAAAGGAACGGGCATCATTTTTGATTCCATCTTCAAGCCACTGAAAAAGATGGCAGGACCAGCCATGAAAGGAATTCTCACGAAAGTTGCGAAACCATTTGCGAAAAAAGCTTTGGATGCAGGAATTTCTCACGCTGGAGAAAAAGTGGGCAAAATGGCAGTTGAAAAATCAGGTGATTTGATCATGAAAAAACTGGGAAATATGAGAATTGGGAAACCATCTGCAAGTCGAAAACCACAATCACGCCCTGCTTCTCATCCTGTAAAACAACCACAAAAAGAAAGTGCAACTGACATCCTGAATAGACTGATCAGTGGCCAAGGAATTTAAAATAATCTATCAAAATGGCTTTTCGATCGAATGAATATCTCCAAAGAAATGAATTAGTAAGATTCCAGTTGGATGATGTTATCAGAGCCCCAGCAAATGGGCAACATCAAGCAAAAAATGGTTATAAATTCACCATCAATGACAGATCAGCGTTTTATGACTGGCATAACGCTTATTTTGAAGTGCAATTTCAACTCCAGAAATTAGCAGACGGTGCTGGATATGCTGCTGCTGATAGGATAACAGTGTTGAATGGTTCTCATTCCCTGATAAAACACATGACAATCAGATCTGCAGGGAAGATTGTTTATGAACCTGACAATCTGCATAAAGTTACTTTTGTTAAAAATCTGTTGGAATACTCAGATGACTTCAGCAGATCAGTCGCAAAGAACAGTTTCTGGTATTTGGATGTAAATGCGACAACAGCTGCGAATAACACAGGATTTGAAGCGAGAAGAATCCAAACTCAAGCACTTCGAGACAATGGAACTGGAGGAGCAAAAGATGTTAATTGCATTATCCCCCTGAATCGTTTCTCCTTTTTCGAGGAACTGGAAGACAGGATGTTGGTCCCAATGCAGCTGCAATTCGAAATTAATCTTCAACAGGATTCTGAATTAATTCATATGGCAAATGGCACGGATCCTGGAAGAGTTGTCATTAACAGATTTTTGCTTTGGGTGCCGAGATTGACACCAAAAGATTCTCTTTATAACAAATTTATCAGTTCATTCCTGAAAGAATCACAATGGAAATATCTGAGGGAGATATATGATCAATCACCTTCTACACAATCATCAGGATTCTTCCAGATTTCAGCGAGCATTGATAATGTAAAGCATATTTTTGTCTGGCTGAAAAGAGCAGCTCCACCCAATGATGACCCTGCAGAAGATAACCCATATCTCTTTAACACGTTCAAACTGAATGCGGTAGATAATAACTCATCCTTGTCAACTTGCAGATTGGAGTATGGAAATGGAGTGTTTTACCCTGAAACTGACTATGACACGGAATCAAAAGTCAGAATCTTCAATGATGTCATGGCTTATGCAATGAGGAAAAATGACTTCAACACTGGTACTCAGTTGAATTTGGCTAACTTTCAATCTCTCTTCAGCCTCATTTATTTCGACTTGTCTTACCAAGCTGAAAAACCAACACGAGATCCCAAGCAGTTAATATTTCGATATACGCTGAATGCCAATGCAGCTGCAGCCTTCAATGTGCATGCAGTCGTTCTTTATGAGGAAACAGCTAAGATTGATAAAGTTGGAAATGAGCTGGTCATTGCCTAAAACATATGTTATCATTAAAAATGACAACATATCACCCATATAAAGTAAATTTGTCTAAAGGACAAAAACAAAAGCTTGGAAGAGCATTCAGAACAAACACTCCAGTCACCCTGAGATTGGGACGAAATCAAACAAGTGGAAATGATGAACTGATGCTGACAGCCAATCAAATTAAAAGAATCACAAAAGCAAAATCTCTGGGAAAAGGAGTTGAGATTAAGATAACAAAAACACAAATCAGAAAAGTGATGAAACAAGGTGGAAGTCTATTTTCTGCTGTTGTTCCTTTAGTGAAAACATTGGTGCCAACCCTGGGAAAAACACTTGGATTGTCAGCATTGGCTGGTTTGGCGAGTGAAGGAGCAAGTCAAGTCGTAAAAGCAATTAGTGGAAAAGGTCAAGTAGGTGGATTTCTCATTCCCCAAGATAAAATTCAGAAACTGATTGACAATAAAAATTTGTTGACAAATAAACAGAAACAAGATATTTTGGTTGCCTTGAAATCAGGTGGACAAGTTGTGATGAAACCATCTGCCAAACAATCTGGAGGAGCACTTGGCACCATTCTGGCATCCATTGGAATTCCACTTGCTCTTGACATGGTGAAAAACATGTTTGGAAAAGGTGCCCCTAGAGTTGGCAGACCAAAAGGAGGAAAAGGTGCTCCCAGAGTTGGACGACCAAAAGGAGGAAAAGGTGCCCCCAGACTGGGAACTCCTTGGGCAAGACCTCCTCCATTCATCGGAAGTTGGAGAAACTCTGTTGGAATGGGGGAAAAAAAATCAAAAAAGGGCAAAGGACTTCTGCTGGGATCGAAAAGTCCATTCAACAGCATTCCAATTCTCGGGGCACTTCTGTGAGACCCAAATTTGTAATTAAACCCCTGAATAATGTTGATCTGTTGAATTGGATTGAATATCTGGGGATCCCCAATTTCAAAGGAATATTTGCAAGAGATGAAGCTATGCCAAAACAACACAGCCCATGCATCATCAATCTTGATTCGCTTAAAAATGCAGGAACTCATTGGGTTTGTTGCGTCCCATCGCATGATAAAAAGTTCTTATGGTATTTTGATAGTTTCGGCATGGGCTATCCTCTCGAATTTAAAAGTTCCAAACCTGTAATTTGGAACAGCAGTCAGTATCAAAACATCAACAGTGTTCTTTGCGGGTATTATTGCCTTTATTTCCTACATCAATGGTCGCAGGGGAAAGATTTCTATGATATTCTCCAACCTTTCAGTTTGACTGACACAATGCAAAATGAGAAATTCATAAAAGATTATTTCAATTAAAAATGGAATCATATTGCGTCAAAGAAAAAAGAGTTACTGGATGCGTTGAACCATCCGGATATATGACTGCAAAAAATGGGAGAAAGATGTTTTTCTGCCATTGCGCTTCCTGTGGAATTAAAAAAACAAGGTTTGTGAAACAAAAAAAACTCGGGAAACTAAGTCTGCCCTCACAAGGTGGGGGCTTTTTCGATATAGCCGACAGTCATTCACTCGGTGAAATTGCCTTAAAAAGCGGCGTGAAAGGATTGACTAATCTTGGCCGCATTGGATTATCCAAAGTGGTTAAATCAGATTTTGCCAAACAAAAAATTAAAGGTGCGGTGAATAAATATCTTGATCAAGCATTGGACGCATTTACAAGTGACATTTCAAAGAAATGGCATCCCTTATCCGGCCGTGGGATCGATGCCCATGCTTTGATAGGAAAACTTCCCAGACCAAAAGGAGGATTCACTCTCCCCGGACATAACTTCACTGGCCCTTGGAACCCATTGGATAAGCAAGTCAGATTTGACGACACTGGAAAGATTCTGGAAATCTGGCAACAACCAACTGGAAAAACAGATGCAGTTTCTATGCAACATGATGTGGATTATACAATCTGTGCAAAACAAGCAGATCCACGCAAATGTAAAAATGAAGCAGACAGAAAGATGGTTGCCGCATTGGATGCTATTCCCTGGGCAGAAAGACAATGGGGACATGCTTTAGCAAGAAACACAATCAACGCAAAACAAAAACTGGGTCTCGGTCTCCCAAAAAACGGGAAAAGATTTTGAGTGAAGGCTGGACTCAAAATCTGGCAAATGAACTTCACCAGCCAATAAGAAGACGCTTCCCAAAACGAAAAGTCATTGCGTTTGGCGTTGACAACATTTGGGCAGCTGATCTGGTTGAGATGGGGAAATTTTCAAAGTGGAACAAGGGAATAAGATATCTCCTGATGGTGATCGATGTTTTCTCAAAGTTCGGTTGGATTCACCCCCTGAAAGACAAGCGAGGACAAACAGTTGCAGATGCTTTCCGATCCATATTTGCGAAAGCGCGAAAACCGAAAATGCTTTGGACAGACAAAGGAAGTGAATTTTTCAATGGAACTATGAAGGATCTCCTGAATAAGAATGGGATAAAATTATATACCACAGAGAATGAAGAAAAGTCATCTGTGGTTGAACGTTGGAACAAGACTATGAAGGAGAAACTCTTCCGGATGTTTTCTGCTGACAATAATACAATTTTCTTTGACAAACTGGACAGGTTAGTGAATCAATATAATAACACTTATCATTCAAGCATTAAGATGTCACCTGCAGAGGCGAGCAAACAGAAAAATGAAACAAAGGTTTTTGCTAATCTTTTCGGAGACATGATTTATGCTAAACACAACCCAGCAAAATTCAAAGTTGACGACAAAGTCCGAATTTCAAAATACAAACGAAAGATATTCGACAAAGGTTTCACGCCGAACTGGACAGAGGAGATATTTGTCGTCGACGAGGTTTTGAACACAAATCCTCCGACGTATAGGTTAGTCGATCTGTTGGGAGAAAAAATAACTGGATCATTTTACGAGGCGGAACTCCAAAGGACAAACCAAAGCGTGTTTCGCATTGAAAAGGTTATTCACCGCGACCAGAAGAAAAAGAAAGCCTTGATTAAATGGAAAGGATATCCCGATAAATTCAATTCCTGGGTTCCACTGAGTGATGTGGAAAATCTCTGAGACAGAATATAAATGTGGAACATTCATATTCATTCCAAGACACGCATCACGCGGCTCACTTCGTTCGCTCAGCTTCGCTTCACTTTTTTTCTTTCAATCCCTGGTGGATTTCCCAGAGGAGACAACTTTGTTTTTGGAGATTATTTTTGAGAATCTTGTGTTCCTCTTGGAGGTTGACAAATGATTCAAAGAGGAGTTCTATTGTGTCTTCCTCTTCTTCATTTTGCTCTGCTTCTTCCATCTCCGAATCAGAGACAATAAATTCCTCGTCAGATGTTGTTGGGGTTTCATCTTCACTCCTTTCTTCCTCCTCTGAGCAAGTGGAACAATTTTCATGGTCACTGGCTTCCATTTTCTTTCCATTTGTTTTTTTTGAAGATTGTTTGGATTATTTTTTCTTGTTCTGCCCTTCTTGATGGAAGAATAAGCAGTTTGAAATCATCTTCATTTGGGTTGAAACCATTCTTTTTCAGAAGGGAGAAAAGAACTTGATTGAAATTGAGAAACTTTTTTCGCTTGAGATGAAGATCATCATATGTCAGTGAAAAATATTTAAAATCGTCAATGAGGAACTTTTCCAGATGCTCATAATCATTCCCATCGTGATTTGTTATGTGATTGAAAATTTCATGATCGTTGCCATTGACTTTTTTCCATTTGGAAGCTTTGACAAACTCCCTGACTTTTTTTCTTGTGATTTCATCGCGAGGAATTTGGGAGAGAATTTCTTTTTGATAAAACTCGAGATCTTCAAGTGGAATTTGGTTCTTCCCCTGATTTTTACGGATGACATCTTTAAAATGTTCCAGTCTGAAATTTTTGTGAAAATGCCATGTTGTTGTATATGTTTCTTGAATAATTTCAGGAGTGTCATCTATTTCCTCATCTTCATCTTCATCTTCGGAATCAGACATTTTCTTTTCTTTTCCCAAAGTATTTGCAAAAGGACATTGGAGACTGAAATAATTCTCTCTGGAAAAATATTTTGTTGAAAAAATAAATTTTCAACAAGTTTTTTCTCTGGATATGGATCTGTTTTTTAGATTTAAAAATTTATTTTTTGACTCTCGTGTCTTTTTTACCCGGATGGTACCTCCTGGTTATTGAATTTCTGGCTGCTGGAGAAATATTTCTCCTGAATTTCAACTGGAAAATATTTCTCCTGAATTTCAACTGGAAAATATTTTGTTGAAAAAATAAATTTTCAACAAGTTTTTTCTCTGGATATGGATCTGTTTTTTAGATTGAAAATTTATTTTTTCTTCTCTCTCTTCTTTTTTACCCTGATGGTACCTCCTGGTTATTGAATATTTCAACTGGAGAAAAATATTTCAGCTGCTGAAAAATTACATAAACAACTGAAATATTCTCCAGTTTTTTCTCTGGATATGGATCTGTTTTTTGGATTGAAAATTTATTTTTTCTTCTCTCTCTTCTTTTTTACCCTGATGGTACCTCCTGGTTATTGAATATTTCAACAACTGGAAAATTCAGTTGCTCATGCAATATTTCAACAACTGGAAAATTCAGTTGCTCATGTAATATTCAACAAGTTTTTTCTCTGGATATGGATCTGTTTTTTGGATTTAAAAATTTATTTTTTGACTCTCGTGTCTTTTTTACCCGGATGGTACCTCCTGGTTATTGAATATTTCAACTGGAAAAATATTTCAACAACTGAAATATTCAACAAGTTTTTTTCTGGATATGGATCTGTTTTTTGGATTTAAAAATTTATTTTTTGACTCTCGTGTCTTTTTTACCCGGATGGTACCTCCTGGTTATTGAATATTTCAACTGGAAAATTTCTGGAGACAGTAGATAGATATTCACGGCCACCGTGGATCCGAAGGTCCCCCTTAATTTTAACGTTTCTAAATTTAAAATGAACCTTACGGGGATAGTAAGAATATGCTTTGTTTGACAGGAATATGAAGTGGCACTTTTACAATCAATGAAAATATGTCTCTGACAAATTAAACAGAAAGTTGGCATTTAGAGATGCTGCGAAATTTTGGGAGAAGATGAGAAACGAGATTCTGGAATATTTTCATTGAGTTGTGGTGGTTTCAACATAACGAATCAATCGAGTCATATAATTTTAACGAATAAGTTTTTACGTTAAAATTAGCAGGGGGACCGAGGATGCACCGGTGGCCGTGAATATCTATCTACTCATCTGAGATATGCTCATCATTCAATATGCTGTAAAATTCTTCTTTTGGTGGCAGCTTTTCATTGAATTTATCAAAACTGTCCATGAAGTCGTATGGATAGACTCCTTTTTGTGACATTAAATCAAGTTTTTCACTTTTGAATTTTTGAGAGGTATATTTCAACAATTTTTTTGGTAGATTGCTCACTAGTTTTTCCAAACTTGAGCTCATAAATTGGAAACTATCAATAAAGGTAAGATGATTACCCAACATGAACGCCATATATTTTTCCATGTTGTTGGAATTGCATTGATGTTCATTTGACACTTTTCACCTTTCTTATTTGTATATGTATGCTTCTTGACTATTTCACCAATCTCTTGCATTATAAAATGACTGTCATACCCACGGAGATTGTGGAATATAACCGGTATCTTATCAGGTAATCGGAAGTTAATATTACAATCTTGATGCGCTGATCCTCTATACTTGCCAGTTATATGACAATGATCTCGAACTCGAATATCTTTCTCTGTATGCTTTTTATCACATATATGGCATTTATCAGCTTTTTGGAATTCTTCTTCATCCTTTTTTGTCATTTTTAATGGTTTGTTAAAATATCTTTTATTCATATTACGACAATATTTAACTTCTTCTAACATAGCTTCCATAAATTTGTTAACAGCTTTTTCACCTCTATAGATCTGTATTGGTTTACTATATTTATCATCATAACAGCATACAACCTTATAACCATAACCACAATCAGTATGTTTTTGATACGATTCAGTATAGGATTTGTCATTGTTTGGTCTGCATCCTTCTATTTTTTCTGTAATAGCTTCAAAATCTGCATAGATGGCAAATGGTACAGGTAACTGCTTATGAAAGTTGTTGAATTTCAATGTTATTATCCTTTGACGGCATTTTTATGGCTTGTTTTCCATTTATGATGATGCAATTTTCTTTATGATTTAATAATACTCTTTCACTACTGAAACATTGTAAACAATACATACAAAAATGCTTTCTATGTTCATGTTTTGTTTGATTATACATAAATTTATTGAAGTCTTTTATTAATACATAATGTCTGTTTTCACCTTCTGTTATTAATAATAAATGCATTTGATCTTCAAATTTTTCTTGGGATATGTAAATAGGAAATGGTTGTTTTTCTTCATATCCAAATACATTGATATTGATATTATTCTGTTTTTCTATCTTGTTGTACTGTTTGGTGGTGACTGGGAATTCAATCCCCGAATAATTTAAATTTTCAATGAATTGTTTGTCAACTTTTTTCTCTGTGGGTATTTATTCTGTGGATTCAAATGTCTGATGTGACACCATCTAAAACACTGATTGTCTTCGTTTTTCATGTTGATCAAACCTTTGGCACTATTTCTTAGTTCTTGTGGTAATTTAATGTATGAAGAGCCTCTCATTGGTTGATATTTTACTATGTTGAGATAATGATTATCAACAGATTGAACAGTCCAACCAGATCCTTCTGAAATCCAAACTGCGATCTTGTTTAATATGTTTTGCTTTGACACTTGTAGTGATTCAGTGATCTCTAGATTGTTTATGATTGTTTGAACTAGACTGTTGAAATAGGCAGTTTTATACACTGTTTCTCCATTTGATATTTTTGTAAATGTTACCTCAAGCGTTTCAACGAATTTTAATCCTTTCATTGATGTTAATACACTGATCATATGGTATTCAATACCCTTTCTAGTGTTTTGTAGTTGAACTAATGGGTCTTTATCGTTTTTAATTGTGATTTCATAAGATTTAGTATAACCTTTTAGAGCTTTGTCTATTTTCTCTATTTTAGTTCTTGGAGCAGGAACTGAACTGGTTTTTCTGCAACTGACTTTTTAGTTCTAGGTGCTGGAACTGGTTTATAGTCGTCTCTGAACTCAATCGGCGGTAAAATAATATTGTCTTCATACTCATTCACCATCTGTTTAACACTTTTTCTTGGTGTAGGAACTGGTCTCCTACGTTGTTTTTCGTCATCCACTATTATAATTTTAGGCTTCTTCTTCTCTTGCTTTAATAGCAATTTAATGAGTTCTGATTTACTGAGTTTTTTAAGATCACTCTTGTTCATTATATATACTATAGTATAGATAATTCCTTAAATAGTTTTCAGTTGGTGTGTTTAAACGTGTTCATGAATTCAAACAATCCAGTTATGAATCATTTGAACAGTATTAGATAAAATATATACTCAATCTATATCACGTAACGGATATGTCTGAATTATGAATGCAGGTAGTTTGATATTATTCCTATGTTTCTTCGTTTTCATATGACAGAACTTTCCGGCTAGCTTGTAGTTGATATTGTTATTACATACAAAGCAATACCAAGGCTTATTTAGCATGTAACGATTTTTTGATTCTTTAATAGCTTCTTTTTTTTCTTCTTCCGTATGATATATAGGAGGTCTTCCTCTTCCTCTCTTAATTTTCTTGTTTTCCATATATATGTACTATATATTATTTATATCTTTATAAGTGTTTATGTATATATTTTGAATGGTTTTTTAATGTTTTTGATGACTTAAATTTTCTAGAACAGTGATTACATTTGATTCTTACTCCATCAAAATAATGAATGATTTCTTCTAGAATTTCATCATAATCATTACTGACTAACACTTTAAAACTGTTGTTTCTATACTCTTGCAACATTACTCTTTGATCCTCCGATAATTGCCCATTTCCTCTAGGGTTTTTAAATTCAATAGCAAAGCCTGAATACACTTTATGTAGATTTTGAATGATCAGATCAGGCGATCCTTTTTGATAACCCATATTATAAGATTTCAATCTCATGTCACTGTTTATTTGGTTTTCACCTAGTGATGCAATTAAAAGTGCTTTTGGATGGTGGTTTCTTATATAGTTAACCACTTTTTTATGTAAGTCATACTCTGACTGTATATTAAAAGTTAACATTTTAAAAGGTTTGTGGTTATATTCATACCGTCCAGTTTTTCTGATTGATGGTAAAACCTCTTTTGTGACCCATCGTTTGAATTCCTTTGCTTTATCCATATCAGATCTTAAAATGAGGCTATACAGTCCGGATTCATTTATATAAATTACATGGTTATTTTTTAGGGGGAACGAATCGTTCCCCCAAGATTTGAGGTTGTTTAACGTAATTTTATCTTCAGAATCAACATGATCACGAATAGCTTTACGAGTATTTGTATACTTTAAGATGTTAGCAACAGTCTTAGCTTGGAACCATATATCATCATCCTTCTTGATAATATCTAGTTTAGTTTCTTCATAAATAAAAATTTCTGTCATAATAGGCATAATATATCAATGTATTGTATTCTTCCATTTAAGTGACTATGAGATAACCAGAAATATTAATATATTTGGTTACCTAAACAACAAAAAGACAGTATATACTGTAAGTCTACCTTATATACATTAGATAATATCTCTTTAAAACATTTCATATATTCTTTAAATCCCTAAATGGTATCCAACTATTAAATTCGTCACTATAACCTTTCCACTTCACTAAAGCTTGCTTCTTTTTATAATCTCTCCGAATGACTTTATCAATACGGAAAACATCCTGCTTGGCTTTTAATAATTCAGGTTCATAAAAACTCCCTTGAATATCTTCACCTCTGAGATCTTTCAGTTTGTATGTTATTGGATTAGTGTATTGTATTTTATCAACTATGAATATCTCCTCTGTCCAGTTTGGAGTATAACCTTTATCAAACACTTTACGTTTATACTTACTTATTCTCACCCTATCGCCAATTTTAAATTTCGGTTTAGATGACAATTGTTCCATATCGCCATATAAATTAAAGTAAACAGCTCCTTTATTTTTTTTCTTTAATGCTTCAACGGGTGTCATCTTTATGCTTGAATGTTTTGTGTTGTTGTACTGTTTTACTAGTTTGGGGAGCATATCGAGATACATAGTATTACCTTGAACTGTGAACTGTTTCCACATTTTGGATTTAATTGTTCGATTCCAACGCTCAACTACTGATGACTTCTCTTCATTCTCAGTTGAGTACATATGTATCCCATTTTTCTCTAATAGGTCTTTCACATGTTTGTTATAGAATTCTGTTCCCTTGTCAACCCATAGATATTGTGGTTTTCTGCCTTCCTTGAATATTGTTTTGAATGCTTCAGTGACAGATTCGACTTTCTTATCCTTCAATGGCACAATCCAACCATATTTGCTGAAGACATCAATAACCATAAGAAGATATCGATAACCTTTATTCCATTTACTAAACTGTTGCATTTCAACTAGATCACTTGCCCATATTTCATCGATATGATTTGTGATTACACGCCGCCGAGTGAAGTTGCGTTTTATGAGTGCATGCAACTCATCTGCTAATTTTTCTTGCCAGTTTTCTTCACTCGACGGCTTTTTACGTTTTTTGAAACTCCGAGACCTAGTTTCTGCTTCGTATTGATAACATTTCTTGCCAACCAATGCCCCCATTGTCTCTCATCATATGGCACGTTGTCTAAAGCTTGAACCATTTTTCGGTCTGCCTTATTTTTACATTTTCTGTCGTCTTTACAAATAGTGTAATCAACATCATGCTGCATACTTATAGCATCTGTTTTACCAGTTGGTTGGTCATATATTTCCAATATTTCACCAGTTTTCGGGTCATATTTCAGTTGGCTCTCCAAATTATTATATGGGCCAGTATATTTATGACCGGGTAATGTCCACCCCCCTTTTGGTTTTGGTAATTTACCGATAGCCTTATGAATATCAACAGCACCACCACTGTGTAGTGGATTTAGTTTTTTCGATAAATCCGATGTGAAACTGTCAAGTGCTTTATCAAGGTATTTGTTTACAGTACCTTTAATCTTTCGTTTTGCAAAATCAGATTTAATTGCCTTTGATGCTCCGATTCTACCTAAATTATACAAACCTTTTAAAGCGCTTTTAGCTGCTATTTCACCAAGACTGTGACTACCTTCTATATCTAAAAATCCGCCAGCCATCTCTGACTGGCTATTTATTTTAAATCTTTATTGGATACAAAACGTGTTTTAGTAGCCCCACATTCGCTACATTGAGATTTTAGCATAAGACGATTATTTTTTGTTTTAACAAGTTTTTCAGTACCAGGTACCGATTTTGTTTGCTTCTTCTGTTTTACACAATATGATTTAACCATTATATATATAAGTTAGATATTTTTGAAATAATGTTCGAGGAATCTCTCATTCTTCATTGTGTCATAAATGTCGAACACCCCCAATAGATTGTAATATGAATTCCCTTTATTCATTTCATTTAAAAAGTATAGACAGAAGTAACCACATGTTGACGTTTTTATATTTTGGATTTGATTGTTTTGATGTAACAGAGTCAAATTCTTTCTTTTTGCATGATTTACAATCTCCTGAGTAGGAGGCATACCGAAACTATCGAAATAATTAACTGTATTGTTTTTAACATAAGTAGCAACCCAATGAGACCCTTGCATGTATGATGGTTCGAGATTGTATATGAATAAAGCCTGTTTATGATTATGTGGAACTCTTTCATCCCTTGACAGAACATCACTGATTGGGATGTTTACTGAATATCTGCACCATTTTATTAGATCATGATTACTTAACGGGATGTCTTTGTGGAATTTCGGTTTTACAGTATTGCTCCTAGAAGTGGGATGCCATTGAATGGGCTGTTTTTCCCTAATAGTATGCCTTCTCCCGACTTGTTTTTTTTTTGGTAGTTTTTTTTTTAATCCCCATACCATTCAAATCATTCCATGAACCTATAAATGGAGGTGGTTGTCTGTATGCACCAATTCTCGGAGCTCCCTTACCCCCTTTTTTCTTACTAATTCCCATTCGTGGAGCCCCACTACCAGTTTTACCAGTCAAAGCATTTAGAAGGAGTGGAACACCAATGCTTGCCAACAGAGTGCCTAAAAATCCACCTGATTGTGTTTTTGTTGGTTTTATATGGACACCTGAACCTGATTGAAGGGCATTCAATATATCCTGTTTTTGTTTCGTCGATAAAAGATGCTTATATTCTATCAGCTTATTAATTTTGTCTTGTGGTACGAGAAAACCACCCGACTGTACGCCTTTGCCAGATATTGATTTCACAATCTGAGAAGCACCTTCTGAAGCCAATCCAGCAAGAGCTGATAGCCCAAGGGTTTTACCCATAGTTGGTGCTAGTGTCTTTCCAATACTCAAGATAGAAGTTAGTAGACTACCTCCAACCTGTTTTCTGATATTACTTTTGACAAGTTTAATATCCATACCTTTATTCATCATACGATTCTTCTCCAATCTCTTCTTTACCATTGCTGGTACATATAGAATATCATTTCCGTTCAGAGATTCATTTGATAGTCTGAGAACAATAGTTTCCCTTTTTTTGAAAGCATTGCTAAGATTCTTCTTTTGATTGTCAGACAAATTTACTTTGATTTCAAAAAGCTGAGTCATTTCTTATATATAATATATATTATATAAAATTTCACATGATATATATGAAATAAGGATATTTATTTTATTAGCAATTTATTACTTTTTTACACTATAACCAATTCATTACCCACCTTGTCAATGACAACTGTTTCATCATATAGGATGATAGCATGTACGTTGAAAGGACTGTCTCCAACACTATTAGCATTGAGTTTATACCTAAAAATCAACTGTTTGGGGTCTCTTGTTACTTTCTCTGCTTGATATGATAGATCGAAATAGATTAGTGGATAGAGACTATTATAATTAGCTAGATTCAACTGGGTTCCGGTGTTGTAATCAGTCCTTCTCATTGCATAAGACATTAAATCGTTGAAGATTCTTACTTTTGATTCTGAATCGTATTCAGTCTCTGGGTAGAAAACTCCATTTCCATATTCTAGACGACATGTTGTCAAATAACTACCATTTCCACGATCGGCGTTGATATTATAAGTATCGAATTCATATGGATTCGCCTCTGCATTGTTTGATTTAGCTCGTTGTAGGTATATAAAAATTGCTTTAACACTGTCAATACTAGAAGAAATCTGGAAGAATCCACTACTATGTGTTGGTGCTGACACTTCATACATTTCTCTGAGATACGTCCATTTATCCTCTTTCAAAAAAGAGCTAACAAACTTATCGTACAGACTGTCCTTTGGAGTCAATTTTGGGACCCATAGTAGGAATCTGTCAATGACAACCCTTCCATCATCAACTGCTGCAGTTTTTTGAAGCAGTTCGCCATCATTCTGGAGGTGTAAATTGAACTGCAGCTGCATGGGTACCAACATCTTATCCTCCAGCTCTTCGAAGAAACCGTAACGATTAAGAGGTACAATTACATTGAGATCATTATTCCCTGTTGTTAAAAGTCGTCTAGCCTCAAATCCTGTATTCTGATTAGCATTAGCTATCAGATGATTTGTATCCAAATACCAAAGACTATTCTTTGCCACACTTCTTGAGTAATCATCTGAATATTCCAGCAAATTCTTCACAAAAGTGACCTTGTGTAGATTATCAGTGTCGTACACAATTTTCCCAGCGCTTTTAATCATCATGTGAGAAATCAAACTATGGGCTCCATTTATTGTTGTTATCCTATCAGCACCATAAGCTGTACCATCATCCAATTTTTGTACCTGGAACTGGACCTCAAAATAAGCATTGTACCAATCATAGAAACTCGATCGATCATTAATTGTAAATTTATACCCATTTTTGTCCTGATGTTGACCGTTAGCTGGGGACCTGATTACATCATCGAGTTGGAATCGCACCAACTCATTCCTTTGTAGAAATTCACTTGTTCTAAAAGACATATATTATTATGTTATATAAAATTTAACAATTAAAAAATATATTCATATTAAAATCATTTTATTGATTCTATACTAATCTCACTCTACGTCTTCTCCTCAAACCATCTCCAGAAATGAGTCTATTCAGTATCATATCAGTACTTTCTTGATCTAGTTTTGGCTGATAATGTTGCTGCAGCTGTTTAATGGGTGAGGATGGAACAATTGCTGTTTGTCTTGTAGCTCCTTTTCTCAAATTTGCCAATCTTTTCATTATTAGGTCTCCTGACTTCTCTGATACCGCCTTACCCAGTCGCTCACCTGCATGGGATATCCCCGATTCTAACGCCTTCTTTGCTATTGGCTTAGCAAATTTCTTGAAAACAGATGATGCCACACTCTTTAATGGTTTGAAAATATTATCAACGATAAGCCCAGACCCTTTGTGTTGATATACAAATTTACCAAGTTTTGGATGGTAAAATCTTTTGAATTCATACGGTTTCATTATACTATTATGTTATATTATTCTATACTTTTCAGAATCAGTGAGAAAGATGTATCTGCTCCATTCAGGTTAACTAATCTTCTTTTTCCATCAGTAATGTATACCCTGATACTACTAATATTATTCTTATTGACTGGATTGAATGTGACTCTTCGTGGTTCGAGGGTAAAGGAGTAACTAGGTTGGAGTACGCTGGTCGAGAAGGAATAAATGATGTCTGTATCTTGACCGTCTACAAGTGAATCATTAATTAGGTCACAATGGATATTCAGGATATCTGTGTCTTGACTGAGATTGGGCACTTTCGACCCTATATTTGTTTCATTAGATAATACTGTCTTATCAAACCCGATTAGATCATTAAAATTGGAATGCGTCAAATCAAGCTGATAATTCTGAGCCAATGTAATCGTAACCCTAAATGTTGTATTATCGAATTCAAGAGTGATAGGATACGTATCACCAGTTTTTGTTATATCTTTAATATATGTATTAAAATCTGTATAATTCCAGACCCCGGCTGGAAAGGTGATGTTGTTAAATGTTGAACCACTGTCGGAGCTATATTTAATTAATTGATTGTTATATGCAGCATTAACATTAAACCATGTAAAAGACATGTTAACGATTCGATTAAGGCCGATCACATATTGAGAATTTCTATCCAATATTATAGGCCTGTTAAATTTTGTTGTGAAATCTTCAGGTTTATTATTTAATTGGGACTTCACACTATAGGAGGATAATACTATCTCTCGTTCCATATATATAATAAAGTTATATTAATTATATTTTGAAGTACTTATTATACAATTTATTATATTGTGATCTATTGATTTTCGATATTTTCAATAATGTGTCCAATATAGTTACTCCCATATTTCGCATCTCAATGCTGGTATTCCCTGCCAATCTTTCACCAATAATCAATTCCAATTTTTTCGAAAGCTGCTTTACATCATTAAAAAACATAATATTTCCACCTCTCTGTTTTCTTCCTCGGCCTTTGATTCCGGAACCTTTCATTGTTTGCAGTTTAGTCTCATAATGTTTTATGTATTCATTTAAAGTGACTCTTGCGTTGTCTATTCTTTTGTTTCGCATATGCCTTTCACCTGATGATATCTCCCCCTTATTGTATTGTTTTGTAACATTTGATTTATAGCCACTTAATTGGCCCCTTTTTGTTTTGGTCTGCTTTATAATCTTATTAAGATAGGCCTTAGTCTTTTTATGTGTCATTTCTGGTTGATTTATCCTCATTTCCACATTTTCATAATCCGTAATACCAATATCATTCAAAATCTCATTACTTATATCTTCATCATCTAATCCATAATCGATCTCATCGTCGTCATCATATTCTGGCGGTAAATCATCTGGTTGATTAACAAAGTATTGAGGATCAACATAAATGTCTTTATTTCCCTCCATAAGATCTTGTAACGATTCTTCATATGTTGGTGGTTTTGGTACAATTTGCTTATCTTGCTGTGGTGGTACATAATCACCAAAATCAATCAGCCCTTCTACATCTATGTCTTCATATGGATCAACTTCAGGCATATAGTCAATACCAACTTCCCCTTTCTTCAGTGGTCGTTTTTTCCTTGGATGCATCCTTAAATCTAAATTATTGTCAATAACATCATCTAATTTACTAGTAACTGGTTTGAATACCTTCGCTAATGACTGTTGGCTTGTCTGCTGACCGATATTATGTTTTGTGATTACATCATGGACATAATTGATTTTATCCCCTAATTCAGATTTTCTCTTTGCAAGTTCTTTCCACTTAAGTAAACTCATTTATTGTTATATTATTACGTTACATAAAAATGAAAATCATATATAAAAAATAACGTTTAACACTGTGTTATACACCGTGTTGAACACCGTGTTGAACACCGTGTTATACACCGTGTTATACACCGTGTTATATTGAAATAATATACCCATATAATATAAATGAAAATACCAAATTACGACGTTGAAGACGATGTGGTCTCGAACTTTAGACAGTTATATGATTTCATGCCCGATCGATCATTTCGGATGTTGGTTTGCGGCCCAAGTGGTTCGGGAAAAACAAATACACTTATGCATATATGATTTACAATTTATTGTACTTTGATAAAATATACCTGTATGCGAAAAACTTAGAGCAGTCCAAGTACCAGAATCTTATGGATATGTTCCAGCCAATAAGTGATGAAGCTGGTTATAATGTTATTGAAGCAAGCAATGATCAAATTATTCCTGTGAATGATATTGATAGTGAAAGTCAGAAAATGGTAATATTCGACGATTTCGTATGTGATAAAAACCAAAAACCATTAGTCGACTATTTTATACGAGGGAGACATAAAAATTGCAGTGTGATTTATCTGAGTCAAAGCTACTATAAGACACCGAAAGACATAAGATTGAACTGTTCACATTTCTGTCTTTACGAATTCCCAAGCACCAATGAAAAGAGTCTAATTTGCCGTGAAAACAGTATTTCAAAACAATTATATGATAAAGCAACTAAAGAACCATTTTCATTCATATATATTGATAAACCAAGGAAATTCACAACCAAGAATTTCAATGAAAAAATATAATATACTCATATTATATATAATGAGTTATTCAAACGGATTACTGCCATCAACAACAACAACAACAACAACATCACAAGGGCCACCAGGCCCGCCAGGCGTTGGCTTCAAATTGACAGATGATGGTAATTATGATATGCAAAATAAAAAAATAGTAAATATAGGAACAGTTACTGGTTTGAATGATGTAGTTGATTTCAAATTTATTAGAAATACATTTGTTAGTAAGCATTTACCATTAGTTACAGCAAATCTTGATATGAAAAACAATAATATAAGAAATTTAAAAACACCAATTTCAGAAAAAGATGTTGTTAATAAAGAGTATGGAGACACGCATTATTTAAAATTAGATGGAACAACTCATATGGTGGGGGATCTTGATATGCGGGGACATAAACTAATTTTACCCGGTGAGATTGATATGGATAGAAAATTAATCACAAACATGGACACTAATACAAATGATGACTTGTCCGCGGTCAACATGATAACTCTCAAAAATCAGGTCAATAACAAAGCTAATATTACAGACGCGTATATGAAAAATGAAAGAATAGTATTAACTGATCACATGGATGCTAATTATCATACTATATTAAATATACAAGCAGCTGGTGATAACGATGCTTTTCCTTTTTATCATGGTAAGACACATTTTGTAAATTATGATGGTCAACAATATGATGCGAAGAATAAGAAAATCGTAAATGTAATAACCGACGAATCCAACGATTTAAGTAGTGTAAACATGGTTACTTTGAAAAAATATCACCCAAATGCACCTTCTCATACGCATGAAGTCACTCAGGATATTGATTTGAAGCATCTGTTCAATATTGTGAATTCAAAACAACAGTCATTTGATTTTTATCGCACTCATTACGATCATCTTCCATGTTACGAAGATATCCGGGGAATATTTCTCAGTCGCAAAGAAGAATTTCCGATGGAGGTTCAACTTAACATGAATCATCACAGTATCACTAATCTCAAAGATCCACAATATGGAGGAGAAGCTGCGACAAAAACATATGTTGATACACATTTAAACGAAAAATTAGACAAAACGATTTCCAGCGATCTCGATATGCAAAATCATAAGATTACTAATCTAGCAACACCTTCACCAAATGAGAATGGTGCTGCCGTCAATGTTTCGTTTTTCAACTCCGAACTCAACGATTCTAATTCGAACATGTACACACGAATATCAGACGATTATAAGAGTTATGTAAACAAGTCACATATATCTTCCTCAGCTAAAAAAGACGTTTTCAGATACATGATGGAAGATGTTAATCAGAGCTCATCGGAGAGTAATATTGTTGTTAATGGTATTATCGATTTTGTATCCAGTCCACACAAAATTAACAAGAAAGCCTATGATATAACTCTTACGACAGACAATGACGATGACTTCGCGTCAAGGATAGGTTTTAATGCACTAAATCTTTCTCAAGGTGAGTACACTATGGTGATTGAGTTTTTCGTTCCAGATAAAGCTCATATTAGTTCGACAACTGTTAATGTTGTATCAACAGTTATTAATATTGGGCAGCAAACTACAAAGATATTTAACACTGAAGGATATACGAAAAGCATTGTTCATTTACACAAATGGCAGGTTTCTCCTCCTGAATATATAATGATAGATCTTCATGGTAGTATAACAAAAGGAAATACAAATAAAGCACATCTAATCGTTTATGGCGTTCAAGGACATGTCTCGAGTGTTGATTCAGATGTATTTGATTCTGTTTTTGTAATTGAAAATGGAAAAATGACAATGGAGACCGATATTGATTTGAATGGTAGAAAACTAATTGGTTTACCAAAACTGAAAAATAAATTCATATTTTCAGGAAATTATACGAAAAATAAGAACAGTAATAATATCATATTCAACGGTTCATCATCATTTATTGCATTAATTAATTTGAAATTAGTAAAATTATGGTTGATGATATTGGACGATAAACCGCCTGAAGGATACAAAAAAATGTTTATATTAATCAATAACACTTCGTTCGCTCCGCAAAATTGGGAAAAAACATCAAATAAAATTTTATACACTTTCAATATATCAACATCAGTTATCAATTTCAATGAAGATACAGTTGTACGAATCAAATTAATAACATTGGATCATGGTAATTCGTTTCCTCCATATAATTGTCATGTTAGTACACTTTTTGAAGAGTTTTAATATAATAACTAAAACATACACCATATTTTTATATATAAAAGCTACATTTAATATAATCAATAAATATATATGCTGAATTTGGATAACGCAATTAATTTTTGCAATAAATTTTTTACAACTCAAAAAAACCTACATCCTAATACTAAAGATGAAATATTAAAATCGGCTTTAATATATCAATTTTTGTATGTAAACTATTTGAATAAGCCAATATCATTTAACCAAATATTAGAAAAACACCCTGACATTGGATTAATAGGACCAGGTTCTTGTACTCTAAATACCAATTACCAATTTTTAATTAAACATGCTATTTTTCATGATTCATTTGGAAGATTTTATAATGACTATAAAAAAGGGCCTGGATACACATATTGCTTCCTTTCAATGCCGAAGAAATTAAAAAGATCTCCATTAACCCATTCACTCCTGAGAATTTTTACGTTTTTGAGCGATTTTCTGCATTCACACGCCCCATAGGATTTCGTGACTCCATATTTGAAGTTACCATTGAAAGTGCTGCTGTTCTAAAACACTGAAGGCTCGAGTTTACTGAAAACGTCATTGTGACGATCTCATTTTGCTTCGTTGATTTGCAATAAAGGGTCCAATATGAATTATCTACGATTTTTGGTAAGTTCACAGCCATTTTTCATCTTTAGTAGCTGCCTGGTGAGCATCATTAAGCTTGGAGGTAGTTCAGAGTCCACTTCTCAATGAAGCGAGTTAGTTGTTGTACTTCGTTTACGAATTTGGCTCGTTGCTCGTTGAACTGGAAAAAATGGCCGCCTGGAAACGAAGCAGCTTTGGGACTCGACTCTGGATGAATTTCTCGACCTACCGCGGCATATTTTGGAAGTTGCGACCACAGGAGAACACAACAAGCGCGAAATTTCGGCGGTGGGTCGGAGTGGCTGTGGACTTAGTATAAATATGAAATGTGTGCGGAAAGAAACGAACGCTGTCAAAATTCTTGGCCATTTCCCAGCATGCAGTGCGGTGGTGATATTGAAAATTGAGGCAAGGTCAGTATGCATTAGAACGAGAGGCTAGAGCTCGGCCCGAGCAACGAATAAGAGCAAAAAAATTCACTGCTAAGCTAGGACTAGGACTGAATTTTGCTGTGAATGTTGACTTTTGGGTTTGCCATGATGATTTGAATAAAAAAAACTAAAGGCAAAAACGTGATTTTTGTTGTTTTTCTATGACGTTAAAAACGGTCATTTTTGTTATTGTCCAAATTCAAACGCTGATATTCTGCAAAAATCGCTGACTTTTTTGTGTTTATTGGGTATCTCAATTTGAGGACTTTCTAGTCAATGCTCAGAACTGCTAAATAGGGCAATGTTCGCGCGATTGAGAAAGTTGCAATTTTTTAAAGCAGTGGAGAATTGTACGGCCGGTTTTGGCCGGTGTAGGAGCGAATGGGTTAATGGGCCAAATAAGTGGTGTATTATATTGTCTTATTTCAAATCCTAAAATATAATATGTACTAATAATATATAGAATAGAATGACTAAAACAGATATCTTTCAATTTAATCATATCGATAAGTGTATAAGCAAAGAAAAATTATCTGAAATCAAAGCGTTATATAGATATTACCACAAACGCTTTTGGTGTTATAAAAAGGCTTTCAAATATTTTAAGAGATTGAATTTAATTGTAAATGTTACTTCAACAGGCTTAGTAGTTATTGGTACAGTAGCTGGTAGTATCACATTAAATCCTGCTATACTAGCTTCTATTTCTGGAGCTGGTTTATTGCTTAAGACAATATCTGAAATCAAGGACTATAAGAGAAAAATTGAAATGTCTAAATTTTCTTATATGACTTATGAAAAAGTGTTAGTTGATCTACGGTCTTTTTTAAGAGGAAATCAATTCAACCACACTGTTTTCATCAATGAAATGAGACAGTTAGATGAAATAATCATCGATCTTTGTCCTCTTGCTGATAAATTCGAGAAACAGTATGATAAAAAATTTGAGTAAACCTTCAAGTAAACTTTACTAACAAACTTCATTCAATAACTCATTCATAGGGAAACCCCCTTTGCATGACGTATGACTAATTGTAGCAGCATCATTCTTTATTAATTCATATATGTTGTCCCACCAAGTCTCATAAAATTTTAATGTCTTCTTTGATTTTGAAAGTGGTATGAATTCATATTCCATTCCCAAGATTTTAAATATCCGCATAAAAACATATTTAATACTAATCATCCGTTTACGGTTCTTATTAACTTCTGGTAACACGTTGTTTATTAATGCAAATATCTTATATATTTTGTCACAGTCTTGAAAACTCAATTGAATTTCTTTATTATATTTATTTATGGTATTTTCGATATGATATTTTCTTACATACACACTCTTCCTCCTTATTCTACACATATTCTCATGAAAGTCAACGTACTCTTTAACATAATCATAACCATGGACGGAACCGCAATTTAGACAAACATTCATTCCATTGTCATTAAACATATCTTTTTTATCACAACATGATTCAGCAACTTCCGTATTTCTACCAACATCTGCTAATCGTTGGTCACAAAAGGGACAGGTCAACTCTCCCATATTCTCAAATTCATCATGAATTTCCAAATTACAATTCATTCTATACTATTATATGAGATTATATTTTTAAAACAATAGCTATAAGCGGTGCGTGTCTAAATTCCCAGAAAACAAAAATAGCGAACATGTTTTAATAACAGGAAATGAGTCATCATTAATAGCTATTGTTTCAGATCATGAGTCAGTCGTATGATTTTTTCAACCAATCAGAAGGTGGATGATGCATCATTCAGTTATGTATGTTTGGTGAAAGATGAAATACTCTTCTTCACACGACTAGCAAATTCGAAAATCCTGAGAATATTTGCATTAACATCGAACAAATCAGATAAACCAGTTTCACTCTCAGCCATTTTAAGATTAAACTAAATCATAAACTTCTAGATCTCTTTACCTACAAGACAGCCATATGACGATCATGCGGAAAAGCTTGGCTAAAAATCGGCTAACGCGTTAGCGATATTTCCCATTGTTTTATCTAAAATCACTTGATATGTAAATCCAGACTTGATTGGCATATTTCAACAACCAATCAGATCTTCACATGAAATTTTTCTCAAGCTTTTATCACTAACGCGTTAGCCGTTTATTCACATAAGTGGAACGAAGCGACCAGCGACTGAAGGATGTCTGTCAACGATTTACTGAAAGATGTTTATAGTTATTTTGAAGAAATTGTAAAGAAGTACCCAGAGACGCGCGCATATTGTCATCAACTTCCTATTTTTCTAAGAATCAAAGACTTCCTGTGTTACCGAGAATTGTGTCACGCAAAGGATTCTATTATGTGGAATCACACAATGAAATAAACACACTTTGTTTTTTTAACATATAGTTTCATTTGATTTTTCCATTTAATTTTTCCATTTTATTTTTGCCATTATATGGTAAGTAGTATAGAGTTGGCTTGGTATCAGATCAGTTTTGCAAAACTGATCTAGTACCGCCAACTCTTATACTACTCATTTATTTTTATTTCTATAAGTTTGAACTTGACATATTAGACGGTGTTTGATACATTCAGTTAACTTTTTAGCCGGTGTAAAACGTTATTAGATTCATGTGTAGAAATATAGGAACTAGTCACGGCACGAAAACAGTACAAAAGGAAGACAAAATAAAAAATACAATCTCACAACTAATTATGCTTCTGAAAGTGATATCTCGTTTTAATTTATAAGCTTAAAGGTGGTGTTTATACACGGGACGATTCGCAACGACGATTTTTGGCGCAACAATGTTGTGCTAAAAGTTGATGCCGTGTAACATGGGTGCGCGGACGATTTTCTTCGAAATTTTTGCGTTGCAAGTTTTTGAAGCTGAATCAAAAACTCGTAACGCAAAAATTTCGAAGAAAATCGTCCGCGCACCCATGTTACACGGCATCAACTTATAGCACAACATTGTTGCGCTAGAAATCGTCGTTGCGAATCGTCCCGTGTAACATCACCTTAAGTTTGCTTTCAGCGTTTTGTTGTGACTATCTAAAAATTTCATAAGAGGCTTCTTCACTCTTGGCAACGGTAACCTTTAGCACGGAATTGATAATTAGTTTTATAGTTTTCAGTTTCGAATAAAAAAATATGCGTATTAACTCTGAAACATAGTTTGAATCACGAAAGTTTGGTTTTATTAACTGATCTGATAAAATTGGCCACTGTAAAGAGATTCAAAAGCTGATGTTTGATCGAGCGCACCAGCTTAACTTCCCTACTGACGCAGCACCCGCGGAGTTTCTTTAGAAATTATACCTTTGTACATTGGCTTAGTTTCATTAAGTATTTTGATCGTCCTTAAAAGTAATAAAAACAATAAAAACTCAACCGCCGGACTAGAATATTTTTTTTCACAGAGTTCGAGGTTTGGTGAATAATTATTTCTACTTCTCGGCGTATACAACTATAGCCTTTACTTTCACCAACATGATTTCTTCAAAACCTTCAAGATCGCCTGGAGAGATTGAAGAAACCAGTCTAGTGCTCAAACCGCAAAGAAAATCTACAACGGAAAAAGTTCTGACGACAATTTAAAAAAAAGAATTGAGATAAAGGAGCCGCTCTTTTTCAAACGGTTAGAAAATAAATGCGTATATATATGCTACGCTGGCAGTGTGCCTTGTAACATTTGCATAACAAAACACTGAAACAGCTGGCGGTTGAGTTTTTTGATTTTTTCCGAAAACTCAAATCCGCCTCGCAATTTGCCCAAACCAAACATACGGCCGTCGCGTTCACTGCTTTCATACAGTTTGAAATCAGTTCTGGCTCATTTGCATAACACATGACATTCATTCATGTAGCACGGAAACCACTCAAATTTTTAAATCAAAAAGTCAACTCTAGCGAAAGCTTTATTTAACATATTAAAGCTTCACGAGTGAACAACTTAAAATTTCATTGTTCTGTACTCGACATTTTATTGGCTGAAGTAAAAAATGTTGGAATCTATTGTTCCCGTTCTGCTTTGTGATTGGTTAACTTTGTCTGGGTGACCCCGGTAACAGTAGCCGCACTGTAAACATGTAATAATGTTATCTTATGGTAATGTTATGACCGCTATATTATAAATAAATCATACTTATTGTTAAGAGAACATGATGTGATGCCGTCTTGTTGCGCACAGTAGAGACGCGAAAGTAATATCATGGCCGACTCTAATGATAGTCAGAATAATTCTAGCTTGGAATTCATTGGGGATCACGAGAAAGACAAACAGCTGCACATACATGTAGATATAACAGGCAAGAATAACTCTGAAGTCGTCGAACAGTTGAACTCCATTGTAAACAGCAGCGATTACTGCGAGACTTCAATGTTTACATTCGAGATCAAGAGCGAGAATGCAGGATCAGAATTATTTCGACTAAAGCCTGGCCCAACACAAAACCAACCCGGTAATGGAAAGGTTTTTTATGTCCACAGAGATACCAAGGTAGAAAAAGGACACACATACGAGGTCTTAAACGGTTTACTGAAAACAGAATACAAGGAAAATACGCAGCTTTTCGCTCAGCATATCAATGAGGTGTTCAAGAATAACAAAGAGATTTTCAATATTCCTCCAGTCACAGCGGAAACGTACATGCTCCTGCTGTTTGAAATTGGGCGGCGGCTAAAAACAGGTTCGAGATCGCCATACCACAAACTACCGATTGAAACTTCTATCGAGAAGCTCGTGAAACTACTAGAAATTGGAGAGTGTAGTTTCGATGATGTGTTTCTAAAACAAGGGAAGTTTCACTGCTTTTCTGGTCGCCCCGCCGAACGAAATGCAGCCATTAAAAAAATCAACGATGAATATCAAATTCATGAAATTACCAAACAGATGGAAAAAATGTCTCACAAGAAGCAGTGACCAGCCTTGGGGATGGGGGAACCTTCCTTTTTTGTAGAATTTAAGAGATCGAGGCTCAAGGGCCAAACTTAATTCCATTTGGAACATATTCCACCAACATCCGCAATAGTCTAGAAGCTGTGCTGTATTTACAAGACTTCCCATGAAATAGCTATGAAATAATATTCTAATGCTACAAGAAGTCTAATCTGCAGTCAGAGGAATTTCTGACTGTGTAATTGTAGAGTGAATTTGCTGTACTTTAGAATGGTTTTATCTTGAATTTATCTATCTTTATAATAGTTTTTCGCACATTGACATTTTTAGTGCTTTTCAGCCGATCCATGTGTGAACATCTGCCATCAGGAGAAATGACAGAATCAATAACATGCGTTCTCAAGAATTCAGTCCTACTATCTAATTTTAGAGATTTTGCTGTATTTTAGAACGGTTTAATCTTGAATTGCATTCATCTTTGTTTATATAGTTTTTTTGAACTTGACATAGCCGGTGTCTGGTGTAGGCGACTCGTGTGTAAAACGTTATTAGATTTATGTGTAAAAATATAGGAACTAGTCATGGCACGAAAACAGTACAAAAGGAAGACAAAATAAAAAATACAATCTCACAACTGATTATGTTTCTGAAAGTGATATCTTATTTTAATTTATAAGCTTAAGTTTGCATTCAGCGGGTACACCGTTTTGTTGTGACTACAACTAAAAATTTCATAAGAGGCGTCTTCACACTTGGCAACGGTAACCTTTAGCACGGAATTGATACTTAGGCCCTGTTTATACGTCGCGCAATCGTCGAATTTAATTCAGACGTTTTTAATTCAAAGCCTCCCATGCAATTAAATTCGACGATTCCCCGACGTATAAAATGAATTAAATTCGTCTGAAGAATTAAATTCGTCCAAGACGTTTTATCCGTCTTGACCAGACGGATAAAACGTCTGTAGAGCGTCTCGTTTCAGACGTCGCGCTAACGACGCATTGAATTGAATGCATACATTATGTTAATGTCAAGTAAATTATTATAACGTTCAAATTTTGAGCCGGCAGCCTATCGTGGCACCGGTTTCCTTCAATGCGCGAGAGCACAAGTTCGCGCCATTTTGATTCTTTTTCCATGTTTAGTCGAGTAAAATTAAAAATGGCTCTCTGGAGGAAAACTTGTGTATATAAGCTGTGGAAAGAGTGTATGTGTCCGATTCGAGGGCTCGGTTGCTGAAAGTAACGAAACTACGATTGGATGAGAGGAAAACAAAAGCGTAGGCTTTTGAAATTAAAAAAAAATAAAATTAGCCTCTTAAAAAATTATTAAAAAATTAAAAAATTATCCTCGTAAAATTAGTCTCTTCAGGTGTTAGATTGGCATGAGTATAGGGTTTCATAAGCCAAATTCTAAATAAAAAAGCTGGATCACCTAAAATCAATTGTTTTTCCATCGAAGGTATAACATTGTTTTCAGTAATCTCATGCCATAATTCAGTTGACTGCAAAATTACAGAATCATGCGAGTTTCCAGGGAAACCAACACTTGCCCAAATAAAGCGATCCTTTGCATCGACAATTGCCATCATGACAATTGAATAGAAGTTATGATACTCCTTGCAGGCATTTGGTCCCCCTGGGGGGCACTGAATAGAAATGTGGCATCCATCGATTGCCCCCCAGCTACAAGGGAACTGCCAAAGCGTTTCCATATCAACCATTTTGTCATTAAAATTCTGGATAGTAGAGGGGAAATGTTCTTGCACTGACACTTTAAACAAATTTTTGATAATTGCTTCACATACCTCTTTGACTATGTTGTGAACGGTTGTAACACCGAGATCAAACAATTCGGCAATGGTATATTAAGTAATCACCTCTACCAAGCCTGTAAAGGCAAATTGCTTAGCCGACAAGGCGGAAAAACCGCTGATTGGCTGATTGTTATGACGTAATTACCAAGTAATGCGCCTGCGCGAATCGTTAACTGAGTTCAAAATGGCGGATGACCACGCGGTTCGAGAATAGAGAAAACACAATAATATTTGATCTCGGGAATATTTCAAGTTACCTTCAATCTTTCTTAGGTTTTGACTAAAACTAATGGATTTATCACTGGCGTTTTCATTTTAAATGGCTCATGAAATAACAGTTTTTAGCCATCGTATGCAGTGGAACGAACGCGAAGGAAGGCTGTTGCCCTCCGTGTTTTTGGTGGTTTTGTGTGGAACTGTTCACCTTCCACATTTCATCCTCCGGCCATTGACAAATGGGACAGTTGCGAGATTTAGATACGAGGAAAGTTCTTAGGCGGATGGTTCATCTTTCCTGTTTATCCTGGTTAAGGACGAGAAACGCGCGACCGCCTGTTGCTGAATTTTTTCGACTTGTTCCTTGTACGTTTTGTCATCGATGTTGTCGTCACTGAAGTCTTCTTCATCATCTGTTTCATCTTTGGTGGTGTCTTCATCGTCGTCTTCATCATCATCATTTCTAACATCGTCCGCGCCTCCTGCCAGATATCTAAGTTTGGAAATCAACAAGACATCGAATTGTCACAGGTAGGTACATTTTTTGAAACGATTTTACGCAGTTATTGTTGTCAGTCATCGTTTCTGTTTGAAATAGAACTTCAAACAATCGGATGGAGGTTGGTAATAAATATTTAAGGTGGAATCCGCCAGGACTTTGAGTATTTAGTAGACAAAAGTACGAACCAAAATTATTTACACCTTATTGCAAACTTTTGTGTGACGTATTATCAAAAGAAATCTTCTCTAACAACACCAAACATCGAAAACAAATTTCGAAGTTCCACTGAATCGCTTTATAGACGATTTTAAAAAATCACATGAGATTGTGCCTATAGCTTGTGAGCTTCGAAATTCATTTTCTCTGGCTCTGATAAGAAATTGTTGTTGGGGTTATCACGGATAGTTACTTACATCTTTGCTAAATAATTTTAGCCTTAAAAGGATGTCAAAAAACGCAATAGAATTTAAATTATTCTGGCACTCGATTTTTGTCCAATTTAAATTAATAGTACTTTGATTCCTGATGGCACTTTTCTTAGGAAAGTACATGTGCATCAATATGTCAATAATACATTTATACATCAAATAATAGGTCAATTATATTACATGTATACAGCACTGTATCTTACCGGTTTAACGTGGTCGCAAGTTCTTGCATGTGTTTCTGCAATGGTCCATAACAAACAGGACATTTCACTGTGTGATCCATTGCATAGTTGTGTTCAACATCATGTTCAGACTCCTGCAACAAACATCCTTTGTGGAATGTGTGGCCACATGTGAGACGTACAACTGTGTGATTGTAGTCATCGCTGACTGGGCATGTGCTAAGGTCACATGCTAGCATGGGATCCGGCTCTTTTCCCAGAAACAAATAGCCCAGGGGAAGGCACCGTTGATCCATTGTTGCGTCAAGCGCAGGTAAATAATATGACTTCAAAACAAAAACAAAACAAAAAAAAATAAGTTGTCTAGATATTATGTTAGCTTTTTGGCCCTGCATATTTCCCTAAGTGAATGCCATTCGCTGAATGTGTTGTGAATTACTTTTATTTAAGTATCATGTACACTGAATGGGCAGGTAGAGTAAACCTAAAGACTCTAGGAGCCAGTAAACATGTAGTTACTAACCTGAAATTTCTTCCTTCCTCTAGGAATCTTGTTAGTCTGACCCTGTGTGGCCCAGACTTCACAAAACAATTCAATGAAGAATTCTGCAGCAGCAAAAACCAGTTCAGCCATATGCTTGGTACCTCGGCCTCTTGCATATTCGGGAAGAAACCACTCCAAAAAGTCATCATTGAACCTCCTGCCACTCAAAGCATGTGCCATTGTTTGGATCTCAGCAGGAACTGCCCATACAGGAACATTTCTAGGAAATTAACAAAAGGTAAAATAATCTCTACAAAAATGTTTATTACAATAAATAAGATTTGAATGATGGCATTTGTATGATACAGTGATATATGATTTGAATGAAATTGGTAAAGGGCCTACCACTGAATGTTTATTATCCTCTATGGCTTTAAATTTGTTTGTAAATGTAATTATACAAGTAATTGTCATGTTTTAACAAACCTTCTTAAAACGGAATGAAATATTTCAACCTTCTTTTCGGTGAATGCATGTAGAAACAGCTTGATGTTTTCCACCAGGTCTTTGTTTTCTGCTGCATGATACAGGATGTCAGACAGCTGGCAAATAATCATGCAACTACATGTACCAATTTTAAGCCCAGAATTACAGTATATTGACATGTAACAAACCTCTGCAATAATCTTGTTATATTTCCAGGTGGGGAAGTCGCCACTCAATACGACAACAAACTTCTGCAAGTACTCCTCTAGTGTGGGAGCCTCCCTTAGAAGGTGTGTGAGTGCCTCTCGGTAGTTGTGGACACTTTTGAGGGTTTGTTCAAACTCATCAATGAGCCACGTTGTCCTCAGGAGTTCTAACTCCTGTCTGTCTTCATCTGAATACACTCTGAAAAGAGGGATTGATGTACTTATTTATTTTATTTATTTAATGAAATGCTTATCAGTCTCTTATTCTTTAATGTGTTGATTTATTAAGCATTTTTATATGGCTGCAATAGTATGCACACTCTGATTGCCCACAGGCATTACAGATTTTTCCCACCACGGTTTTTGTTTACAAAACCTAGCAACTTAGTGAGTGACTTTTGTTCAAAGAAACCTTGTTAAAAAAGCAGGAAATTGAACAAAACACATATCTTCTATGAGTTCTGAAAGATATTTCTTTTCTGAATTTTATTAGCCTGACGAAATTGTGATGGAATCTGAAGGCAGTGTAGATGTTTTCTCTGTTTCGCGCACTTTGCCTATCTGAAGCCAACTCAGAGTAATTATTAAACATAAAATTATTTTGAGAGACAAATTTATAAGAGTTGTTTTTCTTGCTTTTTTTCTGTTTTTTACCTCAGGTTTTCACAACTTTGCTGTGCATTTGTCATGTCCAAAGTTCTGTGTCCCACTGGCAAGGAACTTAAATAGCTTGAAGAAAAGAACTGATTTAAAGCCTTAGAAAAGTGTTGCAGTATGGATGTTACATCAATGCCACCCCTACACTGTCTTACTGTGCCATTCTTCATGGTTACTGGAACAGTGCGATGAAGCTTGCTGGTGTTCTGAGGTTTTGGCACTGCTGGAATTTGGTCTTGCACATCCAGTAAGCCTGTGCACATGTGCCAAGCAGTACTCGTGGTACTGGTTGTAGGCTGGCCGATTGTATGAATGAAATGAATATCATCCTCAATGAGGAGCATAAACTGCTTTTTCTAAAAAAGGAATGAAAGCCAAGTAATTTGTGAATGTATATCATTGTCTCCTTGAACTGTTAGGTCATTTTTTATTTTTGGACCTGGTAGAACTGAAGTTTCACATCCAGCACGTGGAAGAAAACATGTAGTGTTAAACTTCAGCAGTATTCTGTGCAAAGTCAAAATGGCTAGCAGCTGTATGTACAATAAGGAATATCACTACATCTACAAGTACTTTGGCTAAGTTGGATGGTTTAATATATGTTTGACTGTGTATGGGAGGAATTTTTCTAAAACCTGTCCATTTTTTACCTTCATGTTTTTTTTTTGAGAAGACTAACCAAAAATTTAAAGATACTGTAAAGAAAATTTCAGTAAGCCATTATCCTCATTGTCAATGCTATGATGAGTTGGGGAACTGGCATAAATATGCTAATGGTGGAGCTAAGCAAGATTTGCTGGAGTCAGCCTACATGTAAGTTTTATTCTGGCACAAAAAAAAAATTAAACTTAATTATCTTCCTTACAGCTGTGGCTTCCATTATTCTCTTTGAAACTTCCTTTTTGTTTGCTTCTGCTAATGCCTTTTCATGATTCCTTACAGTTTTTGGGTGGCAACTGTAGCCAAGGATCATTCCAGACATCAATGCACTGTAGCTTGCACCACTCATCTTCAGGTTTAGACCATTTGCTTTTTGAATGGGGCAAATTTTCTAGTGAAAAAATGTGGTTCAATTAAAAATTACATTCTTCTTGGGAAAAGTACCAGTTGTAGATTCTTACAGTTAAAACAACAATGAGTGGTCATTTGCAATGTTGGCCTCTCCTACTGTTATGATAATTTGTGGATTAAAACCACTAAAGAGTACAAATCTACAGCAGTTATATAGTTATATTGCCTTACAAGAGAACCTTACGAAAATTTGAACATACAAACAAAACCACTTTACTATATCACCAGTTCACGAAGTCAATATTGAAATATTTTATTGCTAGGAAAATACCTGATTGCGATAAAAACACAGACTGTGTAGAATAGCAACAGTCCTTATTTTTTGCAGCTCCAACCTTTTTACTGAAGGTGCTTCCTTTGAGTCATTGACAATTGCTGTGTACACTTGCTTGAATAAATCCGGAGCGTGACTTTCACAAAACTCTTCCATGTCAGTGGGGTTGTACAGATGTTTGCCACCCATTGTGTAATGATGTGTCAGTGCCTTGTGGAAACTGTGCACTGACTCACTGAATGATGATTGACCTAAAAGTTATTGTTAATTTTATTTACAGAATCTACAGGGTGTAATTAAAGTAATTGCTCTCTCCATGTTTATTTTCATTTCAAAATATTATTATTTATTTAGTTGAAATAACAGTATCTTTCCCCCTTAAAACCTGTGTAGAAAAATTTCCCTGTGAGCTTAGGGGGAATATTAGCGAAGTAAAATGTTATAAAAAAAACAGGTTGATTCAGTCAAAATCCAATCATGAGGTCTGCTTTCCTTAAGATCTGTATGTTGTTAAAAATCTCTGTCAGTTTGTACTAGTACAGCATTTAGGCTTTTTATGCCTTGGGTAAAAATACATAGTTCACAGTGTGAATTCGACTGAAGGCAATCATGTTATATTCTGGTACCTCTGACTTTCTCTAAAAGACTGTCAATCTCAGCCTTGGCCTCTTCAAGATGTTTCTGTTTGTCCTTGTTTTGTTGTTCCATATCTGCAAATGTTAATGTTATCCTTGCTAAAAATAGCTATAGACTATATTTAGACTTCTTCAGATGACCGGTCAAATTGTAGCATTTAAAGTAGTTGTGAGGTGCATTTGAATTTATCAACAGTACAATTAAGTGGGTCTCAACTGAAACAAAATGTTTCATGAAAAAGCTGGCTTGAAAAACCCTTTAAATGTTATGGAAACCCATTTAAACTTTTAATAATTTTTACAAACCCATTAAAATTCAACACACCTTTAATTTGGTCCTTCAGGTTTGAGTTTTCAATACCTAACTTTTTGGACCTTTCCTTTAAGCGTTCATTCTCATGCTCCAGCCTCTCGAGCTGCTTAATTAGTTCACACCATTTTGGGGGATCCCTTGGCGAGACCTTCACATCTCCGGTGTCTTCCCTTGGACTGTTTGAATGTCGACGCTATTACAAAAAAAATATTTTTTCGACTTTTGCTCTCTTGCAAAATAGTAATAATAAAAAAACAAATGTGCAGAGTGGCTCACCTTTCTGGGAGAAATATAATTTTTGTTTTCAATGATACGAGCATCTTTGTCGGCCTGCATTAAATGGGTTTGACAAATTCTGCCCGACGGCATCTTGCCCCCACTGAACAATCCCTCGAACACTGTAATAAGACGCTGTGGACAAGCGGTAAGTTTGCCAGAGCACTTGTCATTGCAGGAGCGTGTCGGGAAACAGCAGACACTTAGGTGTTTTTGTTTTTCCTCTTCGTAATGCCGCACACAGAGGCTCACACGTTCTTGAAATCCACAGTTTAAAGACTCTATTTTAGTCAAACAGGAAATTTTCCCCCAACAATCTATATTTTGAGGACTTGCCAAAACATTTTCCTTGCTCCGTAAAACTCTGGGTGCTTTAGCACAAAACATTTTCTTAAAAAAACGTCAACACAACTGCCATGTTTTTGTTGCAGTTTAGCCGGTTTGCTGTCAAGTCACCAGCCTAATTGATATTGACATCGTATTGGGTGCGTCCCGACGAAAAAGGCGGGAAATCGTCGCCGCGTTCGCGACACAACTAGATAAGATGGACGAACAAGAACAACAACAAGAAAGATCTTGAACTCAAAAAATGTTTATTCATCCAAGTTATGTTTAAATACATTACTTTGAAAATAACGCTTATAAGAAACAAGCTGTTTACATTGATGAGAAAATCTCATAACACAAGAAAAGGCATAGACAACAGCCCAGATAAACAAGATGATCTGCTTACCGTTCGTAAGACTGCTCGTCGGGAAGGTAAGCGTGAAGATGAAGACGAAATTCGAAGCCAGTGAGACTCCTTCGCATGTATTTAGGTTTCCATCTTTCAAAGGCATTTACAAAAAGTCATTAGAACGAAAAAAAAGTCATATTTGATATTTTCTTTGAAAATTCACAAACTTTCGACAACCGAAGTCCTGGCCTTAATCATTTATGAATGACCTTAATAAATGGAAAAAACCACGGACGATTGGGGCAGCTATCATCATATACAGCTGTCGTTACGGTCCGTAAAGCAAAGGCCAAAATGTTTGGAAAACCAAGTCGAATTACTGAAAGAAACGAACTCACAAACGTCAAAGAATTGAACTTGAAATTCGGCGTGAAGGCACAGTCTCCAGCTCATGTAAACGGTTGCAAACTGGTCCCTAATTACGTAGCAAAATACGATTTGTCGTCCGCCATTTTGAATTTGTAACGGTCAAGATTTTCAGAGCGCATGCGTGGCGGTTTTTCCGCTGTGTCTGCTTAGCCTGCATTCAGGTGATACCGGGAGCTCTGTGACTGTGTTTTTCTCGATGTCAGCTCGAATCCGCTTCAAAATGAAATCAAATGTTTTTCTTGTTACTCGAAAGGTCTTCTTGAACCTTGCTTCACTGTATGTTGCTCAGACTACTTCCCACCATCCTGAATTTCTAGACAAACGACGACAACTACGAAAACGTACACTTTCATCTTCAAATGACTGCAACAACAAACATAGCAGTAAACAAACTCGGGCAAGAAGCCTTTTCCTTATCATGACCAGTTGTTGCAACTTTTTCCGAGTGATAGGCGTGAGAATTTTTTCGTGGGAGTGGCAGGATTTCCGAAGCCGACCCGACCAAACCCGATCTGTTCCGAAGATGTCCGAAGTTGTCCGAAGATGTTCCGAAAAATTCGGAAGTTTCCCAGAGTCCGTTTAATAACATCCAGCTGAAATTGTAATGTTCAGAACGATAAAAACCTAAAAAAAAGTGCCATATTTTCATGAACGTAACTACATTTTTAATTGGATCATGCGATCAGTTAAGGCTGATAGCTCAAATCTGTAAGTGAAGCGTGAGAAATTGCTCCATAGGCGTGAGTAGGCGTGAGATCGGAGATTTGGACTCGCAGGCGTGAGACTTGGCAGGTATATTCTCCTTTGCCTTTCCCTCGTTATTATAGCCAGCAACAACGCCTTAGTAAACCTCGCCATGTTTACTTGCGGCTGCTGGTCAAAAACACTTAAGTCTCCACCTGAGCAGGCAGGATTAAATTTGTCGTCTAAATCGGACAGCACTTTACGTCGACTAAACGACGAATTTAATGTGAATTAAATTCGTCTGAATTAAATTCGACGTATAAACTAGGCCTTAGTTTTATAGTTTTCAGTTTCGAATAAAAATATATGCGTATTAAATCTGAAACATAGTTTGATTCATGAAAGTTTGGTTTTATTAACTGATATGATAAAATTGGCCACTGTAAAGAGATTCAAAAGCTGATCATAGTTTGATCGAGCGCACCAGCTTCCCTACTGATGCAGCACCCGCGGAGTTTCTTTAGAAATTATACCTTTGTATTCATTCATGGCTCAATGGCTCATGCAGTGAAAACACATAAGGGCTTATTTGAATTCTGAATTCTCACCTCAACTTATAGATCACCACGGGTGATACCAATGCAAAAATGCAAATGAATAAAATCTGAATAAAATATTGAATAAATTTTGGCGCCAGCTAGTTAAACAAGTATGTTTTTAAAAATATATTTTAATAATTACTTATTGTAGCATCCTATTTTACGAATGGATTAGACCGAGCCAATTTTATAGTTAACACAGCGGGAAGAACGACATCCCCTCGTAGCGTATAAATGCATGATTTGATTGTAAGGATTGGATGAGAAAAATAACAAAAGTTCCCCTTTTTGTCGACAAAAAACCGTCCATCTGTGGTTCAGGTATGTTTATTTTAAAACTGAAGACGGTCGCTTAACAATCGGACAAATTTAGTTTCCCTTCCGCCACTGCGCCATTAGATTCTGTTCAAAATATGCTGATGGAAATACCGTGTATAAATAAAGTTATCTATTTATCAATTAATCTAATATCAGACCCTTCTCCCCCCACCCCCCCCCCCCCCCCCCCCCCCCATACCTTCGGGTATGACAGTTATAGAAATGCTTGCTTGAACGTCTTTCAGCTTTCCGTGGAAGCCCTTTCTAAACATTTGGATGTTTATGAGGTAGACAAAACAGGCTTGGAACGACGTAACGTTGTCGGAGTCACTCAGTGTTGAATTTCATTATAAATGGAGACAACTATCGTAATACTTCAATGTTCCAATTTGAGATCAGGTCACAGAGCGAGAATTCCGAGGTCGAAGTCTTTCAACTGTGTCCTGACCCGAACCCAAATCAACCAGGTAATGGAGTGGTGTACTATCTGGACAGAAATACCAAGAAGGCGGTCAAACACACTTGTGAATGCCTCAACGATTTATTGGAAAAACATTACGGGGAAGATACTCATCTTTTCGCTAAGGATATGAGGAAGGTGTTCGAGGATAACTCAGCAATTTTCACTGAAATACCCCCAGCCACTGTCGAAATTGATATGGGTCTGCTGTTTGAAATTGGGCGGCAGCTGGTGAGTGCTAAAAAATCGAGTCTCGATAAACTACCGATTGGAACTGTAATCGCGAGGCTTGTTAAACTACTGGAAGCTAAAAGATGTACTTTCAAAGATGTGTTATAAAAAAAAACAGTTCCACTGTTTTTCAGGAACCTCTACACAAAGAGAAATAGCTTTTAATGAAATCAACCGCGTTTGAGTCGTTTACTGTGCAGAGAACTTGAACGAAGATGATATCAACAGCGAGCTGCGAGGAATGTTTTGCAGGGAGTAGTTAGGGACCCAACGAAGAATGTTTAGAAAAACGATTGGAATGGCGTTGTACTGTTTCTCCATATCATTTATGCTGCCTTTACAGGGAACCCAACAAGGAATGTTAAAGAAAACGCTTGGATTGCACTGTACTGTTTTCCCATATCATTTATAGTGCCTTTACAGGGAACACAACAAGGAATGTTAAAGAAAACGCTTGGAATGCACTGTACTGTTTTCCCATATCATTTATAGTGCCTTTACAGGGAACCCAACAAGGAATGTTAAAGCAAACGCTTGGAATGCACTGTACTGTTTTCCCATATCATTTATAGTGCCTTTACAGGGAACACAACAAGGAATGTTAAAGAAAACGCTTGGAATGCACTGTACTGTTTTCCCATATCATTTTAGTACCTTTACAGGGAACCCAACAAGGAATGTTAAAGAAAACGCTTGGAATGGCGTTGTACTGTTTTCCCATATCATTTATAGTGCCTTTACAGGGAACCCAACAAGGAATGTTAAAGAACACGCTTGGAATGGCGTTGTACTGTTTTTCCATATCATTTATAGTGCCTTTACAGGGAATACAACAAGGAATGTTAAGTAATGATCCGCATAAGAAGGATAGCGCTGAACGGCAATGCACGATGGAATGTCAACTTTTTCATTGTTACAACTAGTGATCTCATTGGCCTGGACTCAAAAACCGCTAAAAAGTTAAGGTTCAAGGTGCATTTTGTCTATTTTTTTTTTGAGGTTTCAAGTAATTTGAGACCTAATCACACAACATGCAAGTTTTAAAAGATATTGTATTGGGAACTTCATCAAAGAAGCAAAAATATTAGCTATTGTCTTCTGCTATTCTGATTGGTTAAGCATGAACATTTCCTAAAATTTAATTGACGCAAATGGATTTTCTTTATTTTTATACTGAAATATAATTATGAACCATCAGCCCCTCCTCTATTCTTGAAGGCAAAGATATTCTATGTGGGAAAGAGCCAATGCCGCAGAACAATAAAGTTTGCTATAGTTCTTATGTGGAGCATTATTTAAAGAAAACGCTTGGAATGGCGTTGTACTATTTTTCCATATCATTTATAGTGCCTTTACAAGGAACACAACGAGGAATGTTTAGAAAAACGCTTGGACAGCGTTGTACTGTTTTTCCACATCCTTTATAGTGCCTTTACAGGGCACCCAACAAAGAATGTTTAGAAAAACGCTTGGAATGGCGTTGTACTGTTTTTCCACATCATTTATAGTGCCTTTACAGGGAACCCAACAAAGAATGTTTAGACAAACCCTTGGAATGGCGTTGTACTGTTTTTCATATCATTTATAGTGCCTTTACAGGGAACCCAACAAAGAATGTTTAGACAAACCCTTGGAATGGCGTTGTACTGTTTTTCGTATCATTTATAGTGCCTTTACAGGGAACCCAACAAAGAATGTTTAGACAAACCCTTGGAATGGCGTTGTACTGTTTTTCATATCATTTATATAGTGCCTTTACAGGGAACCCAACAAAGAATGTTTAGACAAGCCCTTGGAATGGCGTTGCACTGTTTTTCATATTATTTTCAGTGCCTCAAGGAAACTGTGTGAAAGATCATACAGTTTACGCTTTTCGACTCTTTTAACTGAATGTTTCAGCGGCAGAACATTTTAGGGAAAGTTATCTTATCCCCCGAATGTACCAGCTGCTTTATTCTTTCCGAAATTCCTCGCTGACTTGATTTTGTAACCAACACAACATTTTTATCTCCCCGAAAACAAAACGAGTTAAAGTTTTCGATGTTACGCGTACAAAAGGTTGAGGCGACATTAAGAAAACTCTTGTTAGTTTAGTCTGATTTATTACGAATTTTAAAGATGATTTAGGGCTGATTCCAACTAGCAACGTAATCGGAAGCGGAGTCGGATTGGAAGCGTGAGGAACCTTACGTGCTAGGTTAAATTAAAAAACGGAGTCGCAATCGGAATAGGAAGCTTGACGGAATCGGAATCGGAAGGATCAGAAGGTTAACTCTTTCTTCCGACTCCGCTTCTGCTTCCGTCGCTCACTATCCGCTTCCGTCGTTTTGATTTCCACTCTATCGAAAGGTTCTTGCGATTCCGATTCCGCTTACGATTCCGCGCCCGTAGGTGGAGCAGGAGATTGTTTAAAGAAGATTGTTTTTTGAAAATATTTTTCATTTATGGTCCGCCTCCCAAGCAAGCCTGGATCATCCGATCTGCGGTCTAGACGATGCACAGCACTTGCAGGACCGCGTGGCAGAATAATAAACGATAAACTGACGAAGTACTGAATTTTGTTGTTAATATTACTTAGGGATATCTGCCTTTAATCACTGAGAGAAATGTGACTTGCATTTCGACGAGTTTTTTCCTTACTGTAGGGCTTTTGCAGTATTTCAATCTTGAAATGCATCTAACTTCCCTTTCATACAGTTCAAATTTAGCTGACCTGTGATATAACCGACCTTTCACACTTTTGGATCTTTCCGTGTGAAAGAAAAGACAAACAAACTCAACATAGTCTATCATGGAGACAAAACAAAAACGAAGGCAAAATAAAAATATTTCATTCCTGTCAGATTAATAGGTAAAACCAGTTAGTGTTAATGTGTAAGTTTCTGTCAGACTAAGTCTATAATTAAACAATTTTATGACCGGAAGGGTTGTCAGTTCATAACTTTAGCTTAGAACGAGCCGTGATGCGAGAAGACCTAACGGATAAAAGAAGAGTTTGATCCATTTTTGTGATAGAAAAATCTGAGTGACCATTGAATAAAGTTATCATAACATTTCCTGATGTCACCTGCTCTCTATTGATGGTGTTTTATTTCCAGGAGATTTCAACGACCTTAGGTCAGCGATGCATTCGTGTACATAAATGTCATTTAACTAGTGTAAGGTCCATGGAGTTGACTTCGACAAATAGTTTCCTAATATTTGATATACCAGCAAAATAAGAGCGAGACCAATATTTTCCAAATATGGATCGAGCAAGCGAGTTCAATTTCAATAAACTAAGGTTTTAAGTATGGCTCTCATGGACATTTCGCAAGCGCGAGACAGACGAAAGAAGAATACAAACATGTTAAACATGATTTTAATACGTCATTTTTGCAGCGGTTTTGCCAAAAGTTGTGGGCAAGACTCGCCGGAAAAGAGATTAGCTTTAGTTTACATGAAGTGGTTACCCGACACTGGTGGGTTCGACCGTTGTAGACAGCTCCATTGTTTTAGGCGTTTTAGGCTCCTTCTGTTTTTATGGCTGGAAGCCATTGTTTCTGTTGTTTGTTGTATTGTTCTCTCAAAGGGTATCGAACCAATGGTGTGAGACCTTACGAAAGCTGCTACATCATGCGTCCATCGTTGAGAAGAAATTCTCCCCAAACGGTTTTAAGGAGCCTCTTAGAAGAAACAAAAACGCCGGAAAGGGCGGCAGGTGATGTTTTAATACTTTTATTCAGATTATTTGCAGCTTTTCCAATAGCCTGTTCCAGGCGTTCAGATAGTGGGGAAAGCGCGAATAGTTGGGGAAGACGCGAAGAAAAGCGAGCGAAAAAATTGCGGGGAGGCGAGGCTTCCTCCCCCCAGCCTCCCCGCAATTTTTTCGCTCGCTTTTCTTCGCGTCTTCCCCAACTATTCGCGCTTTCCCCACTATCTGAACGCCTGGAACAGGCTACTTTTCCAAAGGGTAGAACAGGTAAAGTCGCACACGAGCCACGGATGGTCCACACCGCCGGAGCTTAACCCGGTTACTGCAGCATGAAGCAACTAGGAATATTGCTACTTTCCCCTGGATGGGATGCTTGTCCATCGCACGGTTACCCCCAACATTTTGTCGCCAGTACCCATTTATACACCTGGGTGGAGAGAGACGACGTGGAGTAAAGTTTCTTGTCTAAGGAAACAACACGATGGCAGAGACCAGGCTTGAACCACCGACCTTCAGGTTGAAAGTCTGACGCGCTAACCACTACACCACCGCGCCTCCACAGCTTTTCCAAAGCAAAGTGGAAATTAGTTTTCAAATCCATACAAACTCTTCTAGTACGCTTTGGTCACTTGTGGTTCCGGTCTGCAGCACGTCAATAATAACTGTAGTGTATAGAGCGTTTTCACTTGACGTCATAGCCGCCATATTGGTGTTCCCGTACAAAAGAATTTTAATTAACTTCTTTTGTTAGGAACAACGACATGGCTGCCATGGCCTTTGTCATTTGAGTCCCACGGGACTGAAGGTCACGTGAGTGAAAACGCTCTATAGAGTGTTAACGGACACGTTGAAGCGAGAGAATGAATGTAATGTTAATGCGCACGTGAGATTCGTGATTTGCATGTGTATAAATACGGTATGTTGTAATTTATACGAGTTAGTTCGTGTTGTGAGTGTAAGCGACATGTAACGGTCGTGCATAAGCGGAGTTTTTTATTGGTACTACAATAACCAAACACCATTCAATAGTTTCGCGTTTTACCCCATTTTGACGTTGCGAATATGTCTAAGATCGTCTAAAATAATAAAATGTTGTTTATAGTGGACGAGCACTTAGCTGTATAGCTAATTCACAGGCACGCCACTCAAATATGGAAACAAATATTACAAATTGAACATAACATGTCAAAAAGGGTATGGGACGCCATATCATTCAAAAGTGGTATGGGTTTACAACTGACGATCGAAAAAACGATCGCTATGGTTGAGATTATCGATTGGTGATTGAGAATTACAATCGCTACAGTTGAGTTTATCGATTGGTGATTGAGAATTACTTCGCTATAGTTGAGTTTATCGATTGGTGATCCAGAGTGGCGATTGCTATAATTGAGGTTATCGGTCAGTGATCGAGAATGACGATCGCTATGGTCCGGCAGAAAAGCGATTGGTGATCCAGAATGACGATCGCTATTGTTGAAATTATCGATTGGTGATTGAGAATGACGATCGCTATGGTCAGAAAAGCAATTGGTGATCCAGAATGACGATCGTTATGGTCAGAAATCACCAATCGATAAACTCGACTATAACGATCGTAATTCTCAATCACCAGTCGATAATCTCAACCATAGCGATCGCGTTTTCGATCACCAGTTGTAAATTCAACCATAGCGATCGTAATTCTCAAACACCAATCGATAAACTCAACTATAGCTATTGTAATTCTCGATCACCAATCGATAATCTCAACCATAGTGATCGTTTTTTTCGATCACCAGCTGTAAACTCATATCACTTTTGAATGATATGGCCTCCCATAATATGCGCAACTGGCAGGGGGCAGACCGGTCGGCTATTTTACAAGCGTGAATGGGGTTAGTTTCTAGAGAAACTGTGGTGCTGCGTCGGTGGGGGGATGAAACACGAGAATTTAGTTTTGTCGACTGAGTCGATAAGGTAAATTGACCACCGTAAAAAGATTCAAATAGCTGACGTTTCGAGCGCTAGCCCTTCGTCGGAGCGAATCAAGGAATTGTGGGTAGTGTGTGGTTTTATATAGTAAGCGGTGGAGCTACGCTATTGGTGGAAATTTGGTGACGTGAAAAACAAATGTAGATTAAACCGCCACACCAAAATTTCAAACCTTTCAACAGGAGAATGGGCAGCGCTCAAAAGTCTTAGCAAACGACGCGACATTGTTATCAAAGCGGCCGACAAAGGCGGGGCGGTAGTTGTTTGGCGGACCGACCTTTACCGACAAGAGGCTTTTCGGCAACTTTCTGACACCGCTTTCTACGCCAAAGTTGATAAAGATCTCACTTCTACCAACCAAAAAATTGTCAAAGAAACTATCCAAGACCTCATTACTAAACAACAATTACCAGTTACCGCCAACAATCTCATCATCACTACTCCTAGAACCTCACGCGTTTATTTCAAACCTAAAATTCATAAACCAAACAATCCGGGCCGACCAATTGTTTCCGCTTGTAGCTGTCCTACCGAACTAATTTCTAGCTATTTAGACAAAATCATGGCCCCCATTGTCAAATCACTACCCTCGTACATTAAGGACACCAATCACGCACTCGAAATTTTCGGGGATTTCAGTTTTCCCAGCGAAAACAAATTAATTTTCACTATGGACATTACCTCTTTATATACCGTCATCCCCAATGACGAAGGACTTCAAGCACTAAAATATTTTTTCGACCAGCGCTCCATTCAAAACCCAAGCTCAGAAACACTGCTCCGCTTAGCCGAATTAGTTTTGACACTTAACTGTTTTTCATTTTCCCAAAACTACTACAAACAAGTAAATGGAGTCGCCATGGGCACCAAAATGGGACCAAGCTACGCTAACCTTTTTGTAGGCCACATCGAAGACAAATTTTTTAATCAGTACCACGGAACCAAACCCGAACTCTACGGCCGCTACATCGATGATTGCATTGGCGCTACCTCTTCCAGTAAAGAGGAACTTAATCAATTCATAACTTCTGTCAATACTTTTCATCCCGCTCTAAAATATACCTGGGAAATTTCCGAAACCTCAGTCGCTTTTCTTGACATTAATATTTCAATCAACGGTAACAGTTTATCCACAAGTGTGCACTACAAACCTACAGATTCCCACAGTTATCTGTTACATTCATCCTCACATCCATCGCACGTTAAAAACGCCATTCCGTATTCTCAATTTCTCAGACTTCGACGTCTATGTAGTGATGACTCTGATTTTTCCAACAAATCAGAAGAAATGTGCCAGTTTTTCAAGAAACGTGGGTACCCTGACTCTGTTGTTAATACGGGCCAACAACGTGCACAACAGATCGACAGACAATCAGCACTACAAACGCCACAGAAGGAAGAGAACGAGAGAATTCCATTCACCCTCACTTTCCACCCACACAACAACACAGTCAAAAGCATCATTTTAAAAAATTTCAAATTACTCCAAAACGACCCCGAAACTGGCAGAATTTTTTCACAACCCCCACTAATTTCATTCAAACGTGACAAAAACATTGGCAACTTTCTAGTTACGAGCGCACTGAAATCTGACGATGTACCGGGAACTTTCAAATGCACACGCACACGATGTAACACTTGTCCTTTCATTCACAACGCGGACAAAATAACAGGACCCAAACGATCTATTAAAATCACTGATCGTTTTACATGCACCTCCGTAAATGTTATCTACTGCATAACATGTACTTTTTGCAAAAAGATATACATTGGCGAAACAGGGAGAAGACTGGGCGACCGTTTTCGTGAACATCTCCGAGACGTTGAAAAAAATGACAAAGACGCATCCAAACCAGTCGCGCGCCATTTTAATCTTACTAACCATTCTAAACAACACATGACAATCTGCGGCCTTTCCCTACACCAGGGTAACACAGAAAGCCGTAAAAACCTAGAACAAAAAATCATCTTTCAAATCGGCACTCTCAAACCCCACGGAATCAACGAACGCTTTTCATTCAACTAATCTACATTTGTTTTTCACGTCACCAAATTTCCACCAATAGCGTAGCTCCACCGCTTACTATATAAAACCACACACTACCCACAATTCCTTGATTCGCTCCGACGAAGGGCTAGCGCTCGAAACGTCAGCTATTTGAATCTTTTTACGGTGGTCAATTTACCTTATCGACTCAGTCGATAAAACTAAATTCTCGTATTTTACAAGCGTGGCCGAGGAGTTGAACTCAGGTCTACCATGAAACAACTTGTTCCAGCTGGTGGTCAGAGCGGGACTTGAACTCGGGACCTCGGGATTTCAAGTCCGGCGCCCTGACCACTGCCTCCTAAGGCAAGTTTTGTTTGAAAAGGGCTAATTCTGCTTGTTGTTTTAGTGGTAATATTAGCGACCTTCAGATTGGACTACGAGTACGAGATTGAGTACGAGTACGAGTTTTCAAACCAAATTCGTGTGCCTCATATACTTAATTATCACACCAATCTTATCCCTAACGTTTATTTACGTGTTAGTCAGCAACAGGAAGGAGTTACAGTTCGGTGGATACAATTATCTCGAAATTCCAAAGTCGTACTCGTACTCGATTTCGTACTCGTAGTCAAATCTGAAGGTCGCTATTCTATTTGTTACAAACGATCGACCGAGAACGGCCAAGCCTGTGAACGCACATGTAGTAGACCCGCGGAGACTGGGCCAAGCAAGTAGTAGAAATCGCGGAAAACCGCCAGGCGGTACGCACCTCTAGGAACGCCTCACAAGATTGGCTGAGAAAACAATAGAAAAAAACAACAGAACAATGGACCCTAGCCCTGAAAACAATACATGTGCGTGATAACCAGGTCCAATGAAGAGGTGCGTGGCTACAACCGCGTTCTGTTGTTTATGCACGGCCGTTATCACAGTCATGGCAACCGCTTATGATGGTCAAAGAAACTCTTGCTTAAATGTCAATCCTAAACATTTGGATGTTTATGAGATGGATATAACAGGCAGGGGTGACAATGAAGTCGTCGAATTGTTGAAATCCATTGTAAACGGAAATCAAGGGGATTACTGCGATACTTCATTGTTCGGATTCAAGATCAAGCTACCGATCTGTCATTCAATTTCTAGATTCTTTCAACTGAGCCCAAACCCGACAGACAAACAACCTGGTAATGGTACGATATCTTATCTCGAAAAATGGTATGATACCGAGAAGAAAGTACTAATCACCACCAAAGTGCAACGCACCTACAAAGAACTAGAAGTGTTACTGATCCAAGCATATACATGCAAGAAGACGGGCAAGGAGAAAACACATCATTTCGCCCAGGACATTTACAAGGTGTTCAAGGATAACACGGAGATTTACAATGTTCCTTCAGCCACAGCGGAAGCCTACATGCTTTTGCTGTTTGAAATTGCGCGGCGACGAGTAACTACTTCGAACTCGGATCTCGACAAATTATGTATTCGAATGGCAATAAGCGGACTTGTGAAACTACTGGAAGCTGAAAAGTGTACTTTCGAAGATGCGTTTTCAGGGAGGTTTCACTGCTTCTCAGGTGACTACAAAACACGAAAAGAAGCTATAAGTAAAATCATCGAGGAACATTGCATGTTGTTTAAAGATAAACAACAATCTGCCGATTACTAACGAGCTGCAAAAAATGTCTCTCTGAGCGTAGCCTGCGAATACAGCCGCCTCTCATCGCTCCCGGGGGCGTTCGCGTGAGCGCGCGAACGCCCCTAGCGGCCGAGAGCGATGCAGATGAGAGGCGGCTGTATTCGTAGGCTACTCTGAGCGTAGTGGCCAGCCGAGCAAAGTCAATGGCGGATCCAGTGAAAGTTTTTGTGAAACATTTTTCACTCCAACCTTATTTTATACTCTGCGCTGTCTCTTTATATTTACAGGCAAGCCTGGATCCACTACACTCACAGTCTAGAAGCTGCACTGCATCTGCAGGACTACACTAAATTCCACATAAAAAAATGATAACTGACAGCTGTTGTTTGTTACGAGTACAAGAACTATGCAACTTCCATTTTGACAAATTTTCTCATATCTATTCCAAGAGATTTTTCCGTATTTAATTTTTAGAAGGCTTATAAAACCTTGACTTTCTTTTTATAACATTTAGCAGTTACATAGCAAGCCCTTGATACTTACAGTATTTTTAAGATCCAACAGCAACTTTTTGCATGCAGTTCAAACAAACTGCCATATAATTTTTAGCCCTCCCATGCATTCCACTCAGCAACATGCTAAAAATACACCAAAATCCCTTTGGTTGAACTTGTCAAAGGTTAAGTGTTAACAGATTTAAGCTTTTACCACAGGACCTTAAAGTACAGTAAACTGGCATTTTTAAACAACAAATACATGTATTTTATTGTCCTTTATTGTGTGTTTTTGTTTAGATAGAGTAAAAAATACTCACTGCAGTTCTTCTTTCATTAAAACAATAAAACATATTCTAACATACAGTAGGGTGCCATATGAAAAAAAAAAACATGGCCAGGGAGCCCCTAGAAACACATGTCGGGACAAGATAATGTGTTTATTGCACAATAAGAACAGTTTTTGCTCTAATAATTTTTATCACCTCAAACTGGAATATATGCGATATCAGATGATCTATTAAAGTTAATTTTAATTAGCCACCGATTTATTGTCGCGATTAAGTGCTGGAGTCTACAGTTGAAGGGTAGTATGTAGGTGCATAACTGCCTTATGCCATATTTTAGGCCATTTTTTTTTGTTTTACTCAAATTTGCCTCATTTTTTTCATCCAATCTTACAAATTTTGCTGGTTTTCCTTTCATCTTCAAAAAATAATGTATGCGAAAAACTCTGTGTTTCCTAGCAGATCACTGCATCAGCTGATTCCATTGTTCAGAGAAACAAAAGGGTCTTTTTGCAAAATAAGCCGAGGAGATCACATCTGATGCCAAACATGAGGAGAACAAAAAAAAAATAACCAAAAATTATTTGACATAATAATATATAATAATAATAATATATTTGTCTCGTCACGCAAGGCTCCTCCCCACTAGGGAGGAGTGTTGTGTGACAAGACAAATAATGGCTGCGTGAGACTAGTTATCACCCAGTCCTTCAATATATTGCATCTAATACAGATTTACCTCCAAGGGAGAGTCAAGTGCTGGTAGGATGTCTATTTGTATTGGAAGCAACTTTCCATCAGCCTACAGTCAGTCCCAGTCTTTTGCCTGCAGCAATATACTCCTTCATACCTGCATAAATTTATCAATATTAGTCAGCAAAACCTTTATACCTAACACATGCAGAAAACAAAAAAAGTTAACAGCATTTTCTTTCCTTAGCATCATGCTTAAAAGTCCCCAATGCAAATAAGGCAAATTTTCAACTACTTATCTGGCATCTTTCAATCATCTTAAATCTTGAGGCCAAAAAAACTATTTGCAATTATAGTTGTATCACATCACACAGCTGAGTGAACAAAGTTGAAGGGACATAAAGGGCATTGCATTAATGATTAAATGCCTTTTAATCGTACATGTATAGACACACATTTTTTTGGACAGTTTGAGTTGTACTGATTTCTGGTTGGGAGTCTCATTATGTCTTCAGCTGAAATGATTTACTTTTAATACAGAAGTGGTCAGCAGAATAAGTCAAAGCAAAACTCAATTACCATAAGTTAATTGAAGGGAAAATTTTAAATAAAACATTGAATCTGAATATTGAAGGGCTTATATGGTGCAAAAAAGGCATATTAAATCATCACAGTTTTGGCTAAAATATGGGATACAAGGCTCCACAATTAATGTGCCCTTTGTTTGCAATTTCCCTGTGGATTTCATATTGTGTATGTATTTTAACATTGATCCATCTTTATATTGTTTTGTTGCCCACTTGCTGCCAGTGGCTATATTACCTAAGAAATCACTTTCAGGCAAAAAATTAATTCAGAGCAATGTTAAAATCCACACTGCATGTAAACTGTAGTCCAGACTGGAGTCTTAATTTTCCCATTTTTTGCCCAAAACTGTGATATTAACACCCTTTCTACACCATGCCCTACAATTTTCCTACAATAGGGGCTTATTTGCTAGATTGATGACAATTGTTATCTTTGTTAATACTAGTATTAGTTGCTTTTTTATTGTATTGTATTATATGACCCTTACTTACATAAGTATGGATTAATTTTTTTAGGCCATCAAGCTAGATTAATAGATATTTTATTGTATTAGATATAATTAGGTGTCCCCAATTAATGTAGGGTTTCCCATATGTTAGATGTTTTGACACATAAATAATATTCATTCATTTGAACCATACGAATTAAAACTCCATTGCACACTTTCAGCTTTCTCTGCGGTTTATGCCATCATGGCATTTACCCCTTTAAAGGGGCTATGTCACCATTTTTAGCGTTACTTTAAAAAGCCAAAATACATCTTTATATCAGTGTAATTCCAAAATATAAGAATCCAGTTTTGTTTAAAATTATCCTACTAGTGCTCTAAAAGTAAAAATAAGTGTCTTGGGTTACAGATGGCCAGGATGGAAATGGATTACATCTTGAAAAAATTGGGCAAATTTTTTCAAGTTTATCGCTTGTGTCTTAGAAAATTTGCTAAAACTCCGATTATGGTTTATTTTCTTTGCTAAAATTCACTTGATATCTTTCCATTAGTGTTCTTTAAGCATTTCCTGTACGACAAAGGTACTTAGTTTTAATTTGCAACGGTTTTGACCCGAAAACCTCAAAATCACCATGACATACATGTATAGCTCCTTTAAGCCCTAAGAGTGATCAGCATCAAATTTCTCCTTGTAATATTAATGCCTTATCAATAAAAAAGGTCATGAGAATTAAGGACATGATCACACAAGATTAGTTCTCTTAATATCCAAATAATTTCTCCCCACTATTTCTACAGGAAATGTATAGGATTAGAAATGAGAATTTAAATTTTGATATTAGGGCTTAAAGGGTTAAATGTCTGAGAGGTCTTGTCCCATCATACTTGTGCAGCAGATTTATTTTACGATCACAAGTCCACATTTGTAATACAAGATACTATAATATTCTATTGCTAGAGGTGCCGCTTTAACCCATTGACACCTGAACCGCCCGTAACTGCCCGTACAAGACTCCACTGCTTTAAAAAATTGTAACTTTCTCAATCGTGCGAACATTGCCTTAACTAGCAGTTGTGAGCATTGACTAGAAAGTCTTTCAAATTGAGATACCCAATAAACACAAAAAAGTCAGCGATTTTTGCAGAATATCAGCGTTTGAATTTGGACAATAACAAAAATTACCGTTTTTAACGTCATAGAAAAACAACAAAAATCACGTTTTTGCCTTTAGTTTTTTTTATTCAAATCATCGTGGCAAACCCAAAAGTCAACATTTACAGCAAAATTCAGTCCTAGTCCTAGCTTAGCAGTGAATTTTTTTGCTCTTATTCGTTGCTCGGGCCTAGCTACAGCTTCTTATACTAGTGCATACTCACCTTGCCTCGATTTTCAACATCACCACCGCACTGCATGCTGGGAAATAAACAGATTTTTTGACAGCATCCATTCCGTCCTCCACAATTTTCATATATATACTAAATCCACAGCCACTCTGACCCTCCGCCGAAATTTTGCGCTTGTTGTGTTCTCCTGTGGTCGCAACTTCCAAAATATGCCGCGGTAGGTCGAGAAATTCATCCAGAGTCGAGTCCCAAAGCTACTTCGTTTACAGGCGGCCATTTTTCCAGTTCAATGAGCAACGAGCCAAATTCATAAACGAAGTACAACACCTAACTCGCTTTATTGAGAAGTGGACTCTGAACTACCTCCAAGCTTAATGATGCTCACCAGGCAGCTACTAAAGATGAAAAATGGCTGTGAACTTACCAAAAATCGTAGATAATTCATATTGGACCCTTTATTGCAAATCAACCAAGCAAAATGAGATCGTCACAATGACGTTTCCAGTAAACTCGAGCCTTTAGTGTTTTAGAACAGCAGCACTTTCAATGGTAACTCCAAATATGAAGTCACGAAATCCTATGGGGCGTGTGTATGCAGAAAATCACTCAAAAACGTAAAAATCCTCAGGTGTGAATGGGTTAAGAGTGAGGTGCAGAATTGCAGAAAATTAATTCAGTTTTTTTAGAATGAAGCATGATACAATGTGATGTATTGTTATTCAATGAGACAGAAATATGATTTCCATCTCATTGAACTAGTTTTCTGCAATACTACACCTTAATAGTGTGCTTTAAAGAGCTGCCACAGCAGTCTTTTGCAGTCAGCAGTCTTTTGCAGCAGTATATTTGAGCAGTTTGACTATGGAATGAGCTGCTGGGAACCTTAAATAAACATTTTTAAGGTGGCTAATTCTTATGCAAATTGTCTATTTTTCACTTGTTTATTTATATATTTTCATTAAGTAACTTTTTAGCTCAATACATAGTTTTAAGCTCTTTATACATTCATATATTTATTTTATTTCTTCATCATTGTAAATTGTCCTGAAAAGCCCTTGAGGGCGAATAATAAACTTTATCATTACATTAATATATTCTTGATGGGCAATGATGGTATGGTATATAGCTATAGCAAGCTTGTCCCAAGAACTGTTTTGCAAGTGCAAGTAGTGTCAAGTCTCAAAAATAAAATATAAATTTATTTGATGCAACTGAATTGTAAAGGTCTTACACTCACCTCTATTTTTAGATACTCCATTTATATCTCAACTCCACTTTGATTAAAATTAAATGCAAGCTATACAACAAAATAGGAAGAAATAATTCTTGTTTTTATCGTTCTCCTTTATTGCTTTAGACGACTCGTTCCCAGTCTCTTCAGAGAGGATTAGATGAGAACGCATTGCATCAAGGGAAAGATGAACGAAAATTCGTCCTTCCCAAAATCCCCCGCAACCCTCGATATGAATGATGTTAGGCTCTCGTTTGGCAAACGGTTGGAAGCAAAAATAAAGGTTTTCCGGAAGCCGTTCAATTCAAACACAGGTTTAACCCAAGCTGCCGGTGTGAGAAACCGTAAATTTTACAGCCATGCTCCGTCACGCGAGACCATAGCCTGCGCGCAGACGTATCCGATTTCCCTGCTCCCCGCGGAAAACATCGTGCGACCTGTCGCCTGGACAAAATGTCCCCAAAATCGGTGTTGCACAATTATGATAGTATCAGTTCACACCAGGGGACGTGTCGCTGCAACATGTCCCAGAGACAGTGTCCCCGCAGCATTTTCATGTGTGTGCAAACGCTATGATTTTGTCCCTGCTATATGTCCCCGCTACACGTCCCTAATACATGTCCCTGCATAAATTTTTGTCGCTGCTACATGTCGCTGCGACATGTCCCTGCTACATGACCCCTCGTGTCTGCCTAAAAAAGAAGGAATTTTTACGATTTTCTAAAACTTGGCCCAGATGGTAATTATGTTATGAGCATCACAAAAATGAAATAAAAAATAGGGGTCACCGTGCTCGTTTTTGCACAGCATGGATGGCCATTATAGTAACTATACGACCCGCGAGGTTTCATTACTGAACCCTAGTATTTACCCGGCATAGTAAATCGAACCCAATCGAACTAAATTTTAATCGAACTCAATCGAACGAAATCGAACTCAATTCATGGATTGAGTTCGATTGAGTTCGGCAATCGAACGAAATCGAACTCACCGAAAAGAAAAAAAATCAATCGAACCCAATCGAACGTTCGATTTTCGAACTTGTGATTTGTGTAAAACAGGCGTTGAAAATCCATAACCAGATCTTGGAAGCTCGAGTTACTTCAGCCCGGAGTGTAGCGCACGTGTTTTTCGTAAACGAAGAAATTACGCAGAAATGGCTTTAGATGCGCTGTGGATTGTAAGCTTCAAATGCGTAGTAAAAGGCTACCAGGAATGCCGCTTTGACGTCAAGGATGGCGAAGTTTTCAAGGTTTTAAAGAAAATAGGCGAGAAAGGCCAGAAAATCGAACAAATAGAACTCAATCGAACGCAATCCATTTAATTGTGTTCGATTGAGTTCGGTTTCCGAACTCAGTCGAACACAATCAGATGGATTGAGTTCGATTGAGTTCGATTTGTTCGATTGGATTCGATTTGTTCGGAAATCGAACTCACTGAAAGTCCGGTGTTCGATTTTGTTCGATTGCAGAACTCAATCGAACTCAATCCACGGATTGAGTTCGATTGAGTTCGATTGAGTTCGATTTCCAAACGTTCGATTTACTATGCCGGGTATTTAGAAAGGGGACTATAATTTCTAAAAAAAAATCATTGCTTGGATTAAAATAATAGAGCAGTTCAACAAAATTGACTTTGATCTTACATTATAAACTATTTTAGTTGACCAGGAATTAAGATTATAAAAGAAATTAAAGAATTCGCGGCGTGCGCGCATACCCAACAAATACCTGAAGACGTGTTCTTTACAGCATTCAAATACAAATATTTCTATGCAGAATTTTAAACTTTTCTTTCAATCGCGATATATTGTAGTCAACCGTGTGTTATTTAAATTTCTGCATTAAAAATTGGGGGTCACCGTGCTCGTTGTCAAGCTATTGTTCCCGACCAGCGCGAAATCCTCTTTGCAATTGAATCCCTTGCTTCGGAGTGCGCGCGCGCTCGTGCACGCGCAAATGACGCAATTTATTATGCGCAGTAGTGATGCGCAATGCAAAACTAGGGAATCACCTTAAGAGGTCTCGGCTAACTCCCCGAAAAAACGCATCGATATTAAAAATATTAGCTAAGGTAAAAGGGCTTGAAATCAGGATTATTTAAGTTATAATAGCTCTTTTCACGCCTTCCATTAATTTCGATTTCAAAGCGATTGTCAAAAAGATGAAAACACTCCTGAAATTGAAAGCAAAATTCAGGACTTTTAATTTCAATGTATCAGTATCTGGAAAAGAGATATTTTAAAATTAGAATTTTCTTAGTCTTTGCTAGGCTAAATGTAAAATGATTAATTTATTCATTGCAAAATAACCCATATATGAAAATTCAACTTAAAACAAAAAATATCACTACGAGGCTTCGGAAAACGATAGTCGGGGATTTATATGGTTTATTCCCCTAAGCCTAGTAATGACGTCTTTTGTTTCAAGTTGAATTTTAATATATCGAAATAGACCTCTTCAGCTTGTATGTTTTGTATCATGCGCAACCTCGTTCCCAGGGCTTTTCCCTTCGAGAGAGGGCCCTGGGAACGAGGTTGGATCATGCGATGTTACCCTAGAGAACTGTTTCCTTTATTTTGTTTTCTTCACGTGCATATGTTGCATAATTTATGAAAAGACAAAGGACAAATCCCCTTGAGAACATTACATGACCTACATTGGGAAAACAAAACATACAAGCTAAAGAGGTCCATTGGGCTATCAGTAAGGTGACTCGACCCAGTTTTTTTGGGGGGGTATCATCCTACTTTGAAGCTCTCTGGTATCCCAACCTTTACTTTTATCGTAAGTCTAACACATAGAATGGATAACATGTAGATCAATCTACAATATAATATAAAATATTTGGCGATCAGAGTAAATGTCACGTGGTTATAATGCCACGCCCCTTTGAGGTCTGAGTCGAAAATCTGCTGTTACCGGCATTTTTCGTGGAAATCTCTCGGCTACACATAGCGCGCATTAGTGCCTTGCGCTGAGCAGAGTTTCACCAACATCGCAAAGACCCAATTCGAGAAATTCAGTGGTTTCCAAATTTAGGTCATAAGTTAAAGGGGCTATGTCACCATTTTTAGCGTTACTTTAAAAAGCCAAAATACATCTTTATATCAGTGAAGTTCCAAAAATAAGAAGGCCAGGTTTGTTTAAAATTATTCTACTAGTGCTCTAAAAGTAAAAATAAGTGTCTTGGGCTGCAGATGGCCAGGATGGAAATGGATTGCATCTTGAAAAAATTGGGCCAATTTTTTCAAGTTTATCGCTTGTGTCATAGAAGATTCGCTAAAACTCCGATTATGGTTTATTTTCTCTGCTAAAATTCACTTGATATCTTCCTGTTAGTGTTCTTTAAGCATTTCGTGTACGACAAAGGTACTTAGTTTTAATTTGGGACGGTTTTGACAAATGATAAGCAAACTTTACACGATTATATCTAATAAACTATGAGACTTATCCCTTTATTTTGGGAATCGTTATAACAGATGAGTCCTTGCAAGTCAGCAAAAAGCTTTAGGGCCTTGTAAATGCGCGCGATTTCGAGCAAAGGAAACATATAGAAATTATAGTTTTAGCTATTTGTTGACGTTTGTCAGCGTTTAAGAGTCCTTCTCACGAAAAAAGCATTTTCTTAAAAATTCGTAGTTTCTTTTTCCTTCAAATTTTTCAGGTCCACAATTGATTAACTAACTGCCCGGATTCTGAATTTCATGGTCATTGAAAAACTGTGACATTATCTTCTATAAGCCCAAACTTGAGTAAACATTGAAGATTTTTAGCGTTTTGGCTGAGTTTGTGCTCTGGGAGTTGTCTATTGTTTCTAGTCTGTCATTATACAGCATTCTTGTTCAGCACGCATGCAATGACCACACTTGGCTGACTTCCGAATGCTCACCGAGATATGGTAATTAGTATGAAAAAATAGAAGGGATTCCCGTCACGTAACGTCTGCAGCCAGGAGTGTACATCATGCCGAGAATTGATTAAAAATCATGAGTTAAACCTCTATGTATCACGCGATCGCCTGTCTCAGGCCGTACCAAAATTACCAAACTGGGTCGAGTCACCTTAAGGTGGCTCGACTGGATTTTTTGGGGGCGATACCCTCCAAGTTTGAGCATTAACTACGACGCTATTAACAATGCTATGGACAAATCGTCACGGCAGCTGTAATAGATAAAGATAAAAGTTGGTTATTAAGACTAGTGTGAAATTAACATCGGAGTTGCCATAGCAACGTAATGACGCCATGACAAATTTTCTTTCCGTCGTATTTCTCGGCACCAGGAGGTTTTTTCGGCAATCGTTTAAGGGAGCTTGTACCTCCCATAGCCGCCTCGAATATGGCAAAGATTGAACAAATTCTATGAGAGCGTTAAAATTTTTGGGGGATGAAGTTTTGGCGATTACATCTACAGTGAAAATTATACTATCGACATAATTGGCTAATATCTAAAGAAAACGATGCGCTTTGGGAATGTAGTTTCATCTCCGTAGTAGTTTGATTCCATTTAAATCGTGTTTGAAATATGGAACTAGAAAACAATACCGTGAATAATGAGGACGCTCACTTGTAAACACAAAATCTGAGGGAAAAAATTGGTACATTGGAGGCCCTATTTTATTGCCTTACATGTTTTCAATCTCTTTAAAACTTGCAGGCTATATAAATTGATGATTAATCTCGAGATTGTCAAATTTTAAAAAACATTTATCAAGCGGTTTCCAAATTATCATCACATTTGTAGGCGTAGACCAAATTAAATACAAAAATGGCAAAATGAGCGGCTGAACGCATGTTAATCAAATCCTTCTTTCTCGCAATCGGCCAAAGCAATCCCCTCACTTTTTCACACACGATCTCAGATGGAATCAAAATACTATGAGATGAGACTGCATTCCCAAAGCGCATCGTTTTCTTTAGATATTAGATATTAGATATTTCACTGTATTTATAATCCCCAAAACTTCATGCCCAAACATTTCAAAAACGCTCTCATAGAATTTGTTCAATCTTTGCCATATTTGAGGCGGCTATGGGAAGTTCAAGCTCCCTTAAGCGATTGCCGAAAAAACCTCCTGGTGTCGAGAAATACGACGGCAAGTAAAAAACGTCATGGCGTCATTACGTTGCTATGGCCACTCCGATGTTAATTTCACACTGGTCTTAACAAATTTTCATCTTTATCTATTATTGTTGTGGTGACCGTTTCTCCATAACATTGTTAATGGAGTCGTAGTTAATGCTCAAACTTGGGGGTATCGCCCCAAAAAAATCCAGTCGAGCCACCTTAAGATCACTCAAAACTTACAGAAATTCTTAGTCATCATTTATTTTATCGCGCGGAAGCTGGAAATGATGAAAGACCAATCGTCACCAGTCCCTTTCATCTTCTCTTCCTCTTTGGCGGTATTTCTTCAAAATCAACGCAAAATGAACGTACTGTCGAGACGAATTTTACATAAATGTGCAATGTTAGATGGGATCTGTGCCCTTCCAGAAAACCTTTTTCTCAGATCGTACTCGTCGACAACCAGGCAAGAATTCGGTCGACAATTCGAAGAAATCGTCGCTCAATGTTTGCAAAAGTTTTCGTTCGATGTGGCCGTTTGCGGCGGGCCTAAAGACAGAGGCATTGATTTTAGAGGTGTTTGGCTTTTGAAATCTTCGCCTGTCCGTGTAATAGGTCAGTGTAAAAGATATAAAAGACGCTTGGGTCCAAAACATGTTCGTGAATTAGAGGGCACCTTGGCTCACGAGGTGAAAGGAACACTTGGGATTATTGTCACAGAATGTGGGTTAGTACACGATTTATAAGCTTATGTTAAATATCATCTATTAAAATCAGCAATTAAAATTGATCAATACTTTATAGTTATAATCAAAAGGTTGTCTTCATATTTATCTTGATTTCATTTAACCTTTTTAGCTCAGGTCTCATATGTACGGTATGAAAGAGATAGGGGCTGTGTAAGGGGGAAGGGTGTCGCGTGGTTGTTTGTTGCAGGGGGGGGGGGGGGGGGGGAAGAGTGTCGAGGGAAAGATTGTTAGCTGTTAGAGACAAGGTTTTAACCCTTTAACTCCCAAGAGTACTAAACATCAAATTCAATAAAAATTCCAAATTTCCTTTTGTAAAATATTAAAAAACAATTTGTACCATGCAAAAGTACTGCCAGAGGTTTCATTTGAATGGTCACACCATAGGATTTTGTCGACAAACTCGAAAATTAGAATTACACTTCATGTCTCCATAATTGACTCTGGGAGTGAAAGGGTTAAAGATTTAGGGGATAGTCTGCAGAACGATACCCAGACAAGACAAGTCTAGAAGCTGGCATGATGGGCTAGCTAGTAGGTATTTCTTGCTGCCCACCCTTGGCCTTCACTGCTCTGCTGTGGACAAAAAATTGCCAGTCACCAAATAGCCTTTTTGCACAGCAACCGTATGCATGTTGGTGGTCAGAAACAATTACAGAAATCGTTTGCATAGAAATAGAGTTTTATTCAACAACAACAACAGTTTATTTGCATTCCCAATTACAAATGGTATTGCATATAAAACAAAAGCAAAAGTATAAAATTAAAGTAACAAAATCAGTTAATTTACAATTTACTGCAGCTCAAATGAAGTTGAAAACGAAGCACACTTCATTTTATTTTGCAATAAATATGACACAATTAGAAATTCTCTGGTGGAAGATATCATTAGCAAATATCCCGAATTCGTTAAATTTAAATGCTAATAACAAAATTGTTTTTCTCTTTAATAGCACCGATGCTTTTATTTGTAAAAGATTAGGTCACTTCATTTACGAAGCTTTTTCATTAAGAAATGAACCATTAGTTACAAGAATTGTAAATTAACTGATTTTGTTAGCTGCAGTAACAAATTTTTGAATATAGAGTAAAATGTAAGTATTCCAAAAGGATTTAAATTTCATTGTTCTGAGCACCAACATGGCTGCCATTCAAACTACATGTATCAATAATATTATGGTCAATTATACAAGATTCTGCAAATATTTCCTAACTTTGTCATTTTAAGGGATGTGACTGTCGAACTTGACCATGTTTTAAATATAATTTCATATTTTAATAATAATGATAATGATAATAAAAGCTTAATAGAGTGCATATTTACACTAATATTATTGTTCATGGTTCTTTACAATTTTAGGTACAGCAAGGATGCTTACGAGGTATTTATGGGTTCTCTGTACCCCATTGCCTTTACCACACTAAAAGGCTTCAGTGACGACCTACTACGTTGGTATTCTGATGAAGGAAACAATGAAATATCCGACGCTAATAAAGATCAAGGCAGTACAAAAAGTGAAATCTCCCTTCAGGTACAAAATAAACCAACTGACACATATTTGCCAGGGCACACTGAAATTGTGGATGATTGCAACAGCAGTTTTCCAGGGACTAGTAACAAGGAAGTGATATCAAAAAATGGTCAACATCAATGTTCTGCAAACAATGAAAAATATTTTAATCATAGTAACTCTAACCAGAAGAACATCACATACGATAACAAGACCAAATTAGACATTTCTTCGTCCTCTGATGGTCGCAGTTCATTTAGAGGTAATGTGATAGACGACAAGCCACAGACAAGTTGTGTTACGGACGATGGTGATCATATTGAACAGTTGTCAAATTCTAACATTTCTGAAATAGGAACAGGGATATTCACCATGTTTGAGCTTAATCCATCTGCGCGAAAACTCTTGCCAAATTTGGTGGTTGGTATGAAGTACAGAAGGCATAATTCAAAGGTTCCTGAACTTTTCATTAATGAAGATGATTCATTCGTCAGTGTAACTAAGTAAATTCACTGATTACTGACATTGGATTACATTTTAATTCAGTTCTTATTAGGAATTAAAGGATTATTTAATGATATTTATTATTTGACTGTGATGTCATTTCACCTTATAAGGTAAAGAGATAAAGAGAACACACACAATATCCAAGGGTATTACACAGTAGATTGCCATATTACACCTTAAACACCCCGGTTTCAAGACACAAGCTGTATAAATACAAGAACTTTAGTCGAATAATATATCCCTTATTCGATGGTTTAACAGCTAGATAATATGTGCGGACATTTTACTCATTCCTTGCATTTTTTCTTGCCCCTGCGGGCTCAAAAAAATACTACACAACTTGTAAAATATCTGCGCATATTTTTTGTTAAACCATCAAATAAGGTGTATGAATTGGCATCTTTCCATAGTATTCCAAAAGTAGTATCCCCTTTTCAGGGTTGAAAACAACTTAATTTTGACAGCATTGGCCATGTCAGTGAGTGACTTTTAAAACCATTCCAAAAAACATACAATTTGCACTTGCCCGCAGAGATTTAAAAATTGCCTGGACAAATGGGCAAGTGCTAATTTCTATTTCCTGCTTTTACATTCGAAAAAGCTATCTTTGAGTGGGCCGAACTTTCAGGGAGCAGCTACTTGCAGATAGCTGTTACTTTCAGACGACTAATTAAAAATACAATGATCAATCCATTCCATGAAATTTTATTGAATAAGGTAAATATCAAGGCTGAAAGTGGTCTAACAGGAGCCCCCCAGACCAGGGTGCCTAATGGACTGATCTGGGTACCTTACGATTTTTTGTTGGGGCACCTAACATTTTATAGCGTGGGTTCCATTAAGTTCTTGAGATCCACAAAATGAATTCTAGATTGCGGTACCTGGGGGAGATAAGGTGTGTGAGGGGGCACGCACCCTCTCTTCCCAGTCGCCCCCTCGTTTTCCCCATTTGTTTGTGTGCCGGCTTGTCCTTCGCGCCAATCCTTTGTGATCACCCCACTATCTGAATGCTTGGAACAGGCTAGCAAATGCATAGTTTACTGTAAGGCTACTTCTGTCCAGTACTGTATATTGCCATGCAAGGGGAAGAATGCATGAACAAAGTTTCCTGCTATCTTCCCTTCCAAGTTTTCCTGCCAAATGCTGGTAGTGCATGCCAGGTACATGTATTTTTCATTTATCTGAGTGTTGGCAGGTTGAAAAACAGAAAATTCATGAAAGAAAAGAAATACAACTACATGTAATCCCCTTCATTTTGATGTTTTTTGATGTCATTTACATGTAGTTTTCCCTGCCATCAGACTGAAACAAGTTCATTCAGAGTTAACCTCATTAATACAGAAAATTGTTGCAAAATTTATACTTTGAAAGGAGATCTGAACTTGAAAAAAGTTATTACTTCTGCATGTATTGCATGCCTATTTATACTTTGTTCTCGACCGGCAAGCTGTCCTCGACTGCTATTTCAGGAGTAATTGCTTGATGTAGTCATGTTATGCAACTTTTACATGATTTGTATAAAATTAGCTTCCAGAGAGGTCTTTTAATTACTTTTGTAATGTAATGTAATGTAATGTAATGTAATGTAATGTAATGTAATGTAATGTAATGTAATGTAATGTAATGTAATGTAATGTAATGTAATGTAATGTAATGTAATGTAATGTAATGTAATGTAATGTAATAATGTAATGTAATGTAATGTAATGTAAACATTTATTTATACATTGTAAAATATCAGTATTTACAAGAATGATAACTCTAAGAATTAATATTCTATACACTGTTTTACATATTTGCCATGTGGGAGTCTGATACAGAAACCATATATTAATTTGATACCCTTTTTAATCTGGCCTAATTAGACTCAGCTGTTTGTAGTTCCTCTGGGAGATCATTCCCGAGGAAAGCACCACTATAGCTAATAAGCTTAACGCCTTAGGTAGTCAGTTCTTGGTCTTGGTATCACTATATTTTGAATGGCATTATGAAGCTTATAGGATGTAACTGGGAGTAAACATATTGCATAGACAGGGGTTTCAATAAGAATTGAAGTAGGCAGCTGGCCAAGGTATTATAGGCCGCTGTGACAGATAAGGGGCTGTAAGGCCCTGTCCCGCTAGGGGGGGTTTTCTTCCCCAGAAAATTTTGAAATCTAGAGGCTCGGAATTTCCAGCATTCTGAGCATGAAATTGAGTGAAACATAAGGCAGTTTCATTGTTGTTTGTTGTCAGTAACCAGCGGTGAGAGGCCAAGTAGGCAGTAGTACACCGACGGTAGCCGGCTTCTATTGAAACCCCTGCATAGATAATCTGGGGCGAGCTTGTTTATGCGTTTGCATGTATTGTACATTATGACTGCCTTAATTTGCTTTGCCCTTCTGCATGTAACAGATAAGGTGTTCCAGCCAAGCCAGTTGAGAAGAAAGCTAGAGCTTGTGTCATAGCTAGATCTGGTGATAACTCTTATAAGGCATTAATGGTCTGGATCCAGATTGTGTGTTCCTTTATCAGTAATATAACTTATAATATGTGTTTTATAGTCTTCTGCTTATATGGTTTAAGATCATCTGACTCCCATTACTAAATTAGGAGCTATGTCATGGGGAACACTGTGAGAGGAAGAATTTATCAAGTGATTTTTCGAAGAGAGAATAAACCCTTATAATCAGAGTTTAAGCAAGTTTTTCATTGACACAAGGCAATTTAATACACTTTAAATGAAACAGTGGCCTAATTTTTTTAAAGTTGCAATCCATTTTCATCCTGGCCATCTGCAGCCCAAGGCACCTATTTTTACTCTAAGAGCACTAATGGAATAATTTTAAACAAAACTGGACCTTTGTTTTTGTTTTCCCTGATGTAAATATATATGTCTTTTGAGCTTTTTTTAGCAATACTAAAAATGGTGTTTAAGGACCAATATTAGTCAACAGACTGGCTTGGGAGACAGGGCATCTGTTGTAGCTGCATGTAATTATGCTAACTATCCTAATTATTATAAGGCTAACCTTACATATTCAAATGAGGGAAAAGGAAGTCAACTGAGACCCCCTACCAGGAATTTTTATGTTCACTGTTCTAAAGCATCTAAACAGATGTAAAGCTAGCGCTGTGTGCGTATATAGAAAATGATAGAATTATGACTTTATATTTATAAATTATTTAAACTGATGACTCATGTTTTTTTTTAATTATCCTAAAAAATTGCCACTTAATTCCTTTTCCAAAATATTTAGCATATCAGCCACTCTTGAAATGAGACATGGCCTCGTTTGATTCATGCCTGATTTTCTTTCTGAACAGCTTTAGGGGCCGATTACATGGCGAATTTCAGCCCGGGCTGAGATTTCGGCCCGGTCAACCGGGCTGAAATTTCGTTGTGATTGCATGATAAATTTCAGCCCGGGCGCCAAGTTTGAAATTACGCGGGAAGATTGATAACGATAATCAAAATGGCGTCGAAGATTGGACTGCGCGTGCCCAAATTCACTTTTCAGCCCGGGCTGAAATTCTGATGCGATTACATGGCGAATTTCAGCCCGTTTGGCCGGGCTGAAAATTCCAGCCCGGTTTCTGAAACCGGGCTGGAATTTTCAGCCCGGGCTGAAAGTCACCCCGGGCTGAAACTTTGTTCATGTAATCGCTAACTTCATTTTAAGAGGATTTATTTCGGAAGCCGGGCTGAAATCTCAGCCCGGGCTGAAATTCGCCATGTAATCGGCCCCTTATTCAGTGACTTATTAAGAAATCACAAAGATTAAAAATCAAAACAGAATATGAGTACCTTAAAGTATGATAATGTGCTGATTTTTGTTCAAACTATGTTAGCATTACTGAAAAGTAATGCAAAAAATTTCCTTTGAACCTAAATAAGAATTAAGCCACTGAGCCACTATTTTATCAATTTTTCATAGACACGGAAAAAAAAATTGGAAAAATTTAGCCTCAAATCATTTAACATTGCGATCCATTTCCATCCTGGCCATCTGCTGCTAAAAGCACACATTTAACAGTTTCTGTGCTCTAATATATTAATTGTTAACAAAACTAGATATTTATTTTTAGATTTCCCTTGATAAAAATACGTTTTGGCTTTTCAAAAGGATGCTAAAATCTGAAATTTGCTAAAAGGTGAAATATGTAAATTCTAAAGAGAGGAACACTTGAATCTATCTGGTTCCTCGTTAACGGGAATCTCCCACATAGAGAAGGCATTTCTCTCGATAACAATGGTTTTATTAAAAACAGCTCAAAAACTACTTTTCATAAAAGAGAAGCTTACATGCATGCATGGGATGCAGTATTTGATTTCTTTACTGCTATGACATGATAGAAGAAATGTTTCAAACAAAAATGTTTTACATTTATTACACTGTATACATATAGGAGAACGTTGTTTAATTAAAATATCGAAATCGAAATGTTCAAAAGGGAAATTAATTTTAAGGAAACCCAAAACGCAATCCTGTTTCTCCAAGAGAGTGATAAAATATGTAAGCAAACTGATTGGTTTCCGGTATCGTTTACCCCCGCCACCCCCGCAAAATTCTTTGTTCTTGAACTGTTCCTGCGGTCAGCGGCTGTCAAGAGCAAGAAAACAAAAAGACTACGTGGAAGTGAATGGTGGCTAGCAGCTGTTGGTGAAGAAATTTACGCTAAAATACAGCTTCTCCTTCTACTTTGGGTCACAAAACTTGTAACAGTAACAGAGTTATCAATCGAGGCCGGCGTGTTGTTGTTATGACGCATTTTCATCTCCTCAGGCGCGCCGAAACTTCATCCGTTTGAAAGCCGCTTTTCACGTTTTCTCAAGCCGACGGAGACATATCTTGAGGACTTAAAGAGAAAATAGTTTGATTTTGCGATTACCTTCGAGCCGTCTGGACACTAACGAGGGTTTTCTATGTTGTAATGTCGGCAGAGTTGAATGAAATGCCCTCGCAAGAAGTAGCAGAGGGGGTTACCGCAGAGGGAAGCAAGATAGAACTTCGGACATCTTCTGGCACGGTCATTTGTTTAAACTTCTCTGAAAAAGACCAAGTGTTACCGAAGATTGTACGTCTCGTAGACCCGGACACCGACCACTCAGTGGTATTTCGTTCGGAAGACGGGGTTTACCACGAGCTGGATTCAGATTGTGCTTCAAATTTACAAGAATTTCAACATTTAAATCATTGCCACCACTGTAATTGCGGCGATTCAGCCAACGACCAGTCTCAACTCAACGGAGCGGACGTTCGCAAGGGAGACGAACGACTTGAAAAACAACGAGAGAAACTCCAGAAGAAACTACGGGAGAGAAAATCAAGCAGTAAAGAGGAGGAGAACTGCAATGGCCATTGCCATCAAGTTATTCAGTTGCCAATCCAAGGGTTAAAACAATATGTACGAGTTAATTCATCCAGTATGAATGGAGAAAACAAGTCGGACGACTCTTCGAAAGACGGTAATTTATTTGAATGTTCTCTCTCTAATTGTTACCTTGAGTGAACGTACGGAATCATTATTTAGGAACAGTTCATTTAAAGAAGTAAAACACGTTATTTAACGTGTTTATTTTCTTTATTTTTCTCGTCTGATAGAATTCGGATTTTTTTGTGTGAAAGTGATAAAAATGGAAATCTAAAAAAAAAATTCCTGTCATTTCTTGTTGTTAATATTATTCATCGTTTCAGTACGGGGAATTTCTTTTCTTTTATATATTTTCACTTCCTCCCTTTTGTCTGCTTCTCTATTGCATGCTAGTTCATGGTCTGATCCTACTTATAAATATAATATGGATAGATGACCAAAAATATCTGAAAAAATCCAAATGCTTAAGCTTATTTTAAGCTTATAATTAATCAAATATAAATTCTTTATTCTCCTTTAGATAAATCGTTGGAATCGAAGCCTTCAACAAATGGTAAGCTTTATATGTAGGCTTATATTTACATTGAAAGTGTCTCTGTTCTCAGCCTTTAGTTTTTAGTTTCTTTTTTTTTTTTGTTAACAAACACACCTATAACTTATGAATGATCACGACTTTTACTTGTCCTACAAGTACAAGTACCTGTCCTTTCTATGAAAGGGAACAGACAAAAGGATTCCTTTTGTTTTATGTTTAAATTAAAAATATCTTGGGGAGTAGTTTAGGAAAAATATTTTTATCAATTTCTGTAAAAAAAAAAATTGCTTCAGTTTTGAAAAATAGTTGCATGTTCCATTTGTAGTAGATTTTTAACTAACCGATATTTATGGAAACTCGAATTTCAAGTGCTAAGTACTGCATTTCCTCCAAATAACAGCTGGTATGGGGGAGATTATTGAATAATATAAAACACATTTTGTTTTATCTGCTCCAGAAGGGGGCAATTATTCTAGGGAGGTGTTTATTCAAGTTAAATTTTAGCAGCAATTATTTTGAAAAGCTCTCTTAAAGGGAGGTTATTTTAAAATAAAGAAGTGATTAATCAAGGGACAGCTAACAGCTTCATTTAACACTCGGTCTTTGTCTGACTGTAATAAGCCCTGATAGTTGCAGGTGCATTCTTCTTATTTATTAAGCTAATAGAGGGTGAAAAAAAAAACAGTAGATACCTCATGAACTATCTTGATTAATGGTCCCCTCAACTAGTCTCCGCTCTTTTGAAGCCATAACACCCACAGCTATTATATATAGAACTTTGAGGAAGTATTTTTAGACAAATGTTTTAATAAAGATGGAGGCATGGTGACTGGTGATTGGCACATTAGACAGGACTGTCATTTAGTTTTGAGCCCGGGGGGGTGGGGGGGGGGGGTACTCCGTTATATACGCTATATAGGTATGTGCCGCCCGATAGGGTAGGGTTTTTGAGGTGCTCAGTCCTTACATTCCCCCCCCCCCCCCCCCCCCCCGGGAATTACCTTGGAGGGAGGAGAGGTAGGGGAGTCGGACACAGAGTGGGGGTTAACCGCGGTAAAACGAGAGAAATTTGCAAAAGTTAAGCAAAGTACTTAAAAGTTAAGGTTGTCATTTTCACTGTTTAAAGTTTATATATTGCCAATACACTGTCAATTCACTAAACATTTTGAAAGTTTACTAAAAAAGTTCTAAGCGTTTGAAAACTGTGAACTGCAGGATTGTTGGCGCCATTTGCCGACATAATTTTGATCAGGCGCACAGAGTTTTGGTCAGTTTTCAACGGAGATAAGCTTATTAGTTTGAGAACAATTTAAAGATAGTTACATCAACTAATTTTTTATACATCCTTGCCAATAATTCCATTTAATACTAAATAAAATCCCACTAAATAAAACAAAAAAACGCCTCGTACTTTTGACCGCGTTGGAGGTGCAGGGTGGGATGAAAATGAAAAAATCAGCTTGCCCTTCGGGCAAACTGCTACTTTAGTTTACTAGCCCGGAGCTCTAAAGAGCTAGCCCAAAAGTAAATTAATTATTAAAAACAAACAAATTTAAACAAGGGATGAATATTACACCTAGAGGCAAAAAATCTCCAACTGTGTTCGCTCCCGACGGCGAATGTTGCGGAATAAATTACGTGACTTGCTTGCGAGTATCAAGAGATTAAATTACGCACGGCGTTCTACGCGTACACGGCAAATGGCAGCTTGCAGTTTATTATCCTTACTTTTCCTCGAATCGTAAAATAAATCCACTAGAAAAATCGAAGTTAATTCACATGTTCATGAGTTTGAGAAACGTGAAACTACTCACTTTCCCATGGAAATGGCAAACGGCAGACGGCAAAAATATTTGCCGTTCGTGGGAAAAACAATCTATCCAGTATTAATTAACGCAACGACTGTGTCGGCAAATGTTCAAGTTGTCTAGCTTGTTTAAAGAAAATGGTCTTAATCGACAAGACAGATCCTAACTAGTTTACTTTGAACGTAATACAATGAAAACATCAGCGATTTTAAAGACCTAAAAGCAGAGGAGTGAGAACACAATTATGGCCGCTATTGTACATTATTATTGACATTATTTACGAAAACACATCATTCAATTCCATTTCTTTTGTTCGCCGTTGATATTTTCTTACATTTTTAAAATGTTCCTCACATTCACTTTCACTAGAGAACTGTTTATTACACACTTCTTATTTTAATTCTTAACTTAATGATGAGAAAAGGCAACAAATATTGCTTGCCCTTCAGGCAAACTCCGACAAAAAGACACTAGCCCGACGGGTCGCTTCACTAGCCCCGGGCTATCGGACAGCGCTTTTGTCGCGCCCTGAGGTGGGGGGTAGGGTGGTCCAATGGAGCAAAACAGAGTCCAAAGGTAGTTTCATATTCACAAGTTGGCTCATAGGCGCCTTTGATGTAGTACTAAACATCTGCTGCAGTATTTGTGAAGCAGTAATGGTACCAAGTCTTGTAATTTTCTTCTCAGCCAAAATTCAAATGTCCCATGTGGAGTGCATGATTGAACAATGACATACAATGTCATTATCATTAGTATTCAGCTGTCATGTACAGTTTACATTTTAAAGGAGCTTACAGTGGAATCCCGATTTTTCAAATACTCGATTTTTCAAAACTCACATACATACATACATACATACATACATACATACATACATACATACATACATACATACATACATACATACATACATACATACATACATACATACATATTTATTGTAACTCCCTAAAAGGGTTTTTCAGTTACAAAGTGGATAAAATAAAATACAAAGAATAACAATTAATTAATAAATATAAGTTATGTATATTCCTAATTAAATTAAATTAAGTTAAAAGTAATTGTTTAGTTAATTTCGATTTAAATGCTTTTACAGAATTTACATTTATAAGATCGTTACTTAAATTGTTCCATAGTTTGGCTCCGCGGTACGTAAAAGAACGCTGACCGGTGGCCAATCTGCATCTCAAAATGTTCAGATGGTTGCTCTGTCTTGTAATTCTAGCATTGGTCTGAGAGCGAATAAACTCACGATTATTTGAACCAAAACTTGTTTCCCTTGGATTTGATTTCAGTCAATACCACCTTCGATTTTTCAAACTTCCGATTTTTCGAACCAATTTCCACTTCCCTTGGAGGTTTGAAAAATCAGGATTCCACTATATGTTTTAGTGATTTCAGACTACCTTTTTGGATCAAAACTACCCCAAATTAAACCTAAGTACCTTTGTTAAACACAAAATGCTTAAGAACACCAAGAGACGAAATAAAGTGAATTTTCGAAGAGAGAATAAACCATAATATATTGGAGTTGTAGCATACATGTAGCAAGTTTTTTGAGACACAAGGCAATAAACTTTAAAAAAATTGGCCCGATTTTTTCAAGTTGCTATCTATTTCCATCCTGGCCATCTGCAGCTTAACCCTTTAAGCCCTGATATCAAAATTTAAATTCTCATTTCTTGTCCCTATACATTTCCTATAGAAGTATTGGAGAGAAATTGTTTGGATATCAAGAGAATTCATCTTGTTTGATCATGTCCTTAATTCTCATGACCTTTTTGATTGATATAAGCATTGATATTACAAGGAGAAATTTGATGCTGATCACTTTTAGGGCTTACAATCATGTAAAAGGTTAAAACACTTATTTTTATTCTTAGAGCACTAGCAGAATAAGTTTAAACAAAACTGGATCACTGATATAAATGTTATGGGCTTTTAAAAGTAACACTTAAAATAGTGACGTAGACCATTATTTTGGGGTTTTCACTTTAATTTATAAATATGTCAAATTGGTCTTTTTAAAGTAACACTCAAAATGGTGATGTACATGTACAGCTGTAGCCCCTTTAAACACTCATGAATGACAAAGTCTACTTTATTTTGGCTTGCTTGTTTTGCTGACAGTATTCTGTTCAATTACCATGATATTGTAATATTTGTCTTCTGAAAAGCAAGTCTTCTCAGCCCCTGGTGGTGGGTTAATGACTGGACAAACAAAATTCCAGAATCATCAATCTGCTGCCATGGCAGGCTGCATGCAGGCGGTATACCGGGAGTATATCTATCGTGCTGCCTTGAAACATGAAATTTGATATGTGTGTAATAGATATTATTACTACATGTTAAGTTTAAAATAATGTGAAGGTTTACAAGGTGTGAATTTGTGAAGGTAAAGTTTCTTGAAGTTCTAAACGTTTATTGATAATACAGTGGAATCCAGATTTTTCTAACCTCCTAAGGAAACAGAAGTATTATTGGTTTGAAATATTGGGAGTTCGAAAAATCGAAGGTGCCATTGATTGAAATCAACTACCAGGTAAACAAGTTTTGGTTTGAATAATGGGGAGGTATGAAAAATCGAGTGTTTGAAAATTCAGGATTCTACTGTTTAATTTACCAAAGTCAGAATGAGCACTGCAATTTTAGTACTGAACATTTGGATCTTTCAAGATGGTTCATTAAGATCTCTAAACTGTGTTCATTTTCAGTTTTATTTCTCACAAAAGGGAATACTGTTTAATATGTAGGCTAAAACTTAAAAGGTTATTAATACATGTATTCTTTGGTTTAAATCAGTTTGATATTTGTTTTCCTTTGTCTCAGAATAATTGTGAATAATAAGTCTGAGACAATAAAGGAAAATGAAAATGAATTCAAACTGGTTTGAAAATTTTTAAACCAAGGAATAATTTAAACCGCAACTACCGGTAGTTAATAATAGGAAAAACATGTACTTCCGATCAGGAGGTTTGTGATATTTCAGTCAGACTTTCTACGCCAGACTTTCAATGCTTATTTAATCAAAGTAAGACAACCGAACCCATTAGCACTCAAAAGCTAGGCATCATGTCTCAGGACTGTTGCCTAACAGGATCTTGGCAACCTTGGGTGCCCAAAGAAATAAACTGGGTGCCTAAGGTTTGGCTAGGGTACCTACATGTAACAAGGTTACTAACTTCTGCGCTTTGGGCTTTGTAGGAACCTTTGAATTTGTCTTAGATAACAGCCTTGTGTCTGGTGTCCATCCTCAAATGAATACCATTATTAATAGTAAAAAAATTATGTTATGCTTTGATAATATTATAATGGGATATGCTTGCATCAGAGATTGCTTAGTTTATGTTTAATCTGTTTCGTTGATTTTGTTGTAGGCAAAATTATGTCTGAAGAGCTGAAGATACACAAGGCTCCTGAGGTAAGGCTGAGACATCATTGTTCTCAGTGATGAGTTTGTGGTTGCCTTTGTAACTTGCAGACATCTTCTTTAGATCTCCTTCCAGCATTGGAAAGGAGACATCTACATGTGCTGTGCAAGACACAGCTAATAATTTGTTTAAGTTCAAAGAAACAAATAACCAACTCAATTCAAATAACACTGGGTCCAGGATTTGTACTGTACTTGAATTACATTTCTGGGAGGCAATACAGTGTTTTCTTCCTGTGCGGCTCTTTTACTGGACAGTTTATTTTTGGACAGATATCTTCAAATTCAAGACATCTGCAAAACTAAAGCATATTTAAGAATTTTCAGTTGGTAAAAATTTTACCACCTTCTCAACCAATCGACTTATACATTTATTATGACATGCATTTTCCCAGACTTTGGGCCGGTTACATGGACATTTGTTTCAAGTTTTGATAGAATGGTTTGTTGGGTTGTTTTCAGAATCTGTTGTGATTGGCCAGCATAATTACTTTGGTTTTGGTTTAACAACACTCAATGTCGATTGAAAACCACTCTATAAAATGTAAGCTTAATCTTGAAATGCATTATAATATTTATTTATTATTATAATCATGAAATTAATATGAAATTTTTTTGATTTTAAGTTTTAATTCTTGTCATTTCCAGATAGAAGTTTTAAACTGTACCACAGTGAAAGTTTCCTGGGCAGGACAAGTCAGTAACAACAGTCATCTAACAGGATGCAGCTTCGATCTACAAATGTTCTCCAAAACGTCACCTTATCACTCAATTTATAGGTATTCAGAGTATCTCTCTTTATCAAGGGCTGGAATTAAATATTAAATAATAAATATTTTTTCTTTCTTAGCCAGACACGTGTCCTTCCATGACATTTGTCCCTTGTCATGCAATTATCGATAGCTGCAAGTCAATTGCAAGCAAGGAATCAAACGATTTAACAAGAATTTGACCAACTTTCATTGACTATCATGCGCTGCCATGTAGCATTTGACTCCAAGCATGATAGTCAATAATAGTAGTCGATAGTTTGGATCAAAACTCTTCCCTAACTTTCATCAGCTATCATGCGCTATCATGCACAGCCTTTTGATCACAAGAATGATAGTCAACAATAGTAGCTGATAGTTAGGAATCAAAACTCTCACCCCAATTATCAGGGACTGTCATGCACTGCCATGTAGCATTTGATCACAAGCATGATAGTCGATGATAGTAGCTGATAGTTTGGGATCAAAACTCTCACCCCACCCCAACTATCATTGACTATCATGCAATGCCATGCAGCATTTGGTCACAAGCATGATAATCAATGATAGTAGCTGATAGTTTGGGATCAAAATTCTTACCCCACCCCAACTATCATTGACTATCATGCAATGCCATGTAGCATTTGGTCCCGAGCTTCATAGTTATTGATACATGTAGTAGCTGATAGTTTGGGATAAAAACTCTTACCGCAATTATAATCAACTATCATGCACTGCAAGTATGCTTATTCTGAGCATGATCGAAACTACCTCACAAGGTATTTTTGATCTAAGCCAGACAAAACATGTTAGCGCAAATGTCGTCTTCTTGTTAAATAAAAGCTGCAATACTTTTCGGCCCCAAAGGGCTTGACAAGTGAAATGATACCACAAATCATGCAGCAGCAAGTTTAAGCTCTATTTTATTTTCAGTTCATGTGTTAAATTATTAAGATTTTATGCAAGCTTTGTTATGACATGCTTGTTTCGTAAAACAGCATAAATTATACAAGCAGGCTTGAACAAGTTTTGAAATTAAATGTGAACAATGAAAATTGCAAACATGTTTACAGTAAACATGTTTTGTTGAAAATGTAACTTACTCTAAACATGTTTTGGTGCTGATGTGAACACAGCAATAGACTATTGTCCACTGTTGGATGGGGGTTTCAGGGTGGAATGAAAATGAAAAAATCAGCTTGCCCATCGGGCAAGCTGCTACTTTAGTTTACTAGCCCGGAGCTCTGAAGAGCTAGCCCAAAAGTAAATTAATTATTAAAAACAAACATTTAAACAAGGGATGAATATTACACCTAGAGGCAAAAAATCTCCAACTGTGTTCGCTCCCGACGGCGAATGTTGCGGAATAAATTATAAATTACGAGAAAAACTTATTTTTGCGCAGGTTATGAAAGTTATTATCAATTGATCAATGAAACTAGTACTCTTACTCGAAGTCTTTCGCCTTTGGATAACGTAAAATATCTTGCAAGCCCTTTCGGAAGTTTGATACAACAAAAATAGCACATTTTATATTACGTGACTTGCTTGCGGCGTTCTAAGCTAGACTTGCCACAAGTCGACTGCGATCATGCGAAGCCCCCGAATGCGCGACGAAGTCACGAAAAGTTAGCGACGAAGTCGCGAGAAGCGAGCGACGAAGTCGTGAGAGCGAGCGAGAAACGAAAAACAGACTTTGAGAAAGTCTACGTTCTACACGTACACGGCAAACGGCAGCTTGCAGTTTATTATCCTTACTTTTCCTCGAATCGTAAAATAAATCCACTAGAAAAATCGGAGTTAATTCACATGTTCATGAGTTTGAGAAACGTGAAACTACTCACTTTCCCATGAAAATGGCAAACAGCAGACGGCAAAAATATTTGCCGTTCGTGGAAAAAACAATCTATCCGCAACGACTGTGTCGGGAAATGTTCAAGTTGTCTAGCTTGTTTAAAGAAAACGGTCTTAATCGACAAGACAGATCCTAACTGGTTTACTTTGAACTTAATACAATGAAAACAACAGCGATTTTAAAGACCTAAAAGCAGAGGAGTGAACACAATTACGGCCGCTACTGTACATTGGTCTACATTATAATTGAAGGGGTCGGGGCATATCCAGCCTATGTTGCTTTTTGAGCTTTTTACGTTTTTTCCTCGCTCAGATTTGCCTAATTTTATCGTACAACGAATAATATCACAAACCCTTGTCGAATTTGCACTAATCCTAAGAAACTGGACTAATTTCACCTGAAAAAAGCAGAGTTCTGGTCTTCTAGTGGTTGTTTACATTCAGAGCGTAATTTCGACGCCATTACAGCAGATTGGCCATGAGAATATGCGACCGCAATACTCCTGACCCGCGCCAACGACATGAACGAAAATACCGTTATTTACGCGCGCCTGGTTCGTTGTCGATCGCGAGCTCGCTACGGCAAACACATCGTCTGTAGCGTGCGTATAAGCCAATATGTTTAAGGCCCGTCCGGTAATTGAAGGACATCATTAAGTCCGGAAATCCGTAAGTCTCTAGCACCTCTCAAAGAAACGAGTCGTGTTTCTTGCCTAAATCTCTATTTCACGCTAGAAGGTGAAAATAGACGTTGGTGGACAAGGCGAGCCGGCGGGAAAGTCAGGAATCACTTCGGATCAGAAAAAGGGCAGCGTTGTGAGTTGTGGGCCATTTCCCATCCCGTGCCGTAGTCGAAATGCCCGATATCCGAAGTGCTTCGAGACTTATAATATTTTCCATATTTCGTTTGGCGGACATTCCATTTTCGTTTTCGCCACTGATATCCCGACATGCTTTGCGACAGTGGCAGATAGGTCAGCTTTGCGTGGTCGTGCGGGAGATTGAAATACAGCGTTGGGCAGCTCAAAGTGAGTTCTTGCAGCCGGGTGAAATTCAGCAAGGCGGGCAAAGACTATGAGCTGGCAGCGGAGGACCGGGAGTGCTTCCTAAAGGAGGTCCTTAACGATAAGGGAGATGGCACGAATCTAAGTGGCTGACTATCGGTGATAAAAATGAAGCGATTTTGAGGGAATGAACTTCGGGATTTATTTTTCTTGAGTGGGATTCAGCGGTACGGGCCCAAACTTGGCCATCTGAAGTGAAAAATCAGCGTAAAATCGAGAAATTCGGGTAAACCTTGGGATTCATTTTTTCGAGCGGGATTCAGCGGGAGACATGCAGATTTTTATTTTTTTGCATACGTTAATTCTCGAAAACGACGGAAAAAAAACAGAAAAAAATCTGAACAATGTTTTGCAACGAATTTGTAGTTCACATGCCAAAAATGGACAAATCTGAGCGAGAAAAATAAAAAACGACCTCAAAAGCAACATAGGCTGGATATGCCCCGAGCCCTTCAATTATTTACGGAAACGCATCATTCAATTCCATTTCTTTTGTTCCCTGTTGATATTTTCTTACATTTTTAAAATGTTCCTCACATTCACTTTCACTAGAGAACTGTTTATTACACACTTCTTATTTTAATTCTTAACTTAATGATGAGAAAAGGCAACAAATATTGCTTGCCCGTCGGGCAAACTCCGACAAAAAGACACTAGCCCGACGGGTCGCTTCACTAGCCCCGGGCTATCGGACAGCGCTTTTGTCGCGCCCTGGGTTTAACATATAACTTTTGAATCATTTTTCAGTGGCACAGAAAAGGAGTTTACCATTAAAGAACTCAGAGCAGGAACACAGTACATGTTTAGGTAAGGTCCTTTGTCATCCAAGGTTTAAATCCTAAGCATGTCATTGCATTTCCGTAATGATTCACCACTACCTCAGTGTGCATGCAACCACCTATTCTTAGTGACCACTTTTCCAAAATACATGTACCTATCATTTCCCAGTCAAATCATTGTAGTTAAAGCTGTTGTAAGGGATCGCAACCACTTTCACTTTTTACCACAATTGCCGGTAATCACGCAATCTGATTGGTTGATGCGGGTGGTAAATGAGAGTTCAGACAACGGTGCTGACACTAACATCACGCAATTCTAAGTATTGTTATAAAAAAAACATTTCCACTGGTTTTCCGTGGTGTGGACTCTTATTTACCACAATTTACGTCATCACATGCCTGGAACTTTTTCACAGGTGGTTTCCAGGTTTGCACGTAATTTCCGGGAAAAAACATGGCACCTACTTTCCATTTTTAGCCTGCTACTGTCAAAATTAATGACAGCCCTGCAAGAGTAAAAATCCAACAAGAAGACCTGTATGCCGCTGCATTTACCCCTCTTTTTACAATTAGCCCTTCAAAGTTCTAAAATTAATTAAAAATTGTTTTTTTCAAAGAATTCAAGCTGAGAAGGATAATGAAAAGGGGGAGTTTTCACCAGAAGTGACTTGTGATATGCCCTGTTCTGTGCCGTCAACACCTACGCAGCCTCATCTTGGGAGCAAAACAAAAACCAGCTTCACTATTAAGTGGACAGTGAGTTTATGTACAATTTAAGTACTTTATTTGATTTTAGTTAAAGAATCCAGTCCTTAGAAAGACTGTTGTTTACTTAAACATAGTTTGAACCCATTATTCCAAGCAAGCTTTTAGCCAGCAGGGTGCCCAGGCATCCTGTGGATGCCAACTTCTTGAAAAATTTCATGAAAATTGCACCTAATCCTTTAAAAAGATATGATGGGAAATATCTTCAGTACGCCCACTTTTTAATTTCTGGCTAAAAGCCTGATTCCACGTAGTTTGTCTTGTGCGATTGTCAAGGTGAGAGTAGTCCTTGAAAGGACTGTTGTTGGTACTGAAACTTTGGCTGATGTTTTCACAACCTGAGCAAAAATGATCTTCAGAGTCAAGTTAATAATAATAATAATAATAATAATAATAATAATAATAATAATAATAATAATAATAATAATGTGAAATGATATATATGAAATAAATCATATACATGTATGAACTGCGGAAATGAAATCAAATGAAGAATGATCCTCGCAGTTGTGAACGCAATTTAAGCAATTGCAAAAAGAAGCCTGAAAAAAAATCAGGACTTCAACGGGGTTCTAACCTGGACCTCGCAATACCGGTGCGATGCTCTACCAACTGAGCTATGAAGCCACTGACGTTGGGAGCAGGTCAATTGTAGGTTCGTATGTTCCCGTGAAAGGAGTGAGTGTGAAATGATATATATGAAATAAATCATATAATTATGAACTGCGGAATCTGTTGTGATTGGCTGAAGTATTACTTTGGTTTTGGTTGACACTCAATTGAAAACCTCTCTGACTTGATTGACCAGTTCAGTTTGTTACACCATACAGTGTACATGTACAATGTTCAATTGAACCCTGTCTAAGCCATACCTCAAAATTGAGTCTAGCAACTTCAGTAATGATGTCAAGGCTATAGGCCTTGGTTGGGTGATACTGCAATAATATTATTGATATGAAAGATTCTGTGGATCCAAAGAAATCATTCACATACACTGCTATCGCTGAGGGAACTGTACTTGTAGGGGGCCCAACCCTCATGATGTTTCATGGAAAATGCTTTACACATCAGATTTGTCAGTTTAACATACCTCGTTGTAGCTTAATTATTTTGTTTTTATTTCTTAGGCTCCATCAGATAATGGCTCACCAATCACACTTTACAGACTGGAATGGAATAAGGGTGAAAAGGGAGGTCCTTACACAGAAGCCTATTGTGGGCCCCAAAGACAATTTAAACTATCGCATAAGCTTCCTCCAGCTACACCATGTTCATTCAGATTGCAAGCTGTAAATGGCATTGGTGCAAGGTAGATAAATGCATAGATACATGTAAGCTAGCCCAAAATGCCAATATTAAAGTTCGCTATACTGATTTCTAAGCGCATGTTTTTTTTTCCAGTTAGAGCCTTGGTAATGACCTTAACATATCGCCAACATCCCACACAGTTGTAATTTATGTTGTCATAAAATCCTGAATGATCACCAACCATCGCAGAAATCTGGGATGTGTCTGACACTTCCAATTTATCTCTGACCATCCCAGACCATGGATCATGCCCAAGATCTCATGTGTCGTCTGAGATTTTGCCGAGTTTTTGTCTGCTACTTTTTCCACAAAAAATGTTAATTAATTAATGCAGTTACTGTATCCTTGCCAATTTTGTTAGCAGCTTGATCACAACTCTAGCACTTTGTAGAATACTCATGAATTTTTTCCTTTCTTTAATAGAATCTTGTCTTTCTTAAAATAATTATTGCAGTAAATTCAGCAAAGAGTTGAAGTGTGTATCCAGTGCAGGTGTTCCATCAACACCCGAGCCTCCTAAATTGGACAAGGCAGGCATCAATTCCATTCACGTGTCATGGAGAAAACCTGAATCTAAAGGAGGTGAGCATTGTCATAGATATAGAGTCTTGGACATGTCAACCTTGTTTCCTTTTTCTATGACTATTAATTTGTGAGTGAATCAAACTACAAGCTTGTAAAGCCTCCCCCTCGAGGTTTAACCCTCTAAGCCCTAGCATCAAAATTTAAATTCTCATTTCTAGTCCTATACATTTTCTATAAAAGTAGTGGGGAGAAATTGTTTGGATTTCAAGATAACTCATCTTGTGTGATCATGTTCTTAATTCTCATGACCTTTTTGATTGTGATAAGGCATTAATATTACAAGGAGAAATTTGATGCTGATCACTCTTAGGGCTTAAAGGTTTAAATAGACAAAACAAGCACAAAGACAAAGTTCAACATGATATTCATATATTTTTTTAGCGTTTTTAGTTTATTTTACAAATGTTAAGTAGTACCTAAAATAATGCAAGCCATTTAGAAAAAGCTAAATTTCTAACCAATGTAGCCATTTATATGCACAGTACACTACACAAACAAAGGGATTACTTAGTAAACCTGTGGTCAAATTAGAAATCTTTTAGAATAGGACAATCACATGACTTTTGGCGGGCATATAGTTTATTTGTGGCCCGAGTAGCCTCATTTGCGCCCGAGCGGAGCGAGGGTGCAAATGATGCTACGAGGGACACAAATAAACTATATGCCCGACAAAAGTCATGTGATTATCATTATTATCAATACACAAGGCCAAATCGTACAAATTCATTTAATAAGAAAAAAATGTTTAACAGAAACAGGGCCGTAAATGCGTTTGCAGCCCGTCAAATTCAATATCGCCCGCCACTCACGCGTGTTTTCTCGAAGGCAGTTTCTTATTTGGCCGCGTATATTGATAATAATGCAGTCTAACGGTACTTTCGATTGAACATATTCCAGAATAAGAATACATGCAGGAAGAATGGTCACAAATAATCACGTTTTTTAGCCACTGGAAAACTAAATATCTCCTATTTTAAAGCAGTATTATTAACATGTTTTGACCAATTTATACTGCAAGTGTGCCTGGCCAATCAATTCTCGAAGACTTTTCTGTTTATTCCTATTCCAGAATACAGTCAATCAAATGCGCCCTTAGACTGAGTGGACACATCTGGATGAATGAGAATGAGATGGCTGTATCTCTTTACAATGGCCATGTTTTCTTGTCCCAACTTCTTGTTTGCACTTAAATCCTCCCCACAACAGCCAGAAAATTATTCTGTCCAAGGCAGGGCTGTCATTTGGCTTTGAGGTTGCCAGCTACACAAAAAAAATAGGTGGTCATATTAAAACTCAAAATAGCCTCTTGTGGTTGTTCTCATCACAGTTGCCGACCGCAATAGTCAGCTGCCGGCTGCCAATAATAGCCTTTTAGAGAGGTTCAACTGTACATGAATTTTATTTTTATGTTTATTCTAGCTGAAATCACAGAGTATCTGGTGGAAATGGAAGATGATACCACAGTAAGTAAAGCTTATAATCATTATTGAAAATTAAAAACCTCTGTTGATTAATCTTTTATAACAAGCTTTTTGTAAAGAAAATTGGTTCATTCACTCATAGCAACTGTCACAAATAGACTGTAATGTAATTTTTGTTTTCTTCTTAATATTCCAGGGCTATGGCTTCCGTGTTGTATATCGAGGAATAGAAAACTTGTGTGTTATTGACAAGCTTCAGAGAAACACTTGTTACAAATTTAGGGTAAGTGCTGATAGGAAAACCTCGCTCTGTGAAGGTTTGATGGTTGTTTAACTCTGGCTGTCTTTTAGCTTGGCCAAAAATATAGACAGGACATCTGAATTTGTTTGCTAAATGTACAGAAATGTACATAATTATATTTGCACTTACATTAAAAAAAGGGGGATGGGGCATTCCAAAAAAATACATGTAACAGGTTCTGGTTTGGCATTAACCTAGCAGACTACATGTATAATGTTATATGGCATCTCCAGGGTTCTCCGGAAGCTCCGGCGACCAGCAAAAATTGCCGTCTACTCGTCCTGGGGCTGCCGGCTAGTCAGAAAATATTTGGGGGGAAGATAAGGATAAATCCGTCCTATTTTCTTCCCAACACTTGTATGGCTATAAACAACACTTGTATGGCTATAAACTGCGTGGCTGAAAATGAAATGATGTTATTCATCTCTGTTGGCCCCAAAATGCACCAGAATGCGTCTCCAGCGTCTTTAGTATATAAAGCATATTAAGTGTAGCAATATTTTTTTTCAGTGAATAATAAAACGGTTAAAAACTGGCTGAAAATGAAATGATTTTTCCATCTCTGTTGTCCCCAAAATGCACCAGAATGCGTCTCCAGTGTCTTCATTTTTAAAAATTTTCCAGGGTGCATGCCGCCGGACCCCCCTAGATACTTGTGCCCTTCGGGCACTCGGGTGCCAGGGGCCGCCTACTTTCAATTCACAGCCGGGTAGTCTAATTTCTCTGGAGTACCCTGCATCTCTGTAGACTTTTCACACTGATGACTAAGAATTTGTTTTGATTTTTTGGGATAGTTGCTGGCTTCTAATTCACAAGGAAAAAGCAAGTGGAGTGATACTGTCATATTTGGTACCCATCCTGAGAAACCAGGTATGCCTGTGCATCAACGATTATCATATTAATTTATGCCAAAGTACAAAATAATGCATTTTTAAAGTCATTTCCAACAATTTAAAAAGCTCATTCAATCAGAACTTACAATGTAGATCAACAGTAATGTGTAGTAGTAATACATACAGAATTACATGTACAATGTAATTGGTGACTTTTTTTTTTCTTCAGGCCAGCCATCATGTCCTGTGCTGGAAGGGAAAGTCCGAACTGCAGGATTCACTGTTTCATGGGGTAATAACAATATACATTGTTAATAATATATAAAAGTATTTAACAATTTCTTATCCCAAAACCAAGCCTGAGTATACTTAAAATTCAGGGCGTGAAGCTCACTCTCGCAAAAATTTGTCTAAATTTAAACAATTGAAAATAAATACATGTACATAACATTATTTTGCATGAAATAGATGATTTAAAAGTACACTGTAATTTATTAACATACTGTACATGTATCATTTGCGTAAGTTTGCATAAATGTGCATAACACACATGAATGTGCATACATTTGTATAAAGATGTATCATTCTGATTTTCCTTTGCGTACATGTAACTATAATTTGCAAAGAGAGCAACAGGATTTCCCTGCCTTATTGTTTTGGCCTATGATGAATGCTGTAGTCTTGCATAAGTGACTAAAATATAAACACAGTCAACAATTAATTTGTCTCTAGACCCACCATCAGACACAGGAGGATCAGATATCACTGCACATGTGTTACAAGCAGATGATGGAAAAGGTACAAAAATGCTCTGTTTAACTTACAGCTGATTTCACTAATTTCTTTCATCCTGGTTTTTTTAAACATGATTTGCTGGTGTCCATCAGACTTTTAGCCAGAAATTGAGGTTTCTGTTACAGGGGACAATTAATATTAACTATTGACTTTATTTTCTTTGTTTTAAGGTGGAGAGTTTAGAGAGGTGTACAAAGGACTAGATTGTGAACACACATTTACTGGTCTTTCCCCTGGACTTTTGTACAGGATCCGTTTTGCAGCTCTTAGCGATGGGGGTACCAGTGAAGTAAGTGATTACTAACAGTATTGCGCAGATTTTAAGAAACTTGTGCAAACAAAATTCACTTAACTTTGGTGAATTATGTGATTTTTTGCAGACAAAAATCAACTTTTACATGAAACAAAATGAGAGGGATTTTTGTATCTTTATATTAACAAGGAGCCCGATGGGCTTCAAAACTGGCTCGTTTTGGTCTCAGTTTCCACCCGGTTATTATTTTACAGTTTTATATTAGCATTCCACAATATACAATCTAGAATCTATTAATATACACAGTCCAGTCCACATTTCACTTTCATTCCACAGCCCGTTTTAAGCACTCCTTAGGGACGGACTATTTTATTGTTAAGGGCGGGGGAGGCGGTGGGAGGGGGGGATGGGGTGCACAGCAAAAGTAAAGAAAAAAAGTAATGCACAGCAAGCTAAAGGAAAAAAGGGTATGGAACAATCCCGAAAAAAAATTCTTGTACAACAAACCCCCCCCCCTCCCCGCCGACAAATATAAAATTGTCCATTCCTTTGCAGGCTACAATTATTTCAGGTCTATATTTTTTCTCTGATCGGCTCTGTACTGTTAGCAAAAACATAAGTTTAGAACTTTGTATATTTTTTTCGCTTTAAAATCCTTGAAACCACCTACTACAAGGAATCAGGATTGTTTAAACACAGGCATTTTGGAGAATCGGTGATAGGATTTCGAATAAATGAACAATATCAACATGATCGATCAAATAATTAACAGCCGACCATAGCGTGACATAAATTCGAGATGTTTGGAATTTCAACGTGACTCCATGGCGTAATGCTTGAGAATTGTTTACTCAGCAGTTGACTTGCCGGGACGTGTTTTTCGATCTAAACTCAACTGTTTGACAATTGATTTGGTTAGAAAAGTTCAACCCGCTTTCCTTTTACCAGAAATAGAACACATCCTGAAATCACAGCGATTTAATGTTTAACAATTCCGTCGAAATTAGAACGGTAAATATTTCAATTGTAAATTGTCTTTTAGATAAGATTTCTGAAAACCGGAAGTAAACTAGGTACGGTGTTGGCCGCAGCAAAATTGATTCCCGGGCAGGTGACACGACAGAAAAAAAAAAAAAAAAAAGAGGGTATTTTAAGAACTGACTCGTCGCAGAGCGACGAGCCAGTTAAAAATAGACCTGACTATGTGCTTGACTCATTCAATCATTAGTTTAACAAAATAGACAACATATAGAAGTACTCCTTTAAGCCAAAAAAAATAGAAGAGTAATAGTTTATACCCATACATGTAGGCCTTCAATTCTCACCAATTGTGATTTATGCCTGGGCTAAACAGGTCAGTTGTGAGCTCATAATCACAACATCATGAAATGTAGTAAAAATGACATATGATCAGCATTTTTCTTGAATATTTGCGATTTGAAGCAGGGTTCAGAAAAAAACCTGTCCAGTCTTGTCCTGCTTACTTGCCGACAGGCAAGGCCCAAGCAAGCAGGCTGCTAACAAAAAAAGTAAACTTTGGCAAGCAAGTAACTGCCCAGGACAAGCAAAACTTGAGAGTTGACAAACTGGAATCTATTTTTTTTCAAGCCCCGCCGGGAGTTTTATTTCCAGTTGCAATGTAGGAAGTTAATATTTTGTGTCTATTTCTTAAATTATAGTGGTCCAAAGTTATGAAGGTGAGAACATTGCCAGTGATACCAGGAGTGGCACACCCACCAGTATTATCCAAAGCTCACAAGCCTCAACCAATAGCTCTGGATTTACGCTGGGGTAAGTCAAACAATTATCACACAGATAAATTTATCCAAACTCTTGTTTGAGACTTTCCCATTAGCCTGATTTATCGGACCTTAGTTTTTACTCAACTATAACAAATTCCCTCTTCAGCCCCCACTTTAAGAAAAAAATCTCTGAGAGGAAGCAAAATAATTATAACAGTAAAGTAACATAGGGATACAGTGTACTTCTGTTAAAATTACGTGAAAACTCCAGATAAATACGTTTTCATAACATTTCAATACTGAATAATGAATCATTTGCTGTACCCAAAAGAGAAAAAAAATTGTACTCGCCAAACAGAGTGAGTAAAAAAAAGTACTCTTTGTACTTGTCTGAAGTAGTTTTGCTCGCATCGGCAAGCGAGTGAGTGCTTTTTCCAACACTGCTCCTTACTTCTTTCTGTTGCTTTTTGTGAGCGTCATGTGGTATATACATTCTCTGCAGATCCACCTGATTATGATGGAGGTGCCATAATATCTGGCTACATCCTGGAAATGGAGAATCCAGGAACAAAAGGTAATAAGCATAATGATGAACTGTATACGAGTACCTCAGGATTTTATCGATAGTCAGAAAAGTTGGAACCACTACCACCTTGTACAGTGTTATGAGCAGTACCACAGGAAAGTCCTGCTCATCCTGTGACACAATCATTCACCTTGATCATAGTTTTGCTTTGACAAAAAAAAAAATTCATGCGCTGAAATATAAGACATTACAGTCGAATTTGACTCCTCTGTGCCCTTTGGAACTGCAAGGTGCAAACCTCTTGTAGTAAGTCATTTCAGGTTGTGTTCCAACAATTATATGAAATATCTTATCAATAATAAAGGCATGAAAGGACATGTCCTGTTAAGAAAGAAAAAATTATTCCAAACCCTAAACAAACCTTTTAATTTTTTCTTGTTTGTGTATTCAGAGTTCAGAGAAATTCACCACCTCGTGGACAATGTGTGTACAGTGGGGGGACTTCTTCCAGGCAAAACGTACGCATTCAGAGTAAAAGCAAAGAATGAAGCTGGGGTAAGAGATCATACACCAAATCAGAAACTCTACTCATGAATAAATTATGTACAGTGTGTTTGCTGTAACTTTGTAGTCAACGCCTGCAAGTGCTAATCTGCAGACACTGTCTGTTGAGTCTGTAATAGTGGGATTTATTTTCAATCGATTTTATTTTAATTGGCCAGTCTCCACTCCTGTCTGTAGACTTTGGATATTTCATGAGAAGTGCAGTCAGGCTTCTCTCTCTATTTTACGCTTGACTTTGTAGCTCATCTTCTGGTTCCTAGAGGAGCGAGTTACACTGTAGTCTCCTCCTGTCTGCAATAATGGGGTTTCCATTTTATACTTGTGAAGCGTATTAACAAATTGAAAAAAACATTCTTAGGTTATAGAGTTTAAAATTTACGAGCTTTTGATTGCCAGTCTGCAATCTTTGACACTTGTGTAGCGTGTTGCCATCAAAGAGGAGTTGATTGTGAACCAGTCTCATTCTTAAACAGAAACTCAAAATTTCACCTTGCACTAAACACTAACTGTTTTAAAGGCATTATGATAGTGACTTTGCTAGCTGAGCAACAGCATCTGTATTTATTTGTTGTGTGTGACTGTTGTCTTAACAGGTTGGCAAAGTGTCAGCAGTATCCCATATCACCACAGCCCCAGGTCCCCCGGAGGCCCCCAGAGCGCCTGATACGTTGTGCCGCTCAGCTGCTGCTATTATTGTTTCTTGGCAGGTGAGTTGCCTTAACGCCATGTAAGTCAGGCACACCATACCAAAACATTGCTTGAAAACACTAATGTTGGCTGCAAAGACTATTTTGCATGGCCTGTACTGTGGGTTTTCACCCTCTCTTCCCCTCAGCCACTCAGCCACTCAGTCACTAAAGTCCCCGCTCCCTTGCATGAACTTTCCTCACTCCTGCATAAGATTAGCTAATTGTTACCCCGGGTGTCAGAGTGTTTTCTCATGCTCTCATCTCTCTCATATCACCAGCCTCTAATAATATTTTATCTCATATTTATGCCGCAAGAACAAATGCTTTTCTCACCCTCTTATCTCATTGTTATTACCAGCTTTTTATGTCTCTCTATCCGCCGGCCAGGAGGCCAGCCCAATTGCGTACGAAAGCATGCCATGAGAATACCTCTTTATTATATAAACACCAATGAAATACCAGGTGAGCTTTCGCGCGTAAACATCATATCTTCGCACGTGAGAATAACATGTTATCTTCACACGTGAAAAGATCACCGTTGCTACGTTGTTCTACTTTAGGACTACAAAAAAATATAAAAGTGAAATGGTTTGATTTCATTGGTGTTTATATAATATTTGTTTGAAAAATATTTCACTCGTTCGCTGCGCTCACTCGTGAAATATTTTTCAACACTCGAAGAGAAATTTCGTATCTTCACGCGGCCATGTAATATCCTCTATGTCACTGAGGGAAGCGTATTTTCTGTGGCTGAGATACATATAGTGATACAATATAGAGATTCCATGTTATTTTTTTTTTAAATGTTAGTGGATTTTGGCAGCACCAAATGAACTGTCCATAACAAGGAGAGTTGTCCATAAGGGAAGGGTACTCTGTTTCTCATATTCGACTTTCCCTTTGTTCACAGTGCCCAGCAGGAAATGGCACTCCTGTAACAGGCTACTGTTTGGAGTGGATGGAGGATGGAGCGTTTGTTGAGGTACTGAAATTACTAAGTCTGTTCCAAGAACTGTTGTTAGTGATTGGCTTATTATAGTTGGCGGAAAATAATGTTGCGACTTAAATCCCATTTCTGATCCTTCCCTCACGCTTTTCTTTTTCAGCTCTATAGTGGCCCAGACAAAACCTGTGAAGTCCGAAAAGGAGTTAGTCCAGCCAGCTTTTATTACTTCAGAGTAAAGGTTTGTACATAATTATGTAGTTGAAAAGCCAACAATAAAGTTTTATGCATTCGTGTTGTTGTGTTATATTTTACTGACTTGGTTTGTTACCTTTCCAGGCCCTTAGCGCAGTTGGTCCCAGTCTCTGGAGTGCAGTCAGTACTTGTCAAACTCCAGCTGCCTCACCTGCTGCTGTCACCTCTATAAAATCTGTAAGTACAATAAAAATGTCAAGAATTTTCATAGTGGAGTGGAAGTGAATCAGTGGGTATAAGATCGGTAGGGTACAAATATAACGGCTTGGCATGATTGTGGTTCATCTTCAGCTCGATTTCGGCACGATTGCGGCTCAACTTTGGCATGATTGTTTTAATTCTTGGAAGAGATGTTTTTAGTTGAGTGTCATGAAACCAAACTAACTAGAAATATGTGTCTCGCAGAACCTTGCGAAGCTCGGAGAAGGGTGCACCGCGGGTCGAAACTTTGTTGGTGTCTCGATTTGCGTATGAGGCTTTTCGCCATTCTACTTCGTCTTCTTTGAAACCAAAAACGTTGGTAAAAGGTCCTTTCGATGGTTCGCGTACCGTTTACCGTCCGACATCTTTGTTTACCATGCTCCTCGATAGGCTTACATGAAGTAGTATCACAGGCGTTCCCATCGTCCTCTTTCGAAGAGAGGTTTTCAGTTGAGTGTCATGAAACCAAACTAATTGCACTGGCCAATCACAACAGAGGCAGTCCTTTAAACGAACCAATCAGACCTCGAAGCAAATATGCGTAGCCGGCGCCAAGCGCGAGAAAACAAGTTACAATATTGGTTTTGGCTTTACTTCTGATTGGTTGAGAAAGTGGAGCGAGAATTTTCAGCCAATCACAAAGTGTAGCAATGCAAAACCAAAGCAGTAGACCATTTTCTTGATGGTGTCATTTACTACAACTGCCAGTATTCTTCAGTTTTTTGTTTTCTCAATGTTAATTAGGGCTATTGTTTGAATATGAATATATATGAAAATCATATATATGCAGGGCTGGAAATAATTTTTCTTGCTTAGAAGGACATGTGTCCTTTCAAACCTCCCTTTTGATCGGTCATTTTACAAAATTTGGTTGGACATGCTATAAGAAGTTTTGCAATGCATTGTAGGGCGATTTCAAATGACACGGCCTTTTCTGAATTTTCTCGAATCAAGAGAGCCGTTTACAGCAAAATAAATCGTACAAACAGCGTAAATTCTTATTGTAATGTTTTTGGAATCAAATGCGATGAGTTAACAAGACTTTTTAGGCAAAAGCTAAGTAATTTTTTGTGCTCGGTCACCATGTCCGAGCATAATTTAAAATTGGTCGGACATTTTCGGATTTTGGTCGGACAATGTCCGATGACCGACTGTTATTTCCAGGACTGTATGTGGTCAGACACGAGGGGTCATGAAGCAGGGACTTGTCGCAGCGACATGTAGCAGCGACAAAAATTTGTGTAGTACACACTGGAGGACATGTAGCAGGGAGTGTAGCGGAGACATGTAACAGGGAAAAAATCATAGCGCTTGCACACCACATGAAAATGTCGCGGGGACATGTCTCAGGGACATGTTGCAGCGACAAGTCCCCTCGTGTGAACTGATACTATCAAAATTGTGCAACATCAATTTTGGGGACATTTTGTCCCCGCGACATGTCCCATGAAGTTCAACAAGCTGAACTCCGTGAGACATGTCGCGGGGACAAAATGTTCCCAAAATTGGTGTTGCACAATTATGATAGTATCAGTTCACACGAGGTTACGTGTCGCTGCAACATGTCCCTGAGACATGTCCCCGCGACATTTTCATGTGTTGTGCAAGCGCTATGATTTTTTCCCAGTTACATGTTCCCGCTACACTCCCTGCTACATGTCCTTCAGTGTGTACTACACAATTTTTGTCGCTGCTACATGTCGCTGCGACATGTCCCTGCTACATGACTCCTCGTGTCTGACCACCTTATATGTGAACTGCGGATGAAAAACAAATGAAATTTGTGATCCTCGCAGTGTGCTATCAACTTAAACACGAAGACGCGCTATAAAAGGAAAGTACCTTAGGTACGTCAGGATCATTTGTCAATCAACCGCCGTCGTGTACGAACCTCTGTGAAAATCTGAAGAGAATAAAGACAGCTTTTGAGCAATCTGTCTGTGTGGTTTACTTGCCTTTGTTTGTAGTCGCTTTTGGCAAACCCCATAACATTTTCAACACAATCCACGAATTTGTTGAGGTTTATATCCTTGAAATTCCTTTGAGAATTTCGAACTTTTATGGCGCTAATTTCAGAATAAAAACAATGAAAATTAGTTCACTCGAGCTGAAACAGAAGCGGAGCTATTCCTTTTATAGCGCGTCTTTGTGTTTAAGCAGTTGAAAAAACAACCTGAAAAAAAAAACAATTTAGGCTTAAACAGGATTTGGAACCATGACCAGGTTGCGATACTCGTGCAATGCTCTATCCACTGAGCTACCAAGCCACATGGACAGATGGTCAATTGTGAGTTCGCAATAACCCGACGACGGTGAAATATATGAATATGAATATATGAAAATCATATATATGTGAACAGCGGATGAAACATGAGTGAAATTTGTGATCCTCACGGTGTGCCACCAACTTAAGCAGTTGAAAAAGCAACCTGAGAAAAATTCAGGCTTGAACGGGATTCGAACCCATGGCCTTGCGATCCTGGTGCAATGTTATTTAAGCACTTTTGGGATTCCAGCACTAGCACTGAACATGTAGTAATCTATATAAAGTGTCTGAAAGTGATTTTATGCCTTGCAGGTACAGCAGTCGTCCTCTCACGTGCGCCTACGCTGGAGACATCCAAGAAACAATGGTGCTGCTATTACGTCATACAATGTTGAAGTGGCAGGCTGTAAGAACATTAGCTTTGATGTCATGACCGGTGAGGGGTCTGAAACCGAAGAAGAAACTTCTGTTATTCAAGAGTATGACATTACTGACCTTCAGCCCAACACTCTGTACAGGTGGGGAAACTGTTATGCAAAACAAAAGTAGTCAATCCTACAATGGGGCATGACATTTTTGCGGGAGTTTAATTTCATGGATTGCCAGTTTTTGCGTTCTGTGCCAACAAATTTTCGCGCATCGTGGGCAAGTTCCTTGTCGGGTATGTCACGTATACGTACCTGAAGATGGCTGCTCGATTTCTACAACTACATAAACAGCAAACTCTCTATTATTCTCTTGAGAATGGTGTCCCTTCGGATGACCCACTTTTATAAACCGAACAGTTCCCATCTTCTTAGGCAGGATATGGTCTCCTTGTCTAGAGGTATCAAGTTTACCCAGAGACCGCGAGACTCTTCCTTACCAGTTGCAGTTGTAAAGAGAGTTCGTGATCTAAATAAGTGGAGCAAATTTTCGAAGATTTTTTTCGCTTGAATTTATTTTCACGGGATCTTATTTTCGCGGATCATTGGAAAATCCGCGAAATTCGCGAATATTTCATGCCACACGGTATAATAATATTAATAGAAAGGCGATATTGTGTTAATACAATGTAAAATAGAGCGGTTTGCAATTGAGTGTAGTAAAACTAAAACCCAATCACAACAGACGCAGACAATCCAATGAACCAATCAGAATTCGTAGCAAATACGTGTTTTGTAGCCAGTTGATTGGTTGAGAAAGTGGTGCAAGTTTTTTTAGCCAATCACAATGCAAAATCAAAGCAATTGCGAGATTACTTTCGACACAATTGAAATTTGCTCTATAAGATGTAATTGTTACAATGATAATTACTACAGAACTTTAGATATTGTCTAGGTTCTTCAGGAGCAGTTTCATGTGTTTGTTTTTTATTAGTTTACAAAAAAAATTTGGGATTTTTCTGTAATTTTTGATTTGGGGCGTTCTTGGGAACGAAGAGCTTATTATGGTGTGGAAAATGCCAGTTAATATATTCAAGCATATCCTGGCTGCTTGCTATGTAAAAGGCTAACCCTCATCTTTTGTTTTTGTTTTTTTTTAGAATCCGTGTTCAAGCTGTGAACAAAATTGGCTGTGGCCCATTTAGGTGAGACCCGATAGCATTGCTTTCTCTGTTTCTCTGTGGTCCAGTATATATTAAACAGTCTGTGCTGCTATACCCATGTCAAACAAGAACTGGGGTGCTTACCATTTACTCTGAGAAACCACTGTAATTGCGTTGTTAACTCATGCCACCTACGACACTCCTTTTTTTCGTAGTTCCACCGTGTTTGTATCCACTGGCGACCTCCCTCCACCAGCTCCGCTGTTAGAACTCGCCACAGCTTCATACCAGAGTCTAAAACTAAGATGGACGTCGCGCGGTACTGGTGGTAAGACCGGCAACGCTGGCGTGACATACACGCTTCAGATGTTGGACAAAAATGGAAGGTGAGTGTCACGACACCTTTTAACGATTCAGTATGGTTCTTTTCTTGCACGGCAGAAGACATTGAAACCCAATATAGTGCCTCGCCCAGGTTAACAAATGGGTATCAAAAAGCAACAAAGGGAATATAACAAAATGTCAGGGTAAGTATGACCCTGTGGTGACTGGCATCTCATCCACAGGGTAGTTAAGTGGTAATGCTCCTGTATGGTTCCGTCATTGTACAGGAATTGGAGATATTACCTGGTGGACCACTGGGCTCTTTCAATCCACAGACGTTTCCTTTGTGCATCTTGTTTTTGAAAAGTTTTGAGAGCTTCTTCAAGCTGACTGTCCAAGGAGTTTGAAAGAGATCCACGCGATGAGCGTCTGATTGTTCTTTAACCCATTGACGGCCGTGCCGGCCAAAACCGGCCGTACAATACTCCACTGCTTTAAAAAATTGCAACTTTCTCAATCGCGCGAACATTGCCTTAACCATCAGTTGTAAGCATTGACTAGAAAGTCCTTCAAATTGAGATACCCAATAAACACAAAAAAGTTAGCTATTTTTGCAGAATATCAGCGTTTGAATTTGGACAATAACAAAAATGACCGTTTTTAACGTCATAGAAAAACAACAAAAATCACGTTTTTGCCTTTAGTTTTTTTAATTCAAATCATCATGGCAAACCCAAAAGTCAACATTCACAGCAAAATTCAGTCCTAGTCCTAGCTTAGCAGTGAATTTTTTTGCTCTTATTCGTTGCTCGGGCCGAGCTACAGCCTCTCGTTCTAATGCATACTGACCTTGCCTCGATTTTCAATATCACCACCGCACTGCATGCCAGGAAATAGCCAAAAATTTTCACAGCGTTCGTTTCTTTCCGCACACATTTCATATTTATACTAAGTCCACAGCCACTCCGACCCACCGCCGAAATTTCACGCTTGTTGTATTCTCCTGTGATCGCAACTTCCAAAATATGCCGCGGTAGGTCGAGAAATTCATCCAGAGTCGAGTCCCAAAGCTACTTCGTTTCATGGCGGCCATTTTTCCAGTTCAACGAGCAACGAGCCAAATTCGTAAACGAAGTACAACAACTAACTCGCTTCATTGAGAAAGTGGACTCTGAACTACCTTCAAGCTTAATGATGCTCATCAGGCAGCTACTAAAGATGAAAAATGGCTGTGGACTTACCAAAAATTGCAGAAACACCATATTGAAGACTTTATTGCAATCCAACAAAGCAAAATCACAATGTCAGAATGACGTTTCCAGTAAACTCGAGCCTTCAGTGTTTTAGAACAGCAGCACTTTCAATGGTAACTTCAAATATGGAGTCACGAAATCCTATGGATCGTTTATATACAGAAAATCACTCAAAAACGAAAAAAGTCGCGGGCGTAAATGGGTTAATAACTGAAATAAGCAACTAAGTCACTTCGCTTTTGAGAGATCCCAGGTCCTGCCGTTGTCTTTTCTTTCGATCACTTGTAATTTCATATGGTTACAATGCTATTTGAATGTTTGATCAATTTCTGAATTTTTCCGATGTTTGCCGAAGACTCCGACGGTTTCGGTTATTTTGCAAAACTTTCCGAAAATTGCCGAAGATTATCGAAGCAATGTGCAATCCTGGACATAAATGGTTATGTTTTTTTCCCAGCTTCACGACTGTGTTTAATGGACCCACAACATCTCACAAGGTTGGCAAACTACAGGAGAGGACTGAGTACCAGTTCCGTATCCAGGCGAGTAATGAGGCGGGAGCTGGGCTCTACTCTGATGCGGTGTCCTTCCTAACTACTGCTCAGCCACCAAATACTGTTAAAGGTTAGTCACAAAAATATTGTGTTGCTTAAAAGTTCTTTGAGTGGAGTAAGCTACAGTGCAATCTTGGCTTCTGGAGAATTCCAAGGAAAGAGAATTCTTTGTTACACTTGGCTAAGGCAGTTGGGATCGGAAAGTTATGTAGGTAGTTTCTGACGCCGTCAACGATGCAACGTCGTGATGTCGAGAATGACGATACTTTGAAGTAGTCAAATTTCGTATCTTTGAAGTCTGTTGATGAATTCAAAAAGGATGATCATTCAACTAAACGTTATTAAGAAGTACTTTCCTTTGGGTAATGGGAGTGAAATCGAGTTACGTTTTTAATAAACATGAACAAAATGTTGGGGTAGTATAACCGAGTGGGTTTGTTATTTTACACCTTTCACTGTACATGCACTTACCATGTTCAGTTATCACGTTGATACATGTGTAAGAAACGAAAGACGAACACTTAACTAAAACTAATGGCGAACTGTTTCGCTCGACGAACACGTTCTTCCACCCATGGGCAACCAGGCCAACTGGGTTAACCCGGTTACTAGATTTCAGTTGCACACATGTCTTCATCTTCATCTCCATCATCGTCGTCATCATCGTCATCACCGTCATCATCATCATCATCATCATCATCGTCAATGTTGTCAAGGCAGCAATAGTCTTGTTTTATTTACAACTTTTTTTTTCACAGGGCTGATAGCAGAGAGTACGGCACCTTCCTCGATGACTGTGAGATGGGAACCTGTGCAAACCGTCAAGAGAGGAGAAATCCTTGAATATTTATTACAGAGTCAGTGTGTTGGAAAAGATCAAGATTTCGTACAGGTAAGTTCTAGTGTAAATATTTTCTCACATCACGTTTTGTTCAGCAGCGTCTTTAAAGCCTGGTTTTCACTAGCGACATAAGTATAAGCGCAAGCATAACAGCGCTTATGTGCAGTGAAAATTAGCCCGACATAAACATAAGAGCAAGCATAAGCATACGTGGAAGCATAACAGCGCTTATGTGCAGTAAAAACGGGCCGGCATAAGCATAAGCGGAAGCATAACAGCGCTTGTTATATAGCTGGAGTTTTTCTCAATACAACGCGCGCGTTGGCGGATTGGTTGATTCATGGTCACATGACATCCAACAAACAAACTGTTTCCCGCCAATTGCCCTAAGCGGGCAACATTTGCGAAAGCGGGCAACAATTTTGACGTCAGAGGGTAACATTGCACTGTTGCCCGCTAGCGCACGTGATCAGACCGTGAAAAAAGGTGGCATGATTACGTGGTGATTATGATACGATTGATGTTTACCTCGAGTGCTCTGCGTGTCTTTCAAACTGTGTTGTGTTGTGTTTGTTGTGTTGCTATATAACAAATCAATTGATGACTGATCCCTCGAGAAACAGTGAATTTTGTTTTCCTCGAATCTCGATGTTTCTCTCGACTTCGTCTCGGGAAACATCGAGATTCGAGGGCAACAAATTTCAGTGTTTCCCTCGGGACCAGTCATTAAGTGTTTATTATGTCTGGTGAAAACGTGCCCGACATGTGCATAAGCATAAAGATCAATCTTATGTTTATGTCAATGTTCGTTTTCACTTGATGCAAATTCTTCTGCTTCTGCTTCTGCTTCTGCTTCTGCTTATACTTGTCGTTTTGTTGTCAAATTAGCATTCTGGCATTGACGTCACAGCCGACTATCCCCAGTCTTTCTTCTTGCGCGGTATTATACCCCACGGGACGTGAACTTTCACGTTGTTAGACAGCTATAACATGGAAAAAAATCGATATCGAAAAAATATTTTCGAATTTCTTATCAGTACACCATGTAAATTCCAACAAGCAAATAAAAAAGAATTGGTCATTTACACTTCAACTTTGCTCTGTTACAATAATCGCAACGTTCTGCACCATTTTCAGGTTTATCAAGGACCAAACACAAAATTCGAGTACAACCCGATGCCAGCCTCAACTGAAGTTCGTTTCCGAGTCTGCGCACTTCGAATTGTGGACGCTCCAAACCAGTCCCCAACCTCCATCAAGGGCGTCTTCTCATCCGTGACGTCAGCACGGTCAATGACGCCACGGAAGAAGAAGATTTCGGAGAGCAGCGCAGCCGATGACGACCATGAAGTGGAAGTAAAAGAGACCATCAGAATATCTCTGACAGACAAACAGTGGGCCATGATATTTTTCTCGGGATTCTCCCTGTTGGTTGTCGTTGTAGTCCTGTTACTACCATCGCTGTTTGGAGTCTCGGACTAGTTAAGTATTTGACGTTTACTTCGTTTGAATTTAGTTATACAGTCAATCCTCTTAATGCAAACACCTAAGGTATTAACTCTTGGTAACTCTCTATTATGATAGTTGAAGTCTGTCGAAAGTTGAGAGTCATGTCCAGGATTGCAGGCAGAAGAGGGCACGCTGCTCCATGACTGGCATCACAAAGTGTCCTCATCTATATAAGTTCACCAAAACACTCGAAATTCTGACACATGTGAAGTAATATGAAAATTACAAAAAAAACTTTGTCAAATATGAAGTCTTCGTTAAACAATAGTTGCCTGCATTCCTGGACATACGTGAACAAGTGGAAAGAAAATTTTGGTGTACAAAAAAATAAAATTGGATACGAATATCGCTTATTTTAAATTTCCCGCGAGCCGCCATTTTGAATTGTTATGACGTTCTTTTTTATGTAACAATTTGACAATTGACGTCGCAAAAATTCAAAATGACGGCGTGCGAGAAATTTAAAAGCAAAAATAAGTATCTTCATAGCCAATATTTTTGTTAACTAGACTGGAAGACTGTGTACCAGAATTCGGCACTAGGATTTCTGGGATCGTTTGGATAACCAGCGTTAGTTGCGATAGGTTGATGGTTTCCAAAGGCAACCATTTGCCAATCATAGCTGATATTGGTTACCCGAAGTGCCAAAAGTTAGTACTCAGTCCCTACAAAGTTTCTGGAAGGGCGAATATTAGTTTTGCTCTCCTTGGGACTAGTACAATTGTTCGTCAGTAGTTAGTGTTTGCAAGAAGAGGTTTTAACTGTATTATCAAAAAGAACTTGAAAGACGATCCGTGGCAAAACGTAAAATGTTTCCTTGGAAATTTTACTTTTAAAATCCAGAACGGGATCGACAAACTAAGATATAAATAGACAAAAAAGTGAAAAACGTCAAGATTCACACGAAAACTCGGTCTGCATTGCGTACATGTGTCTTTAGTGTCCAAACAAAAAAATGTCCCATTCGAAATATGCCGAGTCCAAATTGGATTGACTTATTAACTATAAATGTGCTAAAAACGGGAAACTGCGATAGAAAGTCTGTATATTTAAGTTATTTGCACCGAACGACTACCAACACTACAACGGGAAAACCACATTGTATGGATGTGTTGGTTATAAATACAGAAAGAAGTTACGACGGCAGTTCTTATTATACTCTTATCTGTATTACGGCTCACCGTATACTGAGGCCATAGCATATGTTAAGTTATAAATATTTTTCGTTGGTAAAACTCCTGGGTTACTGAATTAAAGGGAAGTAGTGTAGACTTTAGAAGTGTTTTGGGAGGAGTAATTGAAGTTACGGTCAAGAACCTAACAACAATAGATTTATAAAAGCACGAAAATGTAAGTAATTAGTACTTAGAAATATACCTTTCGTTCCTATACATTTGCCCCGGGGATATCTGTGAGAATTAAAAAGAACGTAGAAAGGTGGTAAACAATTAAAAAAAGTGTAAGTCACCTGTGACCCGCCAGCGGTCACGCATTTTTTTTTCCGCGTTGGGTTTAGCGTTGCGTGACTTTGACATTAGTGTTGCGTGACGTTGGGAAGCACATAGAAATGTGGTAAACAATTAAAAAAGTATAAGTCACCTGTGACTCGCCTGCGGTCACGCATGTTTTTTTCCGCGTTTGGGTTTAGCGTTACGTGACTTTGACATTAGTGTTGCGTGACGTTGGGATAAACTTTGCGTTGCTTTGAGGAAAGCGAACGTTACGCGATGGCCTGAAGGGAGGCTGTATGGAAAAGTATCGAGATGTTAGCTTAAAGCTGTTCTCAATCTTGTAATAGAGAAGGGATTAAAAATACCCTTGATTAAATATTAATTATAATCATTATTATAGTAACACAGAAAATTAAGTATTCATACCGCTAAATACAATGCATCCCCAAAATTTAAAGGTGTATTGGTTAAATAGCATTTCGTCCACAGATTCAAAAGATAGGAAAAATTCCACTGATTGTTTGACTTCACGGGGGAAAAGAGATCTTCAACTCCACACTGTTCAGAATGGGCCATTAAGACCAACAACAGTCCAAACAGACACCGTCGAGGCCGGCACCGTGAAGTAGTAGTAGTAGATCCTTTATTTAAACACGGTCAATAATTAAAGCAGTTGACATGCTTGAGGGGTCGTGTACTAGACTATAATAAAACAGGAAAAATGTAATACCTTCTTAATATTAACGCAGTCCGTTTCTGTTTTAAGCATGTGTCCGGGATTTGACTGTAACACATTTCGGGGATGCATTGTATCTTTCAACGTTAAGTGTAAAAGTATAATAGAGAAGGCAGATATAAAATAGATAGAAAAGGGAGTAGATCTGGACAGGTGTGTGCGGCGTTGGCGGTTCCTTGGAACCTTGTTATGAAGAAACAAAAACGTATTCGATAATGGCCGTGTTTATGCTTGAGACGTTAAAGTCGTCCAGACGCAAATAACGTCTCAGACGTTAAATGCGTCTGGTATAAAAACGGGACGCTTTAAAGTAGATGGTCACAGGGTAAAACACAAGATTTTCTAAAGAAAACTATTCTCGGAAGTGACTGGATACCACTAAAGTCGTCCCCAAATAAATTTTAAGAGTACGAATATACAAATAGGGCTAAATCCGTCCTCTTTAAGGCCGTCCCGTTTTTATACTAGACGTATTTAACGTCTAAGACGTTAAAGTCGTCTGTTAAGTGCGTCTGAACGACGCACTTAAAAGAAGACGTTAAAGTCGTCAGACGTTAAATCCGTCTGGCTTATTTTCCGTTTTTATACTAGACGTTAAAGTCGTCTCGAGAAGACTTTAACGTCTCAGACGATATTAACGTCTGTAGCATAAAAACGGCCATTGTTACCATTTCGATAGAATATTTCGACACAAATATACTTGTACTTGCGCATTTTCTTGTTTTTTCTAAGTGGAAGTTTTAGAAAATAGTTGAGTATTCTAAAACTCTGGTCTAATGACCATTGCGTTATTGACCGTTTTATTTCCAAGAGAGGTCAAGCTCAAAGCAAGAAAAATTATCAAAAGCAACTTTGTAAAATATCGAAAAATGCACCGCCCCATTGTAAAGTACTGCTAATTACCTTTCCTTTTAATGGTCATTCTTTAGGGTTTTATACGCAGACTCTAAAAGTTACAACCACCATATAAAGCATAATAAATAGCACCACGTACAGCAAAGAACTGCTCGATAGCTTTCATTTGAATGGTCACACTGTAGGATTTCATCCAGAGACTCAAAAGTTAGAACCTCGCAAGCTGATACATTGTTTGACTCTGGGAGAAAAAGGGTGAAGAGTTGTTACTGCAAATAACAGTTATTGCCAGGAAATTATGCCAACGTGGGCATGACCGTGTAAGCCCCCTCAAAATGTTTTCTTTCTCATTTACTGTTGGTCTTTACTAAGCTAAAGGAAATTTAAGTTGATTTTAAAATTGAAAAGTCGAGTAATCGTTTAGATTAACAAACGTTGACAAGGATGGAATAAGTTATCACCGTACGTAGTGAGTTATAGGGTATGTCCCACGGATAAATAATTGTGTTACGTAATATGAAGATGTCGGATGAAGGAATCGATGAATGTTTCAGTTCCAAAAGCGTTAACGTTAATTGAAAATGCAATTCGAAGAAGAGATATATTTATTTTTAGAGATTAAAACCCATGTAAAATAATTACAAGTTAAATTGTACAGAAATTCCCGGTCTATTTAACGATATACCCTGCACTTTGATCTGACAGTTATACAATAAAAACCACTAACTGTTATGTTGGAATGAAGTGATTCATGTTTATTATTATACAATTATAACCTAAAAAGTCGACACTAATGTTTTTTAATTATGGTTAAAAATTTTATCGTAAATGCGAACGCAGACGTTTTGATGCGTTTTGCTTATCGTCCACACTAAAACGCTCGAAAACGCTGATGAAAACGGAGACTTTCGAAAACGGTTTCAATAGTGGAGACAATAGCGCACTGTTTTTTCACGATCATGAATCCAAAATATTTTTTCCAAAGGTCAAAACTTTTTAATGAAACTCATATTTCCTTGAATGAAAACTGGTCTTTCCCTTGAATAAAAGAGTTAAACGCTTATCAGAATTCAGTGATTTTCTGCTTCCGGAAGGCTTGGCGATTTATTTACCTAATAGGCCATTTCCGAGTTATGTTATGCCTCGTTGTCAAAGCGAGGCTAGGTGCACAACCTTTCATATGGAAAATGAGCTTTATTTGCATTTGAATAAAAACTCATTTCCATATGACAGGTTGTGCACCTAGCCTCGCTTTGACAATGAGGCATAACGTAACTCGGAAATGGCCTATTGCAGCACGGAAAGCTTAGTCTGCGAATTATATTATAAACATCACAAAATATAAATATTTAAATTCAGCAACCTGCTTTATTATATCTAGTGTTTTCTAAAATTTCCGACTTTTCCATTCTTATCCCTAAAAATGATTCGCATAATCTTTTCGCGAATCAAAAAAATCTTGAAAGCAAAGTTGATGCACCTGTCACTGGAAACCCCCACCCCGGGGAGACATGAGGCAGGGGTGGGGATTTGTGGGGTTTTTTGACTCTGCCTTGCCCGAGGGGGTGGGAGATAAATACATTTTAGTCCTTTGCCTTGCTTGAGGGGGTGGGGATTAATACATTTTAGCCCTTTCCCTTGTCCGAGTCGGTGGGGGATTAGTACATTTTAGTCCGTTTTTTTTCCCGACCGGGCAGGGGTAAGGACACTTAATCGGTATGAAAGTGGCCTGGGACGAGAACCTGGATACAAGTGCTCCACCACCACTGGGTTGTGCCTAAAGAATACCGTTCAGAAGGACGTCGGACACCTTATTAAGACTTATATAACGTAATGTCGACACTTAGAATTTTATTTTCAATAAATTTTTAAGTGTAAAAAAGAAAATCTAAAATCCCCCACTCAGGATTGAACCTGTGATCTCAGCTAGGTTTAGGCTTAGATAGCCTACCGCACCACTATACCACTGTACCACTGTACCACCTAGCTTCTCTGGTTGTTCAGGCCTAAATTTAACTATATAAACTGCTACCCATAACATCAACTGAAAGCTAACCAGTTACTCCGTTATATAGGTTTCAATAAGGTGTCCGACGTCCTTCTGAACGGTATTCTTTAGGCTTAACCCCACCACTGGGGGTTTGCACGTGACGTCATAAAATTCGAAAATCTAAAGTATACGTCCTGCAAAGCTGTTCCTAACATGGTATGTGGATACCAGTGTTATAATCTTTCACAAAAAATTTCATGTTTTAACGATGTATTGCTTCCGGTTTATAAAGGTTTTTAAGAGCGGTTTGCTGTAAGGACCGACTAAGGGTATGCAAGATAGAAAAAAGCGATTTCCCCAAACTTTGCCAGAATAAAGGCCTCAGTGAACTAGTTCTAAAAATATAAGTTTCAGGTCATTTTGGTTTTTATTTATTTTTTAGTGAATTTTTTCGTATTTTGCGCTTGGAGTCGGGCTAAATTCGCTTAAAATCGGTACTTTGGCGGAAGCTCCTGTTTGTATATTGAAAGCTTTCTAGAAAAAAATATTCCAGGGAGTTGAAAGCTATTATTTCCACTGGCAATTAACGGTGTACAATTTAAATGAAACGTAAACTTGAATTTTTGACGAAATTTTCAAATTTATACCTTTCAACAGTCCCTACCACAACCGAATTTTGGCTAAATTCAAGGCTCAAAAAAGCAATCTGGTACATGGCTTTAACCAACGAGACTATACTCCAGGGAAGGACAATCATTTCAACTAAACATCGACCGAATAAAAAATTGGGGTAAATAAAACGGCGAATTCTGAGAGCGTTTTCAAAACCGGCCACTTCATTAAATATGCGCAACCGTTGACCTTTCGTGTCAATGAGAAATCAATTAACGGAAGCTCTTACTGTGACCTTCTTTCGTCAAAAGACGCGTTATTTTCCTTTTCTGGTATGTTTTTTAAGCAGAGGAAACTAGGTTTTTGAATTTGGAGTTGTGTACTCCCGATGCTAAGCTATGAAGGAGAATTTAGATAAACATATTATGAAATCTGACCCACTGTCTTAAAGATTGTTCCGATATGTTGATTACCGAATTGAATATTATAACGCAAATGCAGCATCAACTACGAAGTAAAAGTCAATTGACTGAATGTTTAAGAAATATTCCATACCTTAGTAAGCTTTTACCGGCCAGAAACCACATCATTTTCAGCACAAACTGAAACACAGAGCACGTCGATCTCGGGGGTGGAAGCGGCATAATGAATAATGAATAACGGCTTAAAAAAGATCAAAGGGCTCTTCTAGCCATCTCGTTAATGCGTTAGGTGAGGTTCATAAAAAATAGGCAGTCTATGACTGCATGTAGCTTACTACGCCTGTTATTACTTAGATTATTGTAGGATTTCCTCCCCTCCCCCCCTCCCCCCCTTGCCCCCTGGATTTCCAAGCCGAGAGACCCCCCTCTCCTGCCCGGATTTGCAATAAAGTTTTGGAAGCCCTAAATTTACAGGTAATGAGAGAAAAAATACATGTAATCGCATTCAGAAGATTTTGTTTTTATAATTTTCAAAACCGTGGTGACGAGTGCTATAAATTGGTGAAACATTTTAAAAATAAATATTGCGTGACGCATCACCCCACCCCCCCGTGATTTCAAGACTAAATCGAAGTGAAATTTTTCTAGTTCCTAATAACTGCTTTGATTTTGCCATGTATTTGTTTTTTCTGGCTTCATAGTTTATTCAAAGTGTTGTCGCAAATACACAATATTTCCATGAATGAAAATGTCTTTTCCTTTTTAGTTTAGTCTCAAGAGGAAAACGCGTCAAATTACCGCATCAAGGAAACTGCAAATTTGTTCAGCATCTGGCGAATTTCTTGCTCGACCGATTGTGGTCAAGTTTTCTAAATATTTGTCAAAAGCTACTTATAAGACAAAGAAACAGTCTATGAAATGTTTCTTACAAAGTAAATGGACATTTAAAAATGTGACTTTCTTTACCGTAGTTTTCCAGGAATGCTTGAAAATTCTTAGTAAAGTCTGCCGCTTCGAGTATAAATTCTGAAAGAAGACATGTCCTCACTTGTGACAAATTTCATCGCTTTCAGCTCTCAAACCACCACTACAAAGGCATAAAAATCTTCTAAAGGACTTTTTCTTTCCATTTCGAAGTCTTAAAAGGCGTGCTTTCATTCCGGTTATGCAAAATGAACGTCTACAGAATGAAAGCGTGGAGTTCACGGGCGGCCATATTTGTTAGAAATCTAATAGTCTTCTGAGGGAACATTCGATTCGGGCCATTCGAAGCTATCCTCGACAAACGTTGAACAACCAACGAGGTTCCAAAACAAACAAGGAGCCCGATGGGCTTCGAAACTGGCTCGTTTGGCCTCAGTTTCCACCCGGTTTTCACTTTAGAGTTTTATATTAGCAAGCCACAATATACAATCTAGAATCTATCAATATGCACAGTCCAGTCCACAGTCCACAGTCCACAGTCCACAGCCCACTTCAAGCACTCCTTAGGGACGGACCATTTTATTGTTAAGAGGGGGGGGGGGGGGGGGGGGGGGGGAGGGGTGGGCAAATACTAAAAACAAATTCCTGTACAGCAAAAGTAAAGAAAAAATAATAATGCACAGCGAGCGAAAGGAAAAAAAAGGTATGGAGCAATCCCGAAAAAAATTCTTGCACAACATCAAGACGGAAAAAAAATTCATGATCAGAAAAATTGCCCAACACCGCCACCTGCCCCCACCCCCCACCCCACAACCCCCTTTAGTAGGCTACAGTTTCAGGTCTATATTTTTTTCTCTGATCGGCTCGGTATTGTTAGAAAAAACATAAGTTTAGAACTTTGTATATTTTTTTCGCTTTAAAATCCTTGAAACCACCTACTACAAGGAATCAGGATAAACACAGGCATTTTGGAGAATCGATGATGGGGCAATTACCAACAAAAAAATTCCTGCACAGCAAAAGTAAGAAAAATTCCTGCACAGCAAAGTAAAGAAAAAAGGAATGCACAGCAAGCTAAAGGAAAAAGGGTATGGAACAATCCCGAAAAAAAAATTATTGTACAACATCAAGACGGAACAAAAAATCATTATCAGAAAAATTGCCCAACACGCTCGCCGACAAATATAAAATTGTCCATCCCTTTGCAGGCTACAATTATCTATACTTTGCAGGCTACAAGTCTATATTTTTTCTCTGATCGGCTCTGTACTGTTAGCAAAAACATAAGTTTAGAACTTTGTATATTTTTTTCGCTTTAAAATCCTTGAAACCACCTACTACAAGGAATCCCAATTAATTTCACTTCTTTCGAGTGTCTTGCGAGTGTCTTGCGAGTTTCGCTGGTGCTAGTGAATGTTTCTCGGGCGAACCTTAAAGCGATCACTTTTTCGTTTAATTTTCTTTTCTGTGTTTCTTACCTTGCAGAATATCTAACCAAAATTTGTCAAAGTGAAGCGATCGATGAATGTCACAGCAGATGCATCAAACTAACCATCGATATCTCACAAATCCAACAGCCGAGTCTTGTTACAGTATCGTTTTGTTTTACAACAGCAAACGAACGATATCGCTTGCTTTTATAAAGCAACTCGTTTGTATAAACTCTTGCACCATCAATCGAGCAGAAGAAGGTCTGGAACGAGTCACGCACCCCTCCCCCCAACAAGATCTTCCTTTTGCGTGATAAACATGCGCACGCGTAAGAAACATTTGTCATATATTTTAATGTATCATAACAAAAGCAGCAATTTTTCTAAAGCAACAAGACAATGAGAACCCGCATGTTCCCAAAAATTATCTCTTACACGTAATACGCATCTATGTACATCACGTTTCTATTTCAAATTGCTTTTATAAGAAAACGCTACCACAAGTAAGCCACCGATTCGTCTTTGCCTAATATAAGGTTGACTTGAAGGTAAAGGTTACTGTAGTGTGGGTTGGGGTTCGCGGCGTTACGGCGTGACCGCGTGACGCTGCCGTGACGTCGTTTTGATGACATCACAGGTTACGTCATTTCTGGAAACCGGAAGTAAACTAGGTACGGCGTTGGCCGCAGCAAAAGCGATTCCCGGGGCAGGTGACACGACAGAAAAAAAAAAAAAGGGTATTTTAAGAACTGACTCGTCGCAGAGCGACGAGCCAGTTAAAAAGGAGTTAAGATCGGGGAATATCGGGTCAAAATCGGCAGAGTTCGTTGTGGGCTCGGATTCTATTGGTACACTCACTTACTCACTCACTCACTCAAACGGATAGCATAGTAGCTTTCGTAGTTTCGTAACTCTCTTGTGGGCTTCGCAGTACACTTGTGAAAAGTCTAAAATTTAGGAAGGCAGTGAATATGCAATAACTTAAGGTAATATAGAATTGGAAAAAGCGTTCTTTTTGGAAGTGAATTGTTGATACATATTCTGGGGGGGGGGGGGGGGGGGGGGGAGGGGGGAAGTACTCCCGACAATTAAGGGTAGGTGTGTGCCGCCTGAAGCATCAAAAGCAACCATTATAAACAATTGATAATTTTGTTTTACGAAATAATAGATTTCAATATATATTTTCTTGCTTTAAGTCTGCTATATTCTTTGCTAATTGAGCTACGTTGAGCACTCTAAGGCAACTCTCTTGCGTCAGGATTTCAATGCGATAAAGCTACGTTGAGCACTCTAAGGTATCTGTCTTGTCCGCTTCACGATTTGAATGTGATGAGAATAACACACCGACTGATTAATATTCCTCTTCTTTTTATAAGCGGAGAACGTTTTCTCTGTCTTGCTTGCCACTAAAATAATACATTTTTTTTGTTTGTTTTGTCAATTAGCTCCCATATAGTGCCAATATTTTTCCTTTAAAAAAAATCAACACGCTAAAATCGCTTATAATGCTTGCTTGATAAACTTTTGTTAACTGAATCAGCAAAATTATTACGTCTTTTGCATACTATTGCATAATCAAACCGTAATGGCAATGATTCAGTGTTCCAAAATAGAACAAAAGCCAAATCCATACTCTTGCACAATCAAACGGGAACATTTTTAGTTAGCTGAATACGCAAAATCTCACCTTTCTTGCATACTATTGCATAATCATGACACCTCAACATTTAATAACCATTCAAAATTGAAATTTCTCTTTAATAATCAAACCGTAATAGGAATGATTCAGTATTCCAATGACTACTGAAAACGGACATTAACGTTTATTTTTCAGAAAAGCAAACCCATTGTATAATACAATCAAATTAGGCCCCTTCACGAGCGACGCATGAAAATAGAACGCGTGTTTTATTTCCGATTTGACAGCCTTGTCAGATAAATGACCACAAGTTGCTTCTTATTGTCTAAAATTAATTGCCGACTCGCTTAAGCTACCTGCTTTAGTGGCTTAAACTTTAACTAGAGTTTAACTCAATTAAGCTGACTCGCTTAACTTTAAGCAAATTGGAAAACCAACTCTTTTGCTTTTCACGGTTAGTCATCCCGAGTACACAACGTATCGCAGAACATTCCTCACAATTTTTCTTTTCACGAACATTTCCGGTTGTCACTCGCGAAGCAACTTGAAAAATCGCTCTTCAGGGTTAGTCATCCCTTTCCGGTTGTAACTAGCTAACGACTTGAAAAATCGCTCTTCAGGGTTAGTCATCCCGGGTACACAACGTATCGCAGAACATTCCTGACAATTTTTCTTTTCACGACATTTCCACTTGTCACTTGCTAAGCGACTTCAAAAATCGCTCCTCGCGGTTAATCTTCCCGAGTAGACAAGGTATCGCAGAACATTCCTGCCAATTTCTAGAATTTTCTATCAATTTTCTATTTAAGTGCTTAAACCCACAAAAACAATAAATCCAAGATAAGAAACAATCTGTCAGGCGATGAGGTCATAGCTCTAAAACATTTGTAAAACAACTCTGCTATAAACCCGCGTATAAACCTCAGAAAGCGGACAAACATACAAGGTGAAATTTCTTAGCTTCGTCGAGCGCGGAAAATGTCAGCTATAAACCTCAAAAAGCAAACAAAGATACAGGGTGAAATTTCTTAGCTTCGTCGAGCGCGAAAAATGTCAAAGCGCAACTCACCCAAATCACTGTAAATAAGAACTGTACGCGAAAAATGTCAAAGCGCAACTCACGCAAATCACTGTAAATAAGAACTGTAATACCCTTGTGGTGAGGTCATAGCTCTAAGAACTGTAATACCTTTGTGGTAACGTAACGTAAGACATAACAAGTTCATGACAATTCAATACCCTAGGGAAATTAACAATAGGTCCGGGGGTGCCTCTCAAAAATTTTAGTGGCGGTATGTGACGCACTTCTTGAAATCCTAACCTATTTAACCAACCATATCCTCGGTGCCCTAATATAGCTTCTATAAAAAAGAAAAAAGTAACCCCCCCCCCCCCCCCCCCCCCCCGGACAAATGTTAACAAAACTAAACAAAGAACCTTTGTTAACAACTTTTGCCCCTTTTTTTCGTAGTGAATCGTACATATCGTTTACGCGCAAGCGCATTAACGAGATAAAAATGAATAAGGAATATTTAGGGTTTGAATATGAATAAAGAATAATGGACTGGTAAAGTCAAATAATTATTTTTTATAGAGGAGTAAGAGCCAGAGATCACGCTCGACGTTTCGGAAGTTTAACTTTCTCGAAATTAAACTTGCAATCTTTGATATATTTGATGGTCAAACGCTGGGTTCAAATAGGGGTCTATAAGGCTAAGTTTTAAATAAACGCCAGGCTGAAGTTAAATGGAGAAAATACGGTCATCAGGGGCGTAGCGAGCCTATAAGCCCTAGTCCAAGTCCTACAAATTTTTCAGCCCACCTGTCATATTTTTTAAATCTATGAAAAAAAAAACTATTTTCTGAAATTATTTTGATGTAATTTTAAATGCTTTTGAAGTTCTCGACAATTTGCACGACTCTAGAGTAAGAGGCTTTAGCAACACTATGCTAATTGCTTAATAATTGTGAATGGCTGCTTCATTTTGTCGTGCCTTTGGTATATATCAGAGTATTAATTTGGATTTGCTTCAAGCACATGTACAGGCCAATGTTTTAATCCAGTCACTTCATAATAAACACAAGGAGGTGTTTTGAAACACGTTTTACCTATTTTAGAGAAACATGGTGTTGCAATATCCAAGCCTATACTTCCTGGCCGGCAATCGCATCGAGAAAATGTTCCGTTTGATTCAGTCAGTGAGTACTACAAACGAGCAACGTACTATCTATTCTTAGTATCACCCAACTAGTGGACTAATGCAAATCCTGCATTTTGATTGGCTACGCTACTAGGGGTCTAATAGTAATAGTCATCGAGTAGCGAAATTCGCCGGTTTTATTTTTCGTTTTATTCCCAAATAAATATTTCTTCAACTTGCAATTGCTTTTTTTTATTATTGCCTTTTTCTGTCCGACTAGTTGGGTGATACTAAAACAATTAGACCCTTCGCCCTCAAGGGCTACGGGTCTAATTGTTAATTATTAGACCATTTGATATCAGAACTGGATTCTCGCATTATCAAACCAATTTTACTCTCGAAGATAACCAATCTTTTGCCGAAAAATGTTGGTAATTGTTTCCAGCCGAGGTAAGCGTCAAAGAAATTTTGAATGCGTATGTTCTAGACATACCAGATGATACCCGTCAATTACAGGAAAGCGAATGCATGAGGTAATAATCTTGTTGGGAGAAAGTGCAAGATCATCTTTCAACCACCATTGCGGAAAAACTTCCTAATTGCCGCCAACAAGAGTTGCCAAATATTTCAAGGGTCTTCACGACGCTCCTCACCTTGCCAATCACCACAGTCACTGTAGAGAGGTCTTTCAGTGCGCTGAGAAGACTTCAGACCTACTTGAGGTAATCAATGACGAACGATCGCCTTAGTGGACTTGTGCTAATGGATATTCATAAACATAATGTCTTTTTGAATTCTGAGGACATCGATTTTGAGCGCGATTTTGCAGCGTCTGGAAGCAGGAGGATGGAGATCCTTTTTAGGCCAGCCAATAGTTCCTCTTTCTCAAATGGGGCCGGAAATTAGGTTGCCATTTTAACCCTTAGTAGTCTCGATCTCACTCCAGTAAAACAGCGACAGTTTTATAAGCTTTTTCATGTGTTTCACTGTGAATCAAGGCTCTTCCGTTTGACATTTTCGATATGTCTGTAGCATAGGGATTACTGGAATATAGAACATTTTGGTATCTGGTTAAGAATAAAAAGTAAACTTCAGAATTTATATCTACTTCACAAACACTTTTCGAGCCTCAGGAATGCAGGAAATGGTGTTTTAGAGGGTAAAATCCAAAGCATTTTCCGAGGAGGGGGGGGCGGTGGAGGGGGGCATGCCCCCGGAAGCCTCTCAAAGCGCGCGCCAATTGTGGTCGTTGCAGCGTGCCCGCCAGGATTCAGGCAGGCCTGGTTAGGCCTACAACTAGTCCAAAAAATCGCTACGCCCCTGGTAATTAGATTGAATATGACGTTGACGGTTTTAAATCATATTTTAAAGGAAGTGAATATCTTCTATTTCACAAGAATTGCAAGTTGGAAGCTGCCCAACAAACTCGAACGCGGAATAATGAATATCGAGCAAAATTTAAAAATGAATAATGAATAACTTAGAAAAAAATGAAAGGAATAATGAATAAGTGAGGTCCAATTATTCCGTTTCCACCCCCGAGTCGATCGCCGAGCCAAGTTGTCAAATGTTTTCAAGTTAATGAACAACCAGGCAAAACCACAGGGTCCCCAGCAGGAATTTCGTACTTCTCACGAGTCTCACGAGCTCTTGCAGTGCCTATGTGTTTTTCCTCTTGATACCTTCAAAGCTATTTGTCGCACGCCAAAGATTGGTTATCCTGGAGTGCGGAATTACACACCTAAAGAGCACCACATCCCGGGAGCGGCACGGCTGCTGTTCATCTTGGACAGTGCTCGCGTGTGAGTTTGGACATTTTGCCATTCGCCGCGTTAGAAGACTAGTGAGCAAGCTTACGGATTTTAACTTACCGACAAAATTTCAATAAAAAGGGACGAAAGCACGATGACTTATAATTCTGTGCTTACGAAAACACTCGGGAGGGAGGGGGTACTGTGTGAATGTTTAGGCGAGGATGTGCTGTTGAGACTGAAAGCCTTACCCTATAGTATAAAAAACTTTAACATGCAAGGCTGATGAGACAGCAAATTCGTTCGGTTTCTTTTAATAAGATGTGCCCGATATTTCGGTTAGACAAAACTAACCTTCATCAGGGGCTAGGAAAGCTTAGTGAAGATGGAAACAAACGGTATACCAGACCAGGAGCCGATAAGCTGCATTTTCCAACCCTATTCTAGAATAGAAAGCAAAAATCCCTACCCTATACCAGACTCTCTATTTTCCAGTCAATACTCGCTATTATGAATGTTTCTATCAAGTAGCCATTATGATTTGTATATTTTTCAATTCACAAAATGACGTGACGACTGCGTGACGGAAGCGAGAAGAGAGTTCGACCCAGGTTTCTCTCCGCCTTCCAAAAAGGTCGCACTCGGGACTTTTTGCAAAGTTGCCGATTTGACTGCCAGTTCTCCCCTAGTGACTTTGTAGGCGCATCTATATCCCAAGAAAGCTCAGAGAAGTCAGAGCTTAATGGAACGTTGAAAGAGCAAGTGAAGGACGATGGTACAAAAAACGATGCCGCTGTTCTTTTCTCCTGTCCAAATAAAGGTTGTATTAAGGTGAATAAAAGGCACTCAAGTCTTGAGAAGCTTATGTAATTTGGTAAATGCAGGATGATGCCTGAAAATAGACGTCCTTGGATACAAATATCACAACAGTTTAAAAAGCATAGTACAAAGATGATATCTTTGTTTTCAGTAATCCACATCAAACGTCTTAAATGACGCGGATGTACCTGTGGCGGATGTACCTGTGACGGATGTACCTGTGACGGATGTACCTGTGACGGATGTACCTGTGGCGGATGTACCTGTGGCGGATGTACCTGTGGCGGATGTACCTGTGGCGGATGTACCTGTGGCGGATGTACCTGTGACGGATGTACCTGTGACGGATGTACCTGTGGCGGATGTACCTGTGGCGGATGTACCTGTGGCGGATGTACCTGTGACGGATGTACCTGTGACGGATGTACCTGTGGCGGATGTACCTGTGGCGGATGTACCTGTGACGGATGTACCTGTGACGGATGTACCTGTGGCGGATGTACCTGTGACGGATGTATTTGTGGCGGATGTACCTGTGACGGATGTACCTGTGGCGGATGGACGGATGTATTTGTGGCGGATGTACCTGTGGCGGATGTACCTGTGATGGATGTACCTGTTACGGATGGCGTTTAAGTTTGCTTGGTAAAATCACCCGACAATCGAGATGAAATTCCTATCTCTCCAGGGTGATTGAGGGGATTCATGTTGCTGATCGAAACAAAAGAGCTATTCGATATGCTTTAAATCCCATAAATCCCCTTATTCATAAACATAAATCCCCTTATTCACCCTGGAGAGATAGGAATTTGATCTCGGACCCAAGTCTCTCCGACGGCCGTGTCCACTTTCAAAATCACCAGCTCGCGCCAAAGAAGCGATCTTGGAATCGGTGGCCGAAAATGCTCATTTTCGGCGTAATGTGCGATGATTTTCGGAAACCAGACATATTTTATGGTGGAAGGGACATAGTGCTTTAACTTTGGCTGGAAAAATCGCCGATCGGATGGATTTTTTGGACGCAAACCGCCTCCGAATGGAAGTCGGTCTCGAACCGAGTGTTCTGCCTTGACTTCGTCTTAATATGAAGGGAGTAACAGTGGTGACAAAACAACCGAAAACGGCTTGAAATACCCCAAAGGACAAAAGAATACACCAGAGGTGAGTTCAATGGAATCACTTTATTGAATTAATGCCTAAATTTCGCTTTATCAAGCGTTCGAAATCTACGTTATTTTTTTCCCCATACAAAGTCTTAAATTTTTAAAACCGCCGCTGTGTAACCCAATACCGCTTTCATCGAAGGGTCACGTCCCGTCTCACACACCGCTTATAATAATCCTTCACTTTCTCGTGACGTGAGCTTGGGCTGCCTGTGTTCATAGTCGATGATTTGCGTTAACAAATAAAATTCGGTGATCAACCCGTATCGGAAACATCCAAGCACAGTGGGTCAAATTTCAAAATACATTTGTGTAAAATCTCCTTCATAGCTTAGCATTGGGAATACACGACTCCAAATTCAAAAACCTAGTTTCCTCTGCTTAAAAAAACATACCAGAAAAGGAAAATAACGCGTCTTTTGACGAAAGAAGGTCACATTAAGAGCTGCCGTTAATTGCCGATTTCTCATTGACACGAAAGGTCAACGGTAGCGCATATTTAATGAAGTGGCCTGTTTTGAAAACGCTCTCAGAATTCGCCGTTTTATTTACCCCAATTTTTTATTCGGTCGATGTTTAGTTGAAATGATTGTCCTTCCCTGGAGTATAGTCTCGTTGGTTAAAGCCATGTACCAGATCGCTTTTTTGAGCCTTGATTTTAGCCAAAATTCGGTTGTGGTAGGGACTGTTGAAAGGTATAAATTTAAAAAATTTCGTCAAAAATTCAAGTTTACGTTTCATTTAAATTTTACACCGTTAATAGCCAGTGGAAATAATAGCTTTCAACTCCCTGGAATAATTTTTTCTAGAAAGCTTTCAATATACGAACAGGAGCTTCCGCAAAAGTCTCGATTTTAAGCGAATTTAGCCCGACTCCAAGCGCAAAATACGAAAAAATTCACTAAAACATAAATAAAAACCTAAATGACCTGAAACTTATATTTTTAGAACTAGTTCACTGAGGCCTTTATTCTGGCAAAGTTTGGGGAAATCGCTTTTTTCTATCTTGCATACCCTTAGTCGGTCCTTACAGCAAACCGCTCTTAATGTGTCACGCAATTCGTCACACCATTTCAGATAAGCCGTGAAAATAATCAAAGTTATTTTTGCATTGTATAAGCTGATTTAATGAAACTTATAGCGAGTACAAGACACGTGACAGGTGCATTATTTCAGAAAACGCTATTTAATTCAATTATATTTTAATACTAACGTGCCTTTACCGTGGGGTGGGACAGGGGGGTCAGAACCTCCCGCTTCCCGTACCTTGTTCTCCCGACTCCCGCCCTTAAGCATCCCGCCCCCGACTGCCGTCAATTTAAAAAACAAACAAACATCCAAGTCATTTAATTAGCTGTGCAATTCTTTGGCTTTTCCTTAATTTGCTCTAGATAAACACACTTTTTAATAATGTTTCGACTTACTTGACACCAATAAACACCAATGAATACCAAACCTTTTAATTTTTGCTGCGAAAGGCGCAATTTATTATGTAACCGTAGCAACGATGACATCTTCACATGTGAAGATATCATGTTTTTGCGCGAAAGCTCACCTGATATTTCACTGGTGTTTCTATAGTACTATATAATAAGGGCCTGTTTTGGACTGTTCTTCGGACAAAACGCAAAACGATAACTCGCTTTTAGCAGAGCTTTATGCCGCCCTTTATTAACGTGGTTTCCAAATGGTCGCTATGTTGTCTATGGATGCTGATGATGCTAGTCATCCTAATACCTAGCATCGATTGCAACCTTTGACACCTTTAGTGAAAAGAACTCCACTGTTGATGGTTAGGGGTTAGGGTTAGGGTTAGAATTTTTTAGAATCAAACTTTAAGTCAAATTTAAAAGTTTTTCGTTTTCATGACAAGCTTTATCCGACTCTGTACCGTAGAACATCAGCTGGGTGTCACGATTTCAGAAGGACACGAATCTCGCCATGTCACGATGAAAACCAGAAGAACAATAACACCATTCAATTTGCCCCGTGTCTGCACATGTCTGGTCACTGTTAATTGCTCCAGCAAAAGTACACAAAACATTCTTCGAAAAGAATCATCTAAAAAATGGTCCGGTTGTGGCTGTTGTGTGACTTGTGTCTGAAGAAGAGTATCTAACTTATATCTACAGGACTCTACAGTGGTAGCAAATTCAAGGAAGACTAAAAAATACAACATTATTATGTATATTATTGTCATTATTGCGGTGCTCAGTTTAAAACAGGAAAGCACACCGTGTAATTCATAATCTTTGGAAGCGATCTTGTCTTTATTTTCTATGAAGTCATTCCTCACTGCTTCCCACGCTGTTTGTCCCCCTATTCTTATCGGAATCGATTTTGCTTTGTCTAAAACAAAGAACTGGGTAGTAAAAGAAACCATGCCACACTCTTCAGCGCGCTCATTTAAACGGCATTCCCTTGACGCATCCCTGCACCACGCGTTAAAATCTTTGGTTCTTTCAGATTGAGGATCGTATGGAGCAAGCTCTCACTAAGGCCTTCCATGAATACTTAGGCCGAATAAAATTGTCTTCGACGACATAGATTTGGCTTGCTCGCTCACTTGACTCACTTCTATATCGACAATATCGCCTCAGCGCGCGTCATGTGCATTCATGCTTGTCTTTCATGACGTATGACGTAATCGGCACTAACCGGGCTCCCGCCCCCCTGTCCCCCTCCACTTTACCGTGAATATTGGCTTCGTGAAGAAAACATTCGAACAAGTTTGCGTCTAATATTTCCCAAACTGCTCTGTTACATTTGAAAAGACCCTTTTAAAAGCAATAAAATCAGTAAACGACCGGGATATTTTTCAATTTTAGCAATTCTCAAAAACAGTATTACGCGACCGTCCGTTGACTTTGTGTTTAGAGTGCACAAAAGCAACCTTTTCTCGGTCTAGAATAACAAGTATGACTACTCCGAATAAAATACACCAGTTGTGTATTGAAAATTGCCCGAGAAACTGATTTGTGAAGTTTAATAGAACTATAAAATTCAAGTTAAATTTGCATACAAAATCGTGACAAAAAAAAGACCATTTTAGAACTCATGCCGCAACGCGCATGAGTAATAAGCCGTGAAAATAAACAAAATTGAACCAGTTCAAAGTTATATTGGCATTGTGATTATATATGCTTATAAAGCCGATATAAAAGATTTCTGTTATCAACAAAGCTTTATACAGGGAGTAGAAAATTTCAAATACTGAATCGGGGCGTCCGTTATATATTTCCCATACTTTAATTTGGAGAAATCCCTTCCCTTTTTTAATATATTACCCGAAAAAAGGAAATTATTTTAGACGGAGCCTACGCTATAGTCCTACATGCTACCCAACTATAAAATGTGTTTATAAGTTGCTCTGGAAGAATTGTAAATAGCTCCTGTAATTCCAGGAAGTTTGGTAAAAATATTACATTTATTTACGCACATCGCCAGTATCTTTAAGGGGTATCGCAAGTCGTATGAAAGACTCGAACTTGTGGATTGTAAACAAACGAGAAACACCAGAAGCGATCTACATTTAATTACTGACTTTTGACAGATATGGTGGCTCCTAAAAGAGCCGTTGTTTGTGAGCGTAAAAAGACGCTTCACTGGTTAAAGCGGTAGCTGGTGTACTTGGTCACAGCTTTGGTTCCTTCACTGACGGCGTGTTTGGCCAGTTCACCGGGTAAAATCAGCCTGACGGCGCACTGAATCTCGCGGGAACTGATCGTCGACTTCTTGGTGTACTTCGCCAGGCGCGAGGCTTCCATGGCAATTCGCTCGAAGAGGTCGTTCACGAACGAGTTCATGATGCTCATGGCTTTGCTAGAGATACCAGAGTCCGGGTGAACTTGCTTCAACACTTTGTAGATGAACCCGCCATAACTTTCCGGCTTTCTCTTGACCTTGCGTTTTCGCTTGTCGCCAACAGGAGTTATCGCTTTGCCGGCTTTCTTCCCACCTTTCTTTTGAGATACACTGCGGTCACTGCGCGCCATAAATGCTTCTGGGTTTTCTTCTACAACTTCACTAAATATCTCGATCTCTGATCTTCGAAACAAATTTAGTTGAGCTCTCCAACTTCTTCTCTATTTATAGTTTTTACAATAACATATCAGGTTTCGTAAGGATCGAAATTCTCGTTCTCCGATTGGTTATTTTGCAAACAAAAAACATTGCATAGGTGACCGCAAAGTTGTGACGTCTTCAAAGGTCATCATCAAGGCTGTAATTGGTGGATTTCGATCCTTTCAGCGGAACGAGAACAGAAAAATTGAAAAAATCAAATCCAAAAAAAGATTTGTAGTGAAGAAGTTTTGGGATTTGCGGCTTCAAAAGAAATTCACGGGGAGAAAACAAAAAGGTAAAGCATTTCACATTTGTGGATCCTACTCCTTGTGTTCTTAATGTGAGTGTCTTTCACATTGGCTGGGCAAAAAGAAAAACTGTGAACACTTGAGGTATTAAAATAAACTCATGCAACTTCTGACAAACTGTTCGCGATAGCGCAATGACCGCAAAGATAAATACATGCCATAAATCATTTCCCTTGCTTACGTTTTGAAGAAAATAAGCAAAACATACTCTACTAAATCCAAATTAGCAAGATTTTCAGCTAAATACGGCTGACCATCTACTTTTTTTTTTCGAATCCGTTCCTAATGCCTCAAACCCAAAAAATTCGGATTTGGGTAAATCCTTCGAATCCTTTCTCGGAATGGATTCATTGGATTTGAAATCCTTATAGGATTTGTCCAAAGGGAACAGAATATCCGAATTTGGATTTGACCAAACGAACGCACCCTTAACTTCAAAAGAGCAAACGAAGGAAAATAACTGATCAAGTACCGTGACGTTTCTAGACCTTTCTAAACATCACGCAAGGCGCAGAAAACAAAGAGATTGCGTGACGAGACTATATAACCAGGGGTGGGGCTACCGGAAGTACTCTACGTTGGGAGGAAGGATTTGCGAGTTCAGTTTAGCAGACGCGTCTTCTTGGTTAGTTCTGCTCGTGGGGGACCCATGGGGCCTAGTTCCGTAGTTGTTAAAATATGGCTTCATTCGCACCCTCCCCGTCGCGTACCATATATATTTTTATTTTATAAACTTAGGACTGAAAAAATAAAACATTTTTTCGGCCTTCGGACCTTACTTTAAGGGGGCAGCAACAACCTAATTTTTAGCCTTTTCCGACAGTAAAAAATCGGATGATGCCAAAAAAAAATAAAATCAGATCGACAAATTGTCAAATTGTATTTTAGTTTTAGGCTATGTTTTCACTGTACGTGTTCGATTGTTGGGTTAATTTGTAACAAAATTTGCACGAATCGGCCTTCTGTTTACACCGTTCCTGTTCAAGGCGCTCAGATAGTGGGAAAAGAAGGATATGAGGCACGCAAAAAAAAGTGCAAGTCCTGACAGCGGAGAATAGTCGCGAAAAAGCGAGTTCCTCACCCGTATGCTCCTAACTTTTTCTTCGCGTTGCTCCTCACTATCTGAACGCCTGGATAAACTGGTTACCTGTGCGTGTAGGGGTGGTACGGGTGTGCAGCCTGCCCGATTGAAACCGTTACCAATTTTCAGACGTTGTGTCCATTAATTTTGGATCCTAGCCTGTGTACAGTCGCCTCGCTCCCCTCAGGAAAAATCGGAGGAGTCCTCCGATTTTTCCTGAGGGGAGGGGCCGCGTTTACACAGACTATTTGGATCTGTGCAAGGTTTGCACTGGGACAATGTGAAATTAGCCTCAGTGACCAAAGCTTCCTTTGGTGGGTTTAGTTGGCTGTTGTCCGTAAGGTATTACATATCCTTGAGCCCACGAAACCTATGGTGTTAAAAAAACCTGTGTGGCCTGGGGTCCTGGGTGTCCTGGGATCTTAAAAGATTAACTTAAAAAAGATAGATTCTAAGGTACTCAAAATCAAGACAAATCGAATTCTCCAACTAAGGCATCTGGTTTTATTTTTTTATGTTTGCACTGCGAATTTCTTCAACTACTTAACATCAAAAAAAGTAAGGGAAACGCTCATTTTATGGCGTTCTGGTTTCTTCATACTATTGCCAGTATCTGCTTGACAAACTTGAAATCAAGGACTCTGAAAAATTAGAAAACAAACCACGTTAGGCCAATCAAACTGACATGCTTTTAATTACGGCATTCAGCACTCGAAGAACGGGAGAACATGCAACTTGTGCTAAGGCGGGACTCCACCCGAATGCCATTTTCCCGCCACTTAACATGGCTTTAATGAAAATATCTCATTTCACGTTTCAAGCAATCTAAAAACTCTATGCTCATCTCATGAATCTATGTTGTGGGGTGTTTTGTAAATTTTTGGGTATGTTTGGAGGAAATAGTTTTTCTCAAAGGATTTTTAAGATTTAATGAAGTTTTAAAATTAGAATTTGTAGTTAATAATTAATAGAAGGACACTAAAATAGCCCACTAGCAACCTGGGGTCCTCTTGTGTAGGTATCAACTGTCTGTTGGTGTTCCAAAAATAATTTTCTTTCTTCTATCTCTTCTTCTTAAAACTCCATTCAAATTTAGGTCGAGTCCCGCCTTAGCGCGGGAAAGCATGTACCCGGTACAAAGCGCGGGAAAACATGTACCCAGTACAAAGCGCGGGAAAACATGTACCCAGTACAAAGCGCGTGAAAATATGTATCCGGTACAAAGCGCGGGAAAACATGTTCCCAGTACAAAGCGCGTGAAAACATGTACCCAGTACAAAGCGCGTGAAAACATGTACCCGGTACAAAGCGCGGGAAAACATGTTCCCAGTACAAAGCGCGTGAAAACATGTATCCGGTACAAAGCGCGGGAAAACATGTTCCCAGTACAAAGCGCGTGAAAACATGTATCCGGTACAAAGCGCGGGAAAACATGTTCCCTGTACAAAGCGCGTGAAAACATGTACCCAGTACAAAGCGCGTGAAAAAATGTACCCGGTAGGCAAAGCGCGGGAAAACATGTTCCCAGTACAAAGCGCGTGAAAACATGTACCCGGTACAAAGCGCGGGAAAACATGTTCCCTGTACAAAGCGCGTGAAAACATGTATCCGGTAGGCAAAGCGCGGGAAAGCGCCCATCAGCCAGTCATACTGATTTGTTTTCAAGTTCGGATCGGTTTAGAAAACAATATAAACACTCTGATTGGTTATAACACGCTTCTTAGTTTTTCCAAACCAGTTCCAAAGCAAAACAACAACAACAAAAAAGAAACAAGACTCCGGGCAAACGCTTTTCAAATGGTTCACTTAACCCTCGGACAAACACGCCAGATCCTGATGCGCAAATGTATACCGCCGCCGCGGTTCAAGGGAGGGAGGGGCGGGGGGGGGATTGGTTCCCCCCCTTTTTTTGCTGTGTTACGATATACTAACCCCGTTTTATCTTCAATAACTGAATAGCCTATAGTGCTTTACAACGTCAGGCGGTCATATGTCGATAACGAAATAATATAACGTCACTTATCTGTAGATCCGCCATCTTGGCTACGCCATCATTCTTTTATCACCTTCTGTAGGTCTTTTCTTCCCGGCTCACTCTCCCCTGTTCTCTCCTCTCCTCCCCCAGCATAGGTCACCCAAAAAGGATAATTTGCCGAAACGTTATGTTGGGTGCCCCAGAAAAATTGCCCTATATCAAGCTGGCTCTCAATTTTTTTACCTTATTATCATCGACAAACGCGTAGACAAAATTGGTTCGTGAGCCTCCCACTCCATTCCAGCAGTTTGGAGACGTGCCGTACTCACTGTAAGTCTTATCTCCTTCCTCTCCTGACCAACACTCTCCATAAAACTGGATTCCAAATACCTACAGAAAAATAGAAACATAGCTTGAAGCTTTTCTTGGCTTTGCCACCTTTGATCTCCTTGCCTGCATGATAGGCGATTTATGAGCCAAGCGGGGCGAGCGTGGTATTTTGCGCGAAGCGCAAGACGAGGGGAGGCGAGGTTTTATTTTTTCCTCTCCCCTCGTTTCGTGCTCCTTGCTCGTCTTGCGCGTCACGCGAAATGCCCCGCTATTGATCTCCATCAAAGTTGTAACTAGGTTGCGCAACGCAGGATCAAATGTGATCGAAGATTTTACAATATTTTTCTTTTGACGCGCGTCAAAAGTACTAGACATTTGATGCACGTCACAGGCGAATAAAAGGTACCTTTGTACAAGTCAAAGCAATAGTTGACAGCACCTTTACTTCACCTTTGATAAGCGTCAAAGGTACACAAGACAATTGACTTAAATCAAAGACGGTCTTTAATTTTCCACCTCAAAGGAGTGTGGTAAAGGCGATTTGTCGTGCAAAACTATCGATCCCACGTATAATCTTAGCACTTAGCAAGTTTAGTATAATACAGTAGACGTATACAAACTCTGACACTCAACGGAAAAAAATGTTTAATTTAATATATTTCATAGTAAATTACAGTCCATGGGAATTCTTTAGGGACATCGTTTAAATTTCGGTTTAAGAGACGTGTCAAGCAGTGTTGTGTGTAACTATGTGTACTATGGTGGAGAGAAGAATTACCGTCCGCCTCCATTGACTTTACCGTAACCAAGGTAATTAACTTATATTAAGAATTCACCCTGTAAGTGGAGTTCTTTTGCACCACTTTGTGCGCGCATTCATTAACAGTTTTCTCCATCTTTCGCCAGTTGATTTTCTTGCGTAGATTTGCCACTAACTCTGGTAGGGCGCGGATGCCTTGAGCGTCCTTGTAGCATCCCAGGGAGACGAAATGTGTTCCATCCGGACCTGCAATAGAATCTAAATCGCAATACGGGGCTTGTAAGTTTCGGTTGCAATTTTATAATGCGTCAGCTGAGTACTTAGGACGTTCGTGCGAAATTGCAAAAATGGTGGCTCACCGACATGGTTTCGTAGTTAAGATATATGAAAGGCATCCTTTATTTTGAAAAATCGATCTTCCTTACCCGATATGGCCCCAATGTTTGGCAATAAATAAAAACACTTATCCTAATCTTTAAACGACAGCATTTGCAAACCCTGACAGCCGCATGTTGGTGGAATTCGATGTCACGTGGGTCAAAAAATGAGATGCGCTTAAACAATTAGTTCGAACGTCCTAAAGGGGGGATTAGCTTAACTACCAAATTGTTAATAAGAAGGTTTTTAACCGTAATATTTTGGAAACCCCAACTTCCACAGGTAAGTTGTTTGCACATGTTTGAGCCATTGAAGAGTCTTTCATGATTTTCGAGTCACAGCAGCCATATTTGGTAACGCGGTGACAAGAATAGAAAAAGAAATTCGTAAAACGCAAATGGCGTACCGTTTTGGACATTACTAAATCAGTGCAATAGTCAGATAAGGTCCAGATGCAAAATGTGACGTATGTTTTTTTAAATTCACATAATTATAAAAGTTATGACGTGATTGAGACCTACATTTATTCAATTCATTTTCTTAAGCTGATTCTTATTCTTTTGGTGTAGTTAGTAGTAGTAGTAGTAGTAGTAGTAATAGTAGTATCTTTATTTAAAGAGGGCGGTACGTAAAAGAGTGGATAATAAACTTGTGACCTTGTAAACGGTAGTTCCTTATGTTAGATTTAAAAAAAGCCAGATTTCCTCTGATTCTTAAAAAAAACTGCAACTCTACCTCCTTTCCTCCGAGTTTTAGGGATTTTCAATTCTAACACGCCGTTCGGGACTGGCACTAGCTACGCACGCGCAATGGCGATATATATCTTTTAATCAGGTGTCATTTTTACCACTTTAGCGGCAGCAAAAAAGAAAAACACTCCAAAACAGCTTAATACAAAATACCGTCCTTGGCAATGGCAACCCTTTTATTAGAACACTTAATTAAAAACTGCTCGTGACCACTTACGCGGGCAAATAATGTCCGTGTTGCATTCTTCGATTGTGTTTGGTTTGACCGCGTGTAAACACTGGTGAACTGAGACAGATACCAGTATTCCATGCGCGTTCAGCTTCATACACTTCAAAGTGCGAGTCCTGTTTCCGCCTTCACACGACCGGGAGCACTGGGAACAAGATTAAACGATCAGTCAACAGTGGGGAATAGTAAACTATCCAAACTGCCCTTTGTTCCACGGATCGCTGATTAAGAATGGGAAATAATTGAAGATTATTGTTCCAGTCACTTAGAACAATTATGAAAAGTGGGTCCATAGAACAAAGGACGGTAAGGATGGTACTGGGTGGGATGGGGTGGGTGAAGGAAAAAAGAAAAAGAGGGGAACATCACGGAACCACTCCGTCCCGTCCCCCCTCCCCCGTCTTACCCAAGATGATTGTACAGCCGGCGGAACTCCAGCGAAACTCACGATCAGAAGTTTCAAGCGTTAAAACACGACAAACAACATGTTTTGTCCTTCTTATACCTTTGCATACTAAACTAAAGGGTGTGAACTCCGTGCTTATAGCGCTTTCTCATTGGTAATCAGCTCCCGTGGAATTTTTGGGCAATTTGAATAGGAATATAGGGAAGGCCCTCCTCGCCCCATCCCCTCTGCCCCCTTCCTTCTCCTTCTATCTTGCAAACAAAAAATAAATAAGACCCAACATTTTCACTCCGGGAAGTGTGATTCAACCCATATGAGTTGAAAAGAGGTACATTCGAACCTCGCGTTAGTGAACACCGTGGGGCCACATGCAATTTAATAGCCTATTCCTGGCGTGCAGATATTGAGAGGAAAAGGATAGGTGGCGCGCAAAATAAAATATTGCGAGTGCTGACGGAGGGGGATTGGCGCGAAAGAGAGCGAGGCGAAGGAACCTTAATACCTCTCCCCAGCTAGTCTCCCCTTATTTTCCTCGCTCGTTCGTGTGCCGGGTTTCTGCCGCTCTCCAGCCTCACAATCTGGAACGGACTAGCACTTTTAGTGTCCTCTTAGAAGAGATGGTTGTCTACGGATGGTGTCCGCCTTCGGAGGGGTCAATAATTCTGTCCATTTACCTCACTCCAAGACAAATGTTTCCACTCAGCCGGGCAAGCTACTTTATTGCATTCTTGTTCCAGAATCCCTGCTGGTTTCTCCTTTGCACAGGACGAATCCTCCACTGTCTCGTATTGATCTTGGTTAATCTTTCGTCTACATGCAATCTTCCGCAGCTGAACTCCTTTGCCACAGGTCTTTGAACAGGGCCGCCAACCCGATGTGTACCACCTGGGTATTGTAATATCAGTCAATACAATACAAAAAGTTGTGATCAAAATGACGGTAATCAACCACGTTCCCAGGTTCTCCCTTCTTCCCTTCCCTACATCCATGGGAGTATGACAGAAATTATTATGTATTTTCCATGATATGGTTTCAAGTAAAATTATTTTTATTTTCTTATCATATACCATCAATAAAATGCAATGAAAGTTGGGATAAAAACAAAGTCGATGATGGTAAAGGGTGTTTTCATGAGCCAAGTTATTATATCACTTAGTGTAAAATGCAACTTTTGTTTTCGCCGGCGAAAGACAATATGCCAGACAACGTAAGCCCATTTCATGACAATGAAGTTTTTAACTAGCTTAAACCGTACAGTAGCCCTCGCCTTCGCAGACTGGTTCCTTCGCCTTCGCCTTCGCCTTCGCCTTCGCCTTCGCCTTCACGTTTCAATAACGGTATCTCTGTTCATAAATGAATAATTCAAACTATGCGAGACTTTCTTCACGGGAAAAACAAAGGCTATCGGATGAATCAGGAGATATCCGGGAAAAACTGCTCGATAATTTTTGTGGGATTGTGCGGCCCCCACTTGCGTGAAATTATATAGGGGCAGGGCAAAGAGCCAGAAAACTATACCCTGTCAAGCGGAACGTCCTAGTATGGGTCCTCCCTCCCTTCCTTCCCGGTGTGTATCCTGCTTCTTGAAACGCTAATCCATTTTCAGACCTAACATATTGACATATAGGCATTACAGCTCTGATTCATTCGTAAGCCGGGCTGGGATCTCGACAGAGTGTCTTTACGATAGGTGACATGTCCATCTATGGAAGGTGTCCGTACTTACTCGGGTGTACATGGCTGCATGTTGCAAGCCTTCTCCTTCGCCGGTTTAGTTTGACTCTTAAGGCACATCGCGTCATTGACATAACTTCTATCATCTTTGCGCACGCACTCCACAAGCCTACGTTGGTAACCTGTAGAAACGCGTTTTAGCACTTTGTTAAACCGGGGCCGACTGAAGGAGCAATGCTTTGTGCAGGAATGATTTTACTATTATTGGTCAAACTTTACACAAAATGCTCTAAAAGCAACGAGAGGAAAACTGATATCATTTTAAAAAGCCAAAGAACATATTTATATTAACCGAAAACTAGAAATATTGCTTCAGTTTTGTTAAACTGACTACACTAGTGCACTGAAACTTTTAATAAATGTCATTGGTTGCGGTTGGCCCAGTTATGGTTTGTTCTTTCTTCGAGGAATCACTTGATACTAAAAATAGGTGACAGTGTACCTTTAAGTTATTTTTTCAGTCAGAATCTTACTTCTTAAGAACTACTTTTTGGTATTAATTTTATAGACATAAGTTGTATCATTGCGCGCAATGAAATCACAGCGAAATTGTGGTGCACAACTCTACGGACAAAAGTGGAATCACGTCCAACGTCCCCCTGATCGCGTCTTACCTCTGGATGCGCGCATTTTTAGGAAAGTTATTGGCTCAAAGTTGCACGCAACGATTTGTGTGGTCAACACACAAGATAAAAATGCACCAAATACAGAAATGCTGCACTGAACACGTGAACTTTTCAGTCATTCATCTAAATGACTCTGAAGATGACTTCCGCTCAGGTTGTCGAAACGCCAGTCATTAGGGAGCTTACGCAACGATGACGGCAACGCCAAGGAAAACGTCAATTGAAAAAGGGATTCGCGCTATTTTAAACTATTTTGCAGTTGTTCCAATTTGTTTAGTTTGTCTAATGTGACTGGATTGTCCAGGAGCTGAATTTGAAGGGATGGCTTTCCAGTTCAAATGGAGAAAGGAAAATTAACCGTCGTGCGTTCACGTTCTACACAAAACCTATAATTTGATCATTTGACGTTGTTGTTTTGCAGGGACGGCAAAGAAATGTACCAATGCAAAATGTAAAACGCACGAACAGAGGCATTGCTTTCGCTTATTAAACCTATTGTTTTGTGCCGTTCTCATTGCCGTCGCCGTTGTGGTTGCGTAAGCTCCCTATTGTCAACACCAACAGTTCTTTTCAGAACTACACTAACCCAGACCCAGACTTCTGGTACTCCTGGTTTCAAACCATTTACATCATTAGAGACCTTAAGATTGGGGGTTTCCCCTTAAACCGCAAACAACAAACGTCGGCCAGCAGTTCACAGTTCGGACTGAGTTCACCGTATGAACATAATCTGGGCTTAAGATTGAGGGTTACTTTTTACCAAGAGATTATAATTATTTTCTCTTGTTTTTACCTATGCCTATTACCGGAGCCATCTAGGAAACAAAGTATACATTCATGCATATACATTCATGCATTCACATATCATCAGAAACTGGCTTTTGTTTTACTCTGATTTATTGTAGTTTAACTACAAAGTAATTCGACTGGCAAAACAGTTCCAATAACAAATAGCCGGCTGCCGTGTTTGTTTTCATTCATTTGTTCACTTCTATTTTAGCTGAGAAATCGTTTTCACAATTACGTTTCTATGAAAAAGAATTCGATAATTAATAAGCGAAAGAGTTCTAAAAAGTAGTATTTCCTCTTAAACGTGGGATTGTGATGTTTCAGGGTGCATAAAACCTTGCGGGAAATCACGTACCTCTAGAGCACGGTCTAGCCGTACAAACGTGAACCTCAAACCGCAAACCTGACGGCAAGGCACTGACGGTCGCGGTTCGCGGGAAATGCCGAAAAACCTCAATCTTAAGGTCCTTATTACATTACAGCCATGCTCCGTCACGCGTGACCAGTATTTCTGAAAATTGAATGGAGTTTTCAATATTACGCGTCGGTTTTGAAAATTCATTCCGAGATTCGGAATTCCCGTGAGAATTTTACCGCATTTTCGGAAACAAAGAGCAACAAAGTATCATTTTGTTTGAAATGTTACATATCCTAACAATATTAGGTTTTTTTATGCGTGCAGCGAAGTTATTTTCCGTTAATTTGTGACTTTCAAAGTGTTTTCCACAGAGATCTTCAAGGTTTCATTCAAATCTCGGACGTTACAAAGAAATATTCAAATGTTCATTTCATTTTCTAGATTACTGGTCACGCGTGACGGAGCATGACTGTAACTTGTACCTCCAGCGCAATCTTCCGAGCAGTCGCCCCAGGCCCCTATTTTCCACTGGACTTGGTCAGGAGATATGTTGCTCTTCAGTGGTGACAAGAAACGATAGTCCACTCCGGGATTTTTGCCTTCAATGTGGACGTACTATATAAAAATAAAGATAATAGGAAGGAAATCGATAAAAAGAAATTTGTTGAATTTGAAGCCAGTCGCTCACGTTAAAGAAATAGACTTTTTCACCGATACGGCAGCCTTCCTGAATTTGCCTCCCACTCCTCCCCCCTCTCCCCCGGGCATGCGGAAAAGCGCCTTCTGTGTCACTTGACATGAACTCAAGGGGCTAGTTAACAGGTAACTAGCCCTAATTAACTTATATGAAGTGCTACGGGAATATGCTAGCCTCCCATAAATATGGCCTGGGCCTGATTGCTGGACTCGGCGTCATATGTGACTTGAGTTTGTTGGTTCTTGACCTTGCTCTAAGGGTTTTTTTTCTCCTGGTTCTCTAGGGTTTTCCTTCCACCTCAAAAAACCAACATTTCTAAATTCCAATTGGATCTGGAATTCGAGGGCCACAGTTTTGTCAGTCGCAGTTTCACCCTCGTTAAACAACGTCGATTTATTAATTGTCTATGTTTTACTGCACTCACCATGAGTTTGAGAACTTGTTTTGTGGGTCCAGGAATCTCCACTTTATCTTTCCACAGAAGAGCCTCGTGATCATAAGCCACGCGTGTTCCAGCGGCCTTCACTACAGTACTCCACGTGTAAGCCACCTTGTACACCCAGCGATTACTTTCATCTTTCACTCCTACGACAATATCATATGACACCGTGAAAGTTATTGCAATTACGTTTGTCCGATTTCACTGCAGTTTTGTCAGCAGAGCCGGGTCATTCAGACTTAATTCGCTGGCTATGATTCAGCTGATGATTCGCCCGTCATGATTCACCAAAGATAAGTGGTGAAGAAATTCGCCCATAAAATGAGTTCAATGAGTATATACTTACTTCCTGAATTAAAGAAAGAATACAAGGAACAAAAATCAACAATGGGACAATGGGCAAATCATAACGAGCGAATCACGACTGGCGAATCATGTTTTAAAAAACGGTTCTGCACAATACACTTGACCGATTCTATAAATACATTGAAATACTGTAGTGTAGCCGCAAAATAAATGGACTTTCAGCGAACGCCTCGACAGTGAGCTGAGGATAACTTTTGAGAACGATTTATTTTCATTATTTTGTGCCGTTTTTAAAATAATATTGTAGGAAAGGCCAATCTTTGCAAAAACCAGTCTTTTTTTTTACTTCAGTTTGTAATAAATATGCATGTGCAGCTATGAAGTTTGAAAAGAATTTATCTGGTTCTCTTTAAACCTCGCGAGTGCACCTTTCTAAAAAAACTTATATTTTTTAGTTAATTATAAGGATAGTTTTTATTTAATATATTCATAAATGAAAAACGCGCGAACACTGAATTGGCTTCCGCGGCGCGCCTGCTATGAAATAATGCTGGCACGTGAAAACTTTTTATTCAAATTCAAATTGAACCAAAATTCTTAGCTTTAAGATTATTGCTGTTGATTATCGGTGAACTATTTTAGAAGCAATCGAATTTAATCAAATTAACCAAGTCATCAATGTTCATTTGTGATATCTGCGGACTTTGCCAAGCTCGACATTGAGAAACAAATACTGATGAGAAACACAAGCGTTCGTGCAACTTGTTGAGTCGATGTTAAAGCTTGAAGAAACTTCTTCAATGTTGCACAGTCAGGAAAAAAGACTCAAACTTATGTTCCAAAGTAACGTTTCACATTTGGAGTCGAATAAGGACTGCACTAAGAACAAAGAAAAGTTTTGTGGCCGTCTTCATGAGCTTCTTTGCAGATCGAGGTCGACGTCGAGTGTCGGACTGAATGTTTTTGTCGACAATGGCCGCGTTGACCATACCAACTCCAGCATTGGACTTCTGGCTGTGCCCTTATACTGACGCACGCATGCAACAGTTGCGAAATTCTACTGTTCAAGGTTTGTCTAATTTTAATTATTTTTCTAACGTGCTATTTTAGAGTAGGTATTAAACTGTACAGTACGTGTTTTTACAACTACACAGGTTGTCGACGTTACCATCTAAATCAAGATGACTAAAACAACATTTTAAAGCGAAATACCGCGTTCATAAATTAAATATGTTTGCTTTACTCACTCAGCCTTGCTTGCTTAAAACTCTTTAATTTTTATTTGCAATTTGCCTTGATGAAATAGTGACAACTGAAAATTAAAGCGCAGTATTTTATGGTTCTTCGACCGAATCATGCAAGTGAAACAACGAGACGTTGAAAAAATGCAAACAAATCATACAATGGAGCCAGAAAAACTTCTTGGAGCTATCGTATTAATTATTATTACTGGTAGTTAGTATTAACATGCAAAGTTTCATTCAGGCATATATCACAGACTAGTAAACGTTTATCTACTTAAAATGACCCATTTATAAACAGATGTGGAGGTCTATGGCCGGTCAAATTGAGACTTCGTCAAATATTAACAAGCCCTTTTATTGTTCCGTAGCTTTCAAGACTTGTGTGTTTGATGTCTGCACAAAGAAAAAGCAATTCATGGATGGCTAAGTTATTCAATTTTGAAAGACAGACAAGCGCTACAAAGTACTGACTGTTAACGTCTTTAGAAAAGGTAAGTTTCAACTTTAAAATCTATCTTAAGTCCGTGAGACATCATGAGGGGTTGTAAGGATAGTCATAAAATTAAAGATGGGGGTGGGGAGTGGGGAGTGGGGGGAGGGGGTGGTTGGTAGTGGCAGTGAAAGGGTTAGAGACGAAATTTTTTTCTGCGGGGGTGGGGGGGGGGGGGGGGGGGCGAATTCTTAACTATTACACTGTGCTATAGTGTCATCGATTTATATTGAAAACAGGTAACATTCGCTGCAATTAAAAATCTCACATTTTTCTGCCATCGATTGGTCATCGATTTCCGATATAAATCGATTAATTGATATGGATTCATATCGTTGATTTGATCACACCGGGACTGAAACTAAGCGATGCTTGATAAATTCGTTGCAGCGGTGTCGCAATCATTGCAAAAAGAACAACTGAATTCTTCTTCTCGGATCGATTGCGGTAACTATAAATTGATCCGTTTCAGGGCATTGTTACACTAGGTCATCTACCACAATACAGTAAAATTTAGTCACAGTGTGGTGGTTCTGAACACAAGTGATACGAGTCAGTTTTTATTTAATTTTTCGTCGCCTTAGGCTAGAAAAAAAAAACTGGCTCCTGAAAATACTCAGTCGTATTTCACAACTTTTCGCTGAATGGCCTCTATTTATTCGTTGGACTATGACGTCAATTTATTGCACAAGAAAACGCGCAAAATATGCGAGCGTATTATATCACTGTAGTATACCGGTTTGACAGGTTGGGAATAGTGCGAAGTTCAATTGTAAGTGCGCCCGCTCTTAAAAATTAGAAAACTAAGCAGTCGAATAATGAATCCCGTAGTTGAAGGTTTGACAGATAACACGCACGCGGATATTTTGCTCAGCGATACAATAAAAAGCATCAGAGGTGCGAAATCTTTTCCTATTTCACCGGCTTTCCGCTATATCCCGTTTCCTTCCCGTAGACTTCTCGTTCCCTTTTCTCGTGGCCTCCCCTTTCTTTTTTTCCGCCCTACAAACATGTACACTGAAGTACTCTGAGCTATCACTTACCCAGCATGTTTTTAGTATTAGCCCTCATCTTGGCATAAACATTAGTGGAACCAATCGGAATAGTGACAACTTCGTCGGGCTGATCTGGCCCTGGAAACAGAAGAAATAAAATGGATTATTATAACATAATTTTACATGGTAGTGTCTTCTGTAGACTTGTCACTTACAAGCTTAACAACAACAAAAATGATATGGTGTTATTCCGGGAGTAATGCATGTGCAACTGAGGTAGGAGAATAAAAACGGGGTTTGTTACGCGCGCGAAACGATAGAAGCGCGGTTTGAAGGACAAGAGGTGCTATTTTCCTCCCTTCGTGCTCCGCGTTTTCTTCTTCGCGCACTTCACCTCCCCTCCCTCCCCTCCCTCCCCTTTCTAGTGCCTTCATGCAGGCTTCAACTAAGATGGTCTTACATCCCTTGTAGACCAGCAGTAAGCGATTTGAATGTTGTGATCTACATCTAACGCCATTCACTTTCCGATCCGAGTCAGACCTTACTTTATGTCGTGTGGCTCTAATTGAGTCTGTTCATAATATCCTCCCGGTTGATAATTTAAATGAAAACTGCTAAGCAGCAGCAAGAGAAGTTAGCTTTATGTTCTCTTGGCAGCAGCTTTTTTGGTCTGTTAGTTATGTTTTGTTAAAAAAAAAAAAAACATTTACATCGTAATACAAAGATGGTTTTCTTCAGTTTTTGACGTTATTGTACTCTGAACTTGATTAACAAAACGCCGGGTCCATCATTTCTTTAGTCACTTTGCAAAAGCTAGCATCGAGCCATCTAACAACGTCCCCCTCTACAAAATCTAATAATAAACTAAAATAATAAAAATTGTACGACATTAATTACTCAGGATCTTACCCCATCTGCGCCAATTCTTAGTATACTCTCCTTTGACAAAGCTACATGTGGAACTGTCACCTCCGCAGACGACACAGCGGTCGTACGTCACTCCCGAATCTAGCTTATAATCACAGCCAACAGCCTATATTGAAAGTGACAAAAAATAAAATAAATTCAGGAATATGATTAAATATATTTTAGGTTTTAGATTAATATTAGATATTTTATACTTTTTTATGTGTCCCCAAATTAGTATGGGTTTACCCAGGCTATAAGGTCTTTTGACACTTAAATAAAGTTTCTATCTATCTATCTATCTATAATGAATAATACGAATCATATGTATGTAGAAACAAATTATTAATATAATAATTATATTTATTATTTCTATAGCGCTGCTTCCATAAATGTCCAATAGCGCTTTACAATAACGAAATCAGGTGTTTATACAAAAATAGAGAATTGCAACCTTAAAATGACAAATTAAACCAATATGAAACTACCAAGTATCATAATTTAACTTTTTTTTGAATATGAAGCTACAAAATATAACAATATATATTGCTATGAAAACTATGAATATGAAACTAAAAAATGTATGCTAGTATAGCTTTGTTACGTTACTCCGATTCCATTCTTATTTCAATATCTAAAGACAACTCTTACATGCGTTTCGGAAAAGATGTCTTTAACTTAGATTTAAAACAGTTTAGTGTCTCAACACCGTCTCATATTCTGTGGTTGAGAGTTTCACGGGATAGACGCAGATAAAGAAAACGATCTATAAACAACAACAACATATACTAGCAGTAATCACAGACTAAAAGAGTGCGTTCGGTCAGGAGTGGGCACCAGTTTCCAGCCGAGAGGTGCCCCTGGAAAATGTGCGGGGCAGCTATTATAATAAATTAGGCGTTGACCGAACAAATCTCAAAAAAGCCTGCCTTTACGAGATTAGGAAGCGTTCTTCTATCGTTGAACGCAATTATAAGCTGAACTACTAATTTCTTGTCAGATAATGATCACAGGTTACGCCTTGGTACATAAATATCTAAAAGGTCGCTGATATAGAGCGTGCACGTGACGTCACGGCCGCCATATTGGTGTCCCAAATAAAGCATTAAAATGGCGGCAATATTGGTGCCCGAAGTAAATACTATAGGAGTTTAGCTCTATTCTTATTCAAACATTTCCCATTGTTTTTGCACTGCAATATGGCCGCCGGTCACGTGCGTGAAATCACTCATATATCTCGGTGCCATACTGACCTTACAGACTCCCTCAATGCAAACATCATGAACCTTGGAGTTACTGCTGCATGGAGTACCGTCCTTTACTCGACCCCAAGGTTTAACGAGGCTTCCTCTTCGACATGAAAGCCTACAAGGATCTGAAATCATAAATTTAGCATTTGCATCAACAGTTAAAATACCGTAAATCCTTGAATAATCCCCTCCGGGAGCCTCCACGCGGCCAAAACATAAAATAAGCCACCCACCCCTGGAATAAGCTTTCCCCTCCCCTCCCCTTGTCCCCTGGGTAGATACTAAAACCACAAAGATTGAGCATGTATTTGTAATTTTTTTCGTTTGTCATATTATCCATGTACCTCTTCAGAACCTCAAATTTCATTGGACCTGGGTATCACGCAGATGTTGTTTTCAGGGCTAGGGTTCATTGTGCTGTTGTTTGTTCTATTGTTTTCTCAGCCAATCATGTGAGGCGTTCCGAAGACGCACATGCCGCCTCATATTATCCCTCGTTATTTTTTAATAATTCTCGGTAATTTAGAATCAAACACGAACTGCACAAATGGTAAATTAAAATCATCGGAAATCGAACTCGATTAACTTGACGTTTTGTCAAATTAACTAAACGAAAATAATTAAGAATACCAATTCAGCGTCGATTTTAGAACTATTGGATCTATACGAACAGTATTATGATAAATGATTGTCTGCCTACGATTTAATTTATAGAAATTTAATAGGCCCATTGCCTCGAATAAGCCTCCCTCTGTATCCTTCATTTAAAATAAGTGCTTTGAGCGCATATTTAAGGATTTTCAGGTCCATTATATAGCCCGTACCGTAAGTACTAGCTCGGGTAGTCCTGCACTTGTCCAAACGATGTCTGTGATTCGCTAAGAAAACAGTAGATTTGTCCCGCTGGGATAGGGATTAGGGATAGGGGCATTGTTCAAGTGATATATCAATTGTATCGTGCGCCAATCACAGATATCGTTTGGACAGCTACGACCCCGCTCAGTACAAGTGGTATCCCCTTATAAAGGCTGTACCCATTAGCGCGAGCAGCTCCTCCCCCCTGAAAAAGTCCGGGCCTCAAAGAAGCCCGTATGGTAAGTACAAGCGGTATCCCCTTATAAAGGCTGTACCCATTAGCGCGAGCAGTCCCTCCCCCCTGAAAAAGTCTGGGCCTCAAAGAAACCCGTACGGTAAGTATTAGTGGTATCCCCTTATAAAGGCTGTACCCATTAGCGCGAGCAGCCCCTCTCCAAAAAACGTCCGGGCCTCAAAGAAACCCGTACAGTTTCGCGCGTTTAAATTGACACAATTTAGTCTACTCGTATTCCCTATTTTGACTTCAAATTAAATAGTCATTGCAAGAAAAGGGAAAGCAAATAAACTTACAATAAATAGTTTTGAATATTTATTGGTCTTACAGTAAAATGCCATGGCGCACGGTCTTTCCTGCGCTCGGTGTGTACGCCATGACCATGACCTCGAGCCATATATCTTCCCATCTCGTCAAGGTATTAGTACAGGGTGGAAGTCCACGCTTTACACTTAATTCTAACGAATGATAAAAGACCTAGAGCCTTCAGTCCATATACTTAATGACTATACCTGATGTCCACTGTACCGCGTCCGTCTGCTGTAACTCCCGACACTGAAGAAGGCGATAGTCTGTTGATCCTTGAGGGCAAGGCTGCAGAGGTTAACATGGAAATTTAGTTTTGTTTGCACTACCATTAGAAGAAGTCTTATTAGTGTACCCTGTGCGACCACCTCTTGTAAGCGGCAACATCTACCCCAAGCGACCACCTCCTTTTTTTAATGCCCCCCTATGTTAAACGACAACATCTATTAAGGTGATTCCCTAGCATTGCATTGCGCATCACTATTGCGCATAATATCTCGCGTCATTTGCGCGTTTTCTTCTAAACGAATTTGGTGACCTATCTTTTTTTGCATAATTTTACTCTTTTAATCCTCCTCTTTATGCTGTAAAACTTAAAGAAAAAATCATGTCAAAAGAAAAAAAAAATTCGCGAAAAAAGCATACGTAGTCATCGCTCATGGACACGAAATTCTATCCTCGAGATCACTCATCCGACGAATATTTTTAGTTAATATCTTTTCAGGACGTGTGCCTGTGCGATAAAACAAACATCAAATTGTTCCTTTTGGTCAATACATTACATCTATTTTGTTATTTCAAGAATTACTTTAAAGCTGTGCTTCCTGTCCATGCGAAACGTAGTGTGAGCTGATGGAATAAACGTGAGCTTGATAAGTGCAGTTGCAAGGATTTAAAGGTTAACTTGAGACAATTATAACTCCTAAACGAGCTCGGTGACCTATATATTTTTATTGCAGATTTCGGATCACTATATTATGGGAAACAATCAGGGAAAGTTTAAAGAAAATCTTCTGTCAACTTTTATTTCTAGCGAATCACCTTACGCGACCACCTCGGTTAAGGGACTACCTATGTAAGCGACAACATCTATTAAGCGACCACCTCTGTTAAACGACCACTATCTTAATTGTAAGCGATCACCGCTGTTAAGCGACCACCTATATTAAACGACCACCTCCGTTAAGCGACCACTATATGTGTGCAGCAAAATGAATTGTCGTAGAATGGATCCTGTCAGTGTAATAGGAACTTGGGTCAGTTCTGTGATATGATCGCGTCGTTGGGGGCTTAGCTTACATTTGGTCGTTGCCTTCGTCTCTGCACCTTTTCACACCGAACAAGTAGAGGACGAACCCACTTCCCTGCCATTTGACAATAATAGGGGACAGTCCTGCGGGTGATGCGGGTGTTGACTATAGACATTCATTCATGGTTTAAGACAAACAGGATGAACTATGAGAATTTAGTTTTATCGACTGAGTCGATAAGGTAAATTAACCACCGTAAAAAGATTCAAATAGCTGACGTTTCGAGCGCTAGCCCTTCGTCGGAGCGAATCAAGGAATTGTGGGTAGTGTGTGGTTTTATATAGTAAGCGGTGGAGCTACGCTATTGGTGGAAATTTGGTGACGTGAAAAACAAATGTAGATTAGTTGAATGAAAAGCGTTCGTTGATTCCGTGGGGTTTGAGAGTGCCGATTTGAAAGATGATTTTTTGTTCTAGGTTTTTACGGCTTTCTGTGTTACCCTGGTGTAGGGAAAGGCCGCAGATTGTCATGTGTTGTTTAGAATGGTTAGTAAGATTAAAATGGCGCGCGACTGGTTTGGATGCGTCTTTGTCATTTTTTTCAACGTCTCGGAGATGTTCACGAAAACGGTCGCCCAGTCTCCTCCCTGTTTCGCCAATGTATATCTTTTTGCAAAAAGTACATGTAATGCAGTAGATAACATTTACGGAGGTGCATGTAAAACGATCAGTGATTTTAATAGATCGTTTGGGTCCTGTTATTTTGTCCGCGTTGTGAATGAAAGGACAAGTGTTACATCGTGTGCGTGTGCATTTGAAAGTTCCCGGTACATCGTCAGATTTCAGTGCGCTCGTAACTAGAAAGTTGCCTATGTTTTTGTCACGTTTGAATGAAATTAGTGGGGGTTGTGAAAAAATTCTGCCAGTTTCGGGGTCGTTTTGGAGTAATTTGAAATTTTTTAAAATGATGCTTTTGACTGTGTTGTTGTGTGGGTGGAAAGTGAGGGTGAATGGAATTCTCTCGTTCTCTTCCTTCTGTGGCGTTTGTAGTGCTGACTGTCTGTCGATCTGTTGTGCACGTTGTTGGCCCGTATTAACAACAGAGTCAGGGTACCCACGTTTCTTGAAAAACTGGCACATTTCTTCTGATTTGTTGGAAAAATCAGAGTCATCACTACATAGACGTCGAAGTCTGAGAAATTGAGAATACGGAATGGCGTTTTTAACGTGCGATGGATGTGAGGATGAATGTAACAGATAACTGTGGGAATCTGTAGGTTTGTAGTGCACACTTGTGGATAAACTGTTACCGTTGATTGAAATATTAATGTCAAGAAAAGCGACTGAGGTTTCGGAAATTTCCCAGGTATATTTTAGAGCTGGATGAAAAGTATTGACAGAAGTTATGAATTGATTAAGTTCCTCTTTACTGGAAGAGGAACTTAATCAATTCATAACTTCTGTCAATACTTTTCATCCAGCTCTAAAATATACCTGGGAAATTTCCGAAACCTCAGTCGCTTTTCTTGACATTAATATTTCAATCAACGGTAACAGTTTATCCACAAGTGTGCACTACAAACCTACAGATTCCCACAGTTATCTGTTACATTCATCCTCACATCCATCGCACGTTAAAAACGCCATTCCGTATTCTCAATTTCTCAGACTTCGACGTCTATGTAGTGATGACTCTGATTTTTCCAACAAATCAGAAGAAATGTGCCAGTTTTTCAAGAAACGTGGGTACCCTGACTCTGTTGTTAATACGGGCCAACAACGTGCACAACAGATCGACAGACAGTCAGCACTACAAACGCCACAGAAGGAAGAGAACGAGAGAATTCCATTCACCCTCACTTTCCACCCACACAACAACACAGTCAAAAGCATCATTTTAAAAAATTTCAAATTACTCCAAAACGACCCCGAAACTGGCAGAATTTTTTCACAACCCCCACTAATTTCATTCAAACGTGACAAAAACATAGGCAACTTTCTAGTTACGAGCGCACTGAAATCTGACGATGTACCGGGAACTTTCAAATGCACACGCACACGATGTAACACTTGTCCTTTCATTCACAACGCGGACAAAATAACAGGACCCAAACGATCTATTAAAATCACTGATCGTTTTACATGCACCTCCGTAAATGTTATCTACTGCATTACATGTACTTTTTGCAAAAAGATATACATTGGCGAAACAGGGAGGAGACTGGGCGACCGTTTTCGTGAACATCTCCGAGACGTTGAAAAAAATGACAAAGACGCATCCAAACCAGTCGCGCGCCATTTTAATCTTACTAACCATTCTAAACAACACATGACAATCTGCGGCCTTTCCCTACACCAGGGTAACACAGAAAGCCGTAAAAACCTAGAACAAAAAATCATCTTTCAAATCGGCACTCTCAAACCCCACGGAATCAACGAACGCTTTTCATTCAACTAATCTACATTTGTTTTTCACGTCACCAAATTTCCACCAATAGCGTAGCTCCACCGCTTACTATATAAAACCACACACTACCCACAATTCCTTGATTCGCTCCGACGAAGGGCTAGCGCTCGAAACGTCAGCTATTTGAATCTTTTTACGGTGGTTAATTTACCTTATCGACTCAGTCGATAAAACTAAATTCTCGTGTTTCATCCCCCCACCGACGCAGCACCACAGTTTCTCTAGAAACTAACCCCATTCAGGATGAACTATGAATCGTTTTATTTAACATGTTGATGTCCAATCTCATCCTCAGTAAACAATGCAAAACACGTTTTTGCATTAAGTGTAATAGCTTAGAGAACATTACTTACCTGCGTGTTGCACATTTTCCACATTCCCTTATCCGATCCTTCGCAGTTTTTCCCGCCATTTTGTGGTCTGTTTTGAAAAATGTGACATGACAGTTACATGAATGAATACACCGGCTATCAAATTTTAAAGTACAAATGAACTAAGCAGGCTGTCATAACTACTATAACATATGCAGATTAAACAACGGCAATGTCCTCTGATGCATTTCGCTGGACATAGTGGCTCATTCCCTGGGAGCGGGGCCATATAAAAGTGACTGAAATGTTGGTTGGGAATTTGACAATTGACCCGTTCATCAGTATCTCATTTAGTTGGCAAAGCTCAACCTCGTTCCCTGGGCTTTTCCCGCCGCCCCTCTCTCGAAGGGAAAAGCCCTGGGAACGAGGTTGGGCAAAGCTCCCTAAGAGATGAATTGCCAAATAAAACAAATAAAATGGCAATTAAACACGTGGCGTAGGCGCGGTGGTGTGGTGGTTAGCGCGTTGAACTACAGATCGAAGGTCTGTGGTTCAAGGCCTGGTCTCTGCCTTCGTGTTGTTTCCTTAGACAGGAAACTTTACTTCACATTGTCTCTCTCCATCCAGGTGTATAAATGGGTACCGGCGACATAATGCTGGGGGTATCCCTGCAATGGACTAACATCCCATCCAGGAGGGAGTAGGAATACTCCTGGTTGCTTCCCGCTACGGAAACCTCGGCTGGCTCGTGTGCGACTTTACCTCCCACACGTTATACTGTTGCATTATTAAGAAGTTGTCTTATTTATACACGAAAAAGCGCAATAATTTCAATTGTGAAGAGGCCACTCAGGGACTAGCACCCCGCCTGTATAAGCAGTATTCTCTATTATAGATCATGAGTGGAAAATGTTTCAAAATGCTTACACAGGATTAGTACATGTTCTTGTCTTCCACTGCACACCACCACCGCATGTGCGAGTACACAACCGGGTGTCCTGCCAATCACTCCATCCCCCGTCAATCATTGGAGAGCCGTCGTCAACACATTTGCCTTTGATGCACCACTAAAAGAAGACCTTACTCTTGACTGTTATTTTTTTTTTCGTATTGTATCTTTACTTTACCAAGAATTGAAAACACAAAATTTCGATCAAATTTCGAAAGCAATTCATGTTTTTTTTTATTTTGCTTTACTATGCTTATCAATTGGTTAAAAACTTGCGCCACATTCCTAACCAATAAGCAACCTCGTTCCCAGGGTCTTCTCCTGGGTACGGGAAGGAGAATACCCTGGGAACGAGGTTGACCAATAAGAAATAAAGCCAAGACCAATCGTGACTTGCATTGGCACGCGCTTTCCCTCGCTTTCCCTGGCTTGGCGCCGGCTCGACCTCGTGTCCAGGGCCTTCTTCTCGTTTAAAATTTGGAACGCGGAGGAGGCCCTGGGGACGAGGTTGGTGCTGATCGGTTCATTCGATTATCCAATGATTTTTTGATGGTTAGAGGCGTTCACGTTTGGCAGAGTTAAAAGCTAAAGGTTTAACATGAATTTCTGTAGAAAGAACTGCACAGAATAGAACTAGATGGAAAAACTTGATTTCGGACGTATGTTCCACAATAAATTAAGAAGTTGAAGAAAAAGAAGGATACAAACGCTTCCGTTAATGTTTTTTGAAATTTCGATGATTTTCAAAATGGTCTAACAATTTTCAAGGTTTGATTCAACTGTATACCAGAATATATCAGGGAAAAGACGTGCCTGCTTATCTGTTACGATTTGTCTGAGTGATGGTACCGTAGAGTTCCGATAGTAACGACCCCCCGAAAGTAGCGACCCCCGAAAGTAACGTCAATTTTTTGTGGCCGCTAGTAAATTCCGAAAGTAGCGACCCTCCGAAAGTAGCGACCCCCCCCGAAAGTAGCGACCCCCCCCGAAAGTAGCGACCCCCCGAAAGTAGCGACCTCCCGAAAGTAGCGACCTCCCGAAAGTAGCGAGACCAAGTTTTTTTAAATTGTATATACCTTTAATTTGTCAATCAATAGTCAACATTTTAATGTACAATAATATGTTCGTGCAGTGTCACAAATTGTTCACGATAAGGCACTTAACTTTACAACAAGGGGAAGCGTTATGCCACCATTCGTCCTTGACATCAGTTCACTGATGTAGCGATGTAAGAACTAAACCTGTATACCGTAATTTCGTATTAACAACAGGAACGTTTCTTCAAATTGAAATTGAAAACTCTATATAGTTTTCGTCGATTAACATGAACGTGTTTCTTCCAATTAAATGACACTGTGATACCGGTACGGGGTACAGACTAAAACGCAGCGGTGCGTCATTCAGTACAATCGAAGCAGTTTAGTTTTCCTCCTCTGAGTCAGTGAAGAACTCGATCTCCTCTATATCGGCTGATTCACCCATGCGGTAGTCCGGTAAACCATCGATATTTATTTCACTGTCTGGAAATGGGTAGTGAAATTCCACATTTCACAAATGAACGGATAACTGTGTCTTTCAGCCGGCGCGAGGTCTCTTGTCATGCCATACCCACCCATTTCGTGAAAAGCATACGCCGGTCACCAGCAGTCACTTTTCCCGTCATAAAGCGCTCTGGATTTGCGGACAGGTGTTCCATGGCTAGTCTGTCAACACTTTTCTTAGATTCCGCATAATCTAACATCGAGTGGTTGAACCTTGCTCGTTGCACCTGGAGGTACAAGCCCCAATGTCGTCTGGCACTCTTGCGTCAGAATGGTCGTTACCCTCTCTGTTGTTTGAGCTCTATGCGCATCAGAGGTAAGAAGTCTATCGCGTGGTCGACCAAACATGTTTGGCTTCTTCCACATATTTCTGAGCCAGAAGACCATCATTTGCTCGTTGCACCGCTCGTTCTGTTGGAACTTGACCACGACTCTTGGATCATACTGTCTCTTTTCTCTTTCTGGAATTCTTTGTTCTTTGCTGTTCATTTTTTATTTCGGAAAAAAAAGCCTTCGCCAGCTTTGTTTGTAAACGATGTTTGTTCCTCGAAAGTAATGACCTCCCGAAAGTAGCGACCCCCAAAGGCTGCTAATTCCGAAAGTAACGAGGTCAACGAGGGTCGCTACTATAGGAACTCTACGGTAATCATACGGTTTCCGGAGTTAAATTTGTGATTTATTTGCATGAATTTTTCAAAAAGCTCAAATTGCACGAGCCGTAAAAATTTACATAGAGAAAGTGACGATCTTATAGCAGACAGAAAGTGATTATTTGACACTTTATTTACTGATTGGCTGATAAAGATCAGCCCGTAATACCAGAAACTCAGTTTCGTTTGCACAAGAAATCCTGAAAGAACGTTTTATTAATAAGATTAATTATATACATGAAAATATTACTCGATTCTGATTGGCTAAGAGCAGTGCAGTTCAAGTGTAACACCAGTGCAAAACGTGTAATACCGGTGCAAAACGTGTAACACCGGTGCAAAAAGTGTAACACCAGTGCAAAAAGTGTAACACCAGTGCAAATTTTTTTTGCCAAAAAAAAAGAGAAAAAAAAATTCCCAAAAAAAATTTTTGCAAAAAAAAAAATTTTCCAAACAAAAATGGATGCAAATTTTTTCATGTATAATTATTAATAAACTTGAACTCGAAACCGTATGATTACCTATACTAACAAGAACGTTTATAAGTAAATTGCACTGGTGTTAACGGGTTACAGTTGAACTGCACTGCTCTTAGGCAAACAGAACTGTATTTTTTTCATGTATATTATTAGTCTGCAAACACCACTGCGCTTTATATTATAAAAGAGCTACTCACATGTCGATTCCCGCAGCGAGTACCGTCAATAGGAGGCGCTTCATAACTTATACATTTGTAACCGTCCTTGCTGCAGTACAACGAGCCACAGTCCGCCTACAAACAAATCCACAGGACGGTCAACTAACATTTCTGCAATAAAGCTTTGCCAGGCAGTACGAATGAGCGAAACTAAGCAACACTGCATTGAAAACAAGCATAACGTTTTGGAATTTTGTGTGGAGCAATGAGGGCTTGAACCCTACAACTATTTTTAACAGAATAAAATGTATGCTTTTTGCATCTCATTTTACAGCAAATCTCTTTTAAATTATTCCTTTTTTTCATTCTATTCCAGCATACCCTTTAATATACACCATAGCTACTTATTGAAAAGTAACACCGCTCCGACAGGTGTACTCGCCTCTTCGTTTCCAAGCAAAATCATTTTTAGCCCGTCCGAAAGTCGCTACTGTCACATATGGTCAGAGTGCTTATTCTTACAAGTATTTTGGAACGCTGATCCTGAGAAAGTTACATCTTTTAACTCTTTACAAGCTTTTTAATCGTTTTTTTTTTGTATGTTTACGTAGTTTAGTCATAGGTTGGTAGATTTTGTTAGGGTTTTTTAACCCTTATAAAAAGCATAAACTCAAGACTTCATGCGTACCCAGTGTAACAGTGTACCCAGTTTTCCTGTTTTCTAATGTGTATAGCCCCGGCCCATAATTTTTAAAATCCGAAGTATTGATGGCATGCTGTGAACGTTATGTTGACTTATAATTGTTTCCGGGGCACGGGAAGTATTTTGGTCCCTGCTGAAACCTGTACTGTAATGAACACAAGGGTGCAGGGAAAGCAGACTTACTAGTTTTTGTGAACAATGGAAATACTTTGAGCCATACTGTAGCTGGCACTGCAGAGTAGCATTCATTATTTTTCCCGGCAGCTTGCTGTGGAATATGCTTGGTTCATGAATGAAATCACTGGGGTTATCATCCAGACAAGACGAACCAGAACCACTGCGAGCAATGATATTAAAAATGTTACGATACACCTTATTGAAGAAACGTTGTTGGGAAAAAAATCATCAAGTTTAAACAATACGACACAATGAAATTCTGGGAAAAAGGCAAATAAGACTTGCTAACATTCCATTTATTGATTTTTAAGATTTATTTCTCAGCTAAAAGTTTTTCCGAAGATGATTTGAAGCATACTTTGTTATCATAATGTCCTTTTATCCTGAGTTTTAGTAGCCAATTAGAGCTCGCGAAAATCACTATCCACTGGTTTGGTATGTACTAATTAGTAGTTATTAACCTCCAGGCATTGTTCTGGATTTCGCGGGCGAATTTTTCCCCAGTGTCGATGAAGAATGGTGGATATTTCACCTCCACTTCGGTGAATAATTTTTACTGAATAACTACTGGATAATTACTGGGAATTCTAAGTAGTCATGAATACTTTGTTACTAACTTGCATGATGTTTGTTAAAAATAAACCTTGTTTTGTTAGATCATATCAATCGCTAGGCAGTGAATATCCAAACTTGTCTCGCCTTTTTATCTTTGTAGCTGAAACCTGAATGCTTACCCTTAGTCTTTCTGACTTAATCTCGCGACAAATGTACCAGAAGTAGTCCTTGTTTTTAGTCAGACATTCTCAAACAAATACACTAGGGGGAGAGACTAAACATTTTTCATAGCCAGACAGAAATCAGAATAAAAAATTATATATAATTAAAAACCCAGCTTTCATTCGCCATAAATCTAAACTAGCAGTAATCACAGATTATGGAGACGCGTTCGAAGGAATTTCCGGCGGAAATGAGCCCCTGAAAAAAACCAATAGGGGCGGCCATTTGGAAGACCGTCTACCAAAAAATCTCAAATTTTACTGCACAGGACAACCAACACGAAATTAAGATTGCGTTCTTCGAACGCGATTAAAATCTTTAGACTTGTTCAGGTAATATTACCTAAAGATTTTCAACTGCCCTATACTAAATTTATTGCTTTATCATATTTTAACAGTATTAACCCATTGACACCTGAGAATTTTTACGTTTTTGAGCGATTTCCTGCATACACACGCTCCAAAGGATTTTGTGACTCCATATTTAAAGTTACCATTAAAAGTGCTGCTGTTCTAAAACACTGAAGGCTCGAGTTTACTGGAAACGTCATTGTGACGCTTTCATTTTCCTTGGTTGAATTGCAATAAAGGGTCCAATATGAATTATCTACGAATTTTGGTAAGTTGACAGCCATTTTTCATCTTTACTAGCTGCCTGATGAGCATCATTACGCTCGGAAGGTAGTTCAGAGTCCACTTTCTCAATGAAGCGAGTTAGGTGTTGTACTTCGTTTACGAATTTGGCTCGTTGCTCGTTGAACTGGAAAAATGACTGCTAGGGAACGAAGTAGCTTTGGGACTCGACTCTGGATGAATTTCTCGACCTACCGCACAGTCTCTTTGGTATCTACTTACGTAAGGAATTCTTGAATGCGGTTACGGCTGCAGGGTGACCATTTGAAGGCATTTTCACCATCACCAACAGCACTAGCCATGATGTACTCTCCATTGTTACACCGCTCTCCCTTTCCATCGTGTCCGAGCCCGAACCTACATGAGTAAAATTATGCAAGAGGTAATCATTTCGCTATTTTATTAATTTAGAGCTTGAGGTATGAGTAAAACTTGGGGACCCAGCAAATTGAGTACTATACCCTTAAACGCAGTGCGCACAGCAAAAGGTAGCGTGTTTTCTTTAAGCATGGTTTTTTCCATGCGTTTAAATGTTCATAGCGGTGTTGTCCATCTATATTTTTCTTTGCGAGACATCTTTGCGACACTATGGGCTCCTTGTTCGCCGGAACACGTGATGTGGCAACGCGTAATTCGACGGTGACAAGTGAGTACAACGGAACCTGATATAGTGAACGGGTCATTGTGTAACCTATTTGCGCTGGCTTTCTTGCTGGTGACATTTGGTTTGCTACACCGTACTGAAAAGTTCCAATAAGAACGAAACAGCTGTCCACGATTGCTATCCTACTTTATCGGTTTCTGTCAGTTTCTGTCTCGCAAAGTCTACGTTTTACGTAGTCAGATCAGCTCTGCAGTTTATTGTATGTTTGTTCATTTTTTGGCTGGTTAGGTCTCTCGCAGATCCTACGTATACCGTTAGCAGCATTCCCGGGGGAGGTACTCCCCGAAAATTTGGGTTGGGGTGTGCGGCACGCTTCTCAAAACCCTTACCCTATTTCAGACCAAAATATGCGATTTTCCCTACCCTATTTCAGACCTGACCCAAAATTCGATACCCTATTTCAGACCAGGAAGTGTTTCCGTTTGCGTAAACATTTGAGAAGGGCTTCTAATTCCCGATGTTAATCAAACCGCATTTCTCAAGGGATGAAAAAAGTAGCTTCTTCTAAAAACCATACCCAATTCCAGACCAGAGTATGCAAACCATACCCTATTTCAGACCAAAATGGTCAGAATCTATACCCTATTTCAGTCCAAAATGGCTTGAAAACCATATCCTTTAGGGGCGCACCTACCTATATAGCTTTCCCTCCTGGGGGGGGGGGGCAGCATTATCGTTTGCGGTCCTTTGCAGATTTTACTTTTATTTCTTTTGGTGCTGTTTGTTTATCAGTGCTATCTGGAGTGAATTCAAAGATTCATTTTTGGTGTGTTCTTAACTCACGTGTGAGCTGCTTCGTGTGCGATGATAATTGCAGACGCGAGTCCAATGTCATTGTTAACAGTCCTGCCAAACTGTGTAGCACATGTAGAACCCAACATGGCTAAACCTGCAGTAAATAAAAAAAAACTTACGTTGAGCTTTGCTGTCACTTGAAATTTATTGTTTATATGTACAACAATCTAAGAAAGGACGATGGACCGAATGACATACTTAATGTTGTAGAATAGAACATCTATTAACGGCCACCCCTTTACAACGGCCGTGTTTTCTTGTCCTGACGTCTTATTCATTCACTGAAATCTTCTAATGGATAACCTCCCCATAACGGCCACTCTTTCTACAACGGCCAGAAAGTTTTGTTGGAAGGTGGCCGTTGTAGAGAGGCTCCAGCTACACTGTATTTGTAGAAGTGTGGTGGTCTAGATTTCAGCGCCTCAGACTCTCTGCCTCAAGGTGGAGACTAGTCTCTTCCGCAGGGGACCAATAGAGAAAAAGAGGAAGAATGGGAACGAGTAAAGTGCTAGAGTAAGAGACTGGTGAAGGTATTCCGTCTTCTCTGGAACGCTTTCCATTTGAATGGATGATGTGAGGGAAAATGATTGGAAACCCCCCCTGCAAGCAGGAACCCAAAGGAAGGCAATACAATTGCATTGTTATCGCTGTTGTTACTCTGCCAAAAGTGTTAAAAGTAGACAAACTATAACTGCAAAAAAGCACACGGCACCATCCTCGCTATGGCCATTACCTTACGCATGCGCACAACCATATGGCCATACCGATGATGTACAGTGTGTTCTCTTGCAGTTGTAGTTTGACAAAATAGCTATTCTGGGGTCAATTTTATAAAACTTTTACAAGCGTAATTTACAAGTGTAGCTTTTGTTAGCATTGGATACACTTGTAAATTACACTTGTAAAAGTTTAATTAAATTGACCCCTGGTGTGGCTAAAGCTTAAAATTGTCTAGGGAAGCCTCTCCAGCACCCCCCTGATTCCTATATGTTAGTTCAAGGTTTTTATATCAGCGCCGGCTTTGCCAAAGACTAGTTGCGACCTTTATTAAAGCCGATTTACACGGCACATCTTTGTCGCATGCGATTTTTTTAGCGCGCACTGCTTGCGTCAGGCAAAAATTGTATACAACTCGCATCATATAACATTGTGTGTGGCTACGATTGTCGTAGGGTCTTAAAACAAAAACTTTTGTGTCGCATGCAACAGTTATAAGAGAGTTGTAGGCTGATTTAGACGACTCGATTCGTGTCGTTCGTATGGCGTGAGCAGGTTGCATGCGATAGTTGTAGGCAAAAGTTGTGCCGTGTAAAAAGGGCAAATATTATGTGAATTCTAGAAACAAAAAGGCTGAAAATTCCCCTTTCTACCATTAATTTATTTATAGTCCGTCCCTTATAACACTCCTGGCTGCTCCGGGCTGATGGGTGACTAGTCAGAACTAGCTCACTAATGCGCCCATGCCTCAAAGCTTTTTGCAGTTGAATGTGCTCGGAGTGTAGTCAGAGTGTAGTGGAGGCAAAATTTTAACCCATTTTGGGTTGGATTGTATCTTAATTGCAGTTTATATAGTCAGGAAACGTTGACTGGTATGAGTTGTGATTCACTTTGCCAAAGCAAATGAAAAAAACACCTTACCTCCAAATCCCTCCCTGTCAAAAGAAAAAGAGAATGTCGTAATGAGACGATATTTAAAAAGGTGGAGTGAACAAAAACATTTATTACTCAATTATATATGCGTTATTTGGACGGCGCAGTCGTGTAATGTAATGTTTACTTATACATAGTAAAATATCAGTATTTACAAGAATGATAGCTCTAAGAATTAATATTCTATACACTGTTTTACATATTTGCCGTGTGGGAGTCCGATACAGAAACCATTTATTGACACCCTTTTTAAAGCGGCCTAAAAACTCAGCTATCCGTAGTTTCTCTGCAAGATCATTCCAGAGGAAAGCGCCACTATAGCTAAAGCTACGCCTTAGGTAGTCAGTCCCCTTGGTCTTGTTAAACCTATTTTTTGATTGGCATTACGAAGCTTATAGGATGTAATTTTGGGAGTAAACATATTGCATAAATAATCTGGGGCGAGCTTGTTTATGCATTTGTACATTATGACTTCCTTGTGTTTCGCACTTCTAACGGATAAGGTGTTCCAGCCGCGCGAGTTGAGAACATAGCTAGAGCTTGTGTCATAGCTAGATCGGGTGATAACTCTAGCAGCGCGGTTTTGTAGTTTCTAAAGTTTCTCGCTTAGCTGTTGAGACAGGCCATACCAAACAACACTACACTAGTAATCAAAGTGTGGCTCAGGTCAGACGTGAGTTTTAGCCCTGGTCTAGGACGTTTTTTAAAGGGGCAGTATATAAGTTGTTTAATACAAAACCGCCTCTCTAAAGATTGGTTCCTTTGGCAATAAGATTTCGAATAACAACGATGTCAAGGAACAATGTCATATTACGTAAGATAATACTGAATTATCCTACGAGCAATCAATGTTTTCGCTTCAGTAATCTATTTCAACAGTTTTCGAAACTAATGCTGTGTTCACACTAGATGCAAAACATATATGTTTAGTCTGATCACGAATGAAACATGTTTCACTATGAAAAGTGTTCACTGATTAGGCGACACATGGTGCGAATCATGATCGAAACATAATAATACTCTGAGCATGATTGAAACTATCTCATGAGGTAGTCTCGATCTAAGCCAAACGAAACACGTTAGCGCAAATGTCGTCTGCATCGCCCTTCGTTCCCTGAGAGGTTGACAAGTGAGATTAAACCACAAAATCATACAACAGCAAGTTCAAGATTTTTTGAGAGCTTATTTGTCTGCTTCTTAAAACAGAATAAATTATAGAACCCGGCGTGAAACGTCTTTTGAATTTAACAACTATATAATGTAAATCAGAAACCCATAAGTGGGTTAAAACGTGTAACGCGCATTCACAGCTTCCGAATATTTATTTTTTTGCTTAGTACCATATTTGGAAACCCCTCGGTCCCTCGAGATTGGAAGCAAGTTGTTCTAGCGAATTGATTGGTTAATATTTTTATCTTGATTTTCCAAATATGGCTGTAACAACTTCTTAGCATGTTTCGGTGTTGATGTGAACACAGCATAAGCCAACTGTACCAAATTTGTGGCGTTTAATGCAGAACTGTTTGAATTATTTGAACCATCTAACTGTTATGCGAGTATCTTTAATGTTTTAAATCAAGTAATGGAAAGACTTGCGCAAGCATAGCGTGATACAGTTTTTTAACACTTGGGAATTTAGAATGGTTATCATATTGAACTGCTGTCTTACCCTGTGAGTAGAACGATCATGTCTGCATGAGCAGAATCTTTGTCCGAGAGTGGCATGTTCATAAGCCCCCAATCTGTGAGCTTAGCCAGTCGAAGTCGACTGTTTGCAGACGAGTCGTAACCCAGCTAAAAACCAACAAACGAATGAATGAATGAATGAATCAATCAATCAATCAATCAATCAGTCAGTCAGTCAATCAATCAATCAATCAATCAATCAGTCTATCAAACAATAAATCAGTCCGTCCGTCCGTCCGTCCATCCAATCCATCCAATCCATCCAATCCATCCAATCCATCCATCCATCCAATCCATCCATCAATCAATCCATCAATTAATCAATCAATCCATCAATCAATCAATCAATCCATCAATCAATCAATCAATCAATTAATCAATCAATCAATCAATCCATCAATCAATTAAACAATCAATCAATCCATCCATCCCTTCCTCCATCCATCCATCCATTCATCTATCGATCAACCAAACACCAATCAATTAAGCAATCAGTCAATCAGTCAATCAATCAAGCCATCTATCCTTCCATCCATCAACCAACCAACCAACCAATCAATCAATCAATCAATCATGATCGATCGATGAATCAATCAATTAATCAATCAATCAATCAATCAATCGATTAATCTAGCCATTGTTCGTCCGTTTGTCCGTCAATCCGTCAGCTCGTTAATCAGTCGGTCGGTCGGTTACGGATTAGTCAGTCAGTCAGTTAGTCAATCAAGTGATCGACCAATCTATCAGTACGTCCATCAATCCATCTATCCTGTGAATAGTGACGCAGTCCATGACGACAGTCAGTCGGTCAGTCAGTCAGCAGTCAGACAGTCCGTTAGTCATGCAATCAGTTAGTCAGTCAGTCATGCAGTACTTCAGTCAGTCAGTCAGTCGGTCAGTCGGTCATCAGTCAGTCAGTCAGTCAGTCAGTTAGTCAGTCAGTGAGTCAGTCAGGCAGACAGTCATGCATACCAGTCGGTCAATCAAATAAATCAAACTGTCAACTGATCATTCGATTATTCAATTAGCTATATAAAATGATGAAAGTGGAGCAAGCTTACCCCATCTTTCTTGATAACTATTTTCACTACGACCAACTTCAGTTTCTTGTCTCCAACGCTTTCGTCATGAAACATGTTGTCGACCTAATAGAAGAACAAAATGAGTTTTCTGCTTGATCAAGCTTGGCCTTTAACAGTATAAACTTTTTCTTATAAATTTATCTCCCCTTAATTTTCCGTTTGCCTGCAGTTTGGCAAAATGTTATTTTGTAAAATATTGAAAAACAAATGGTACCGTGCAATGAGTAGTGCCGAAAAGGTGTCATTTGAATGGTCACACTAGGATTTCGTTGACAGAACCAAAAGTTAGAACTACACTACATGTATCCTTATATTGAATCTGGGAGTGCAAGGGTTAAAATTCATTACGTTTAACTCATTAAACTTATTTGAACGTGTGACGTTAATAGTTACGCATAGTGACACTTTATCTAGCGTTGGTCGGCTTCCAGACAAAGAGCACCCTGGTAAAAAGAGTCGCTTTAAGGTAAAATGTCTGTCTAAAGAAACAACATAAAGACATAGACTAGGTCAAGCCCAAATCATACCGTCCAAAAGGACGTCGAACACCTTATTGAGACTTATATAACGGAGTAACTGGTTAGCTTTCAGTTGAGGTCAGGGGTAGCAGTTTATATGGTTAAGGTGGCTCGACTGGGTTTTTTGGCGACATAACACCCCAACTTTGAACGGCTGATACTTCACTGTCTGAGCTCGGTCAAGCAAGCTGCTTCACACATATACTAGAGATGAAATGAACTTTCCAAAAAAGTAGATTTGATTGACATCGGTGTTACCATAACAACGATCTGATGACGTCATGGTTTTTGCATATTAGTAATTTTCTCAACATCTAGACCTAAACTTTTAAAACGACTGTATGCCTCTTATAGTCTAGATGTATGTCTTCCAGGCTGCAAAGTTTGAAAAAATTCTCCATTTTCATCATCCAGTTCTCCATCATTTCACACAATGCATATTTATGTCACGCTAAGACATGCTTTTTTTTTAATTTATCGTTTTCGAAATACAATTAATTTGCCTTCTTTGAACTTTTACAAATGACTTCCGATCCGCCATCCACTAAGTATAAAAAGAGCGTTTAGTATTCACGAGTTGGCTCACAGGAGCCTTTGATTTCTTACCAGGTGAGCTAACATGAGCAAATACATATCCAGGTTTTCTTCACCGTGTCTTTTAACGACCAAGTCATCTGCTACCATGGCAACTTCCATATGTTTGTGTGACGTCGAGCGTTCGTCACGTGATCTTCTTATTCTGGTAGATTCCAGGCTTCTTTTGTTGCGCTCCTGAAGGTCTAGTTACAATGTTAAAAATTATTTCAATTCGATTTTATTATAAATCCGTATATTCATTATTAAATTCACAGCAGTCAATGCAAACGTGTAACACGTGCGTGGCTAGTTCCGCCACAAAATTTGCAAAATTTGCAAAATTGCAGAAATTTGCAAAGAAGAAGAAAATACAGACTGAAGAATGTGAAGTGAATAGCTTAGTAACTGTTAACCACCAGTTTTGCCGACTTAATTTGTCACTGCAATTGTTCAAGTGCAATGTTTCTTTTCAAACATTCTTTTAAGATTGACGTGTAATACCTTTGACGTCACATCCCTTCCCAATGACATCACTCAGTGACCGTTTATAGATCAGATGAGGATGGGCCCCACTGGCTGTCCCATAATCCTGTGCGAGGCGACTCGGTAGGGGATGTATAAAAAGTGCCTGGTTCATAACATTAATCATACCAGTCTGAAGAGAAAAAGAAGTGGAGACATCATAAATTAACGATGATTATTTATGGCTGGTTCTCACTTAGCGACGTAAGCGGAGTTGGAATCAGAAGCGTAAGGAGACTAGCTAACGTCCTAGGGTAAATAAAAAATATCGGAATCGGAATCGGTATCGGCAGTATCAGAAGGTTTCCTTTTTCTTCCGATTCCGCTTCTGTCGCTTCCGTCTCTAGTGGGAACCAGCCCTTACCCTTCGTACTCCAACTCTGCTTCCAATTTTGTCGCTAGTGGGAAACAGCCCTTATTTGTTTTATTTTATCCGCAAGCCATGGTTGGTTCAATATTTAAAAGGCTTCTTCCGCCGGTTTTTGACATCGTTCTATGCACCGTAGGAAAGTAAAAAATAGCCTGGGTATAAAGAGAGATGGCGTATGAAGAAAAGTATTTTTTTTCAAGAACACAATACGACAAATGGTACTACCTTTGCGGGTCTGCGCAATAACGTTTATCCCACAATGCTTACTAGATTTTTTCAGGACGACAATGCATTTAACCCTTTAACTACGAAGAGCGCCAAAAATGGGTGATTGCGGGAATTCCATGCAACAGAACTTCCGAAGAAATTTCATTTGAATGGTTACACCATAGGATTTCGTTGACAGAATCAAAAGTTAGAACTACACGAGATGTCTTCGTAATTGACTCTGGGAGTGAAAGGGTTAATAAAAAATATGCGTTATCAACACTGTGCCGTGAGCGAGTGCATACCACATTAACAGCAAACAGCATTGAACAACTCTCTCGTAAATGGTATTTTGTAAAAAAAAACATGTATAAATATTGATACACACCAATCCGTCTAGGTTGCTAATTGCAACTACAGAGCCCGGATGCGAGGTCACATGACCACTATAAAACGTATTCTTGGGTGGCGTGGTGTACGATTTACTGCCGTTTTCATGCGTGGTTTCCACGATGGATCCCGGTGCTAGAATGTGCTTGGCTTTGGTGACATTTAAATGAAGTGAGAAGCCAAACGCTTTTATGTTGTAAAACCAGAGATCTGGTTGGCTTGTAGCTCGTTTGGCCCGGCTTCGTTTGTGAAGTACATGTGTGATGAATTGTCCTGTCTCGTCAGCTTGGAAAGGTGAAATAACTTCATATTCCGGCACTAAAAGGATAAGCACAATGCAAAAATAGAGAAACAAATAAACACATAAAATGTAACGACTCTGCTTTTCAGAATGATGGTAATCATGCGGTTTTCTCGTTCAATTTGTGATTTATTTGCATTCGTGAGTTTTCAAAAAGATCTAATTGCACCCGCCGCTTTTACTATTAATAATGATACATGAAAAAAATTACACAGAGAAAGTGACGATCTTATTGCAGACAGGAAGTGAGCATTTGACGCGTATTTGACACTTTATTTACTGATTGGCTTATGACGATGAGTCCATAATACGAGAAACTTAAACGTTCGTTTGCACATGAAATGCTGATAAGACTTTTTTAATAAGATTTACAAGAACTTTTAAAAATAATTTCAAGATTTACAATTTGCATTGGTGTTACACTTTCTGCACTGGTGCTACACTTGAACTGCATTTCTCTTAGCCAATCAGAACTAAGTATTTTTTTTTCAAGAACATTATTAAGCAAGTTATCGAAACGATTAAGTTTAATCCGTCTATAAATTCAAATGAGATAAGAGATGACTTGCAGACCTTCATCGTGTGAGTTTGCTCCAAAATATTTTGTTATCTCCCGCTTTGTCATTCGATGGTGAAGAGCAGCTCCCTAAAAAAACAGAAACAAATGTTTTGTTAACACAATAGCTTTTACGCTAACTTTATATTCTGTAGACTTAATCAAAAATTTTATTTAAAAAAGGTATTATTACCTTCTTGCTTTGATCGTTGGGAAACGCAAACAACTCTAACAAAACAGAAACAAAATAGAAACAAACTTTTCATTATAAAACTCAGAAACATACACATTTAACTTTAATATAATTTTCTTACTGATGCTTAAAGTGCACATGAAGTGAAATTTCACAACCATTTTTTTCTTTAAACTGAAAACAGGTGTTTTAAGAATTATTTTGATGGGAAAATAAGTCACTTGATGTGGCGGGAACATATTTTAACAAGCGACGCAAATTGGGCGTATTAGACAAGGACCTGGGTTCTAGTGACGTCATTAGTGTGTTTACAACTGAGCGCGTCACTCGTTTTACAGTAGTGTTTTGACAACTTATGGAAGGGTTATTTCGATTAAATATGGATGAAAGCGACGCGTATTCGAGCCCCGGGTTCGTCCCCTCATCCACCAGGCGGTTTTGTTGTGATCGAACACACGAATGACGTCACAAATACCTTTTTGGACGCGCTCAAAATGTCGCAAATTTCAGGCTCCCGCGGGAGTTTTCAAACCGCTAAAAATAATGGATCCTCTTCGCGCAAAAGTGAAAAACGACTGAAAATGAAATAAAGGTGATATAAACAACATAAACCCTTCAACAAAACGGTAGTGAAATTTCACTTCATGTGCACTTGAAGGGGAAGTATCATGGGGATTTTGACATTTTTGGTCAAAACCATGCTACAATATCTTTAGTTATTTAAAACTAGTGTATCCAAAAGATAGTAATTGCTGCGGTAAATTTGTTGTAATAATGCTGTATTGTCGTCTCACTGGTATTACAGAATTTCGTCTTTCGTTTTTTGAGGGGAAGCAAAGCAAATGTAAACGGGATGAATCGACGAAAACTCCAGCTGATATTAAGACTAATTTTGTCAATTCACGCATCAAGTTCTTGCAATGTCTGTAGAATATTGTTGAGCTAAGGACGCGTTCACCACGAGGTAGGTGTGAAAATTTAGGTTAACTATTGAGTTAAGTATGTTGCGTTACTAGCTAGCCGTATCGCGTTCGCGTCTTCACGCGCTCAGCTCAGGTTTCGCGTCCCCACGCGCTCAGCTCAGTTAGTCTCATCGACCGCTGTCGGAGTGATTTCAAAATAAATGTCTTTTATCCCGTACAATCTTCGAAAATCTTTGCTATCCAACGGTCCTATCGCCATGCCTCACAGTCCTCGCTCAACTCGCGGTAGCCTTCGACAATTGAGTTTCGATTTCGACTGGGACATGTTGGACCAAAATATTACAAATCTCGCAGCCAACAGCTTGAATCACCATGGAAAGCAATATGAAAGCGAGGCTATTGTTCGTTGCGCAGTGCATTCTGGCCCAAAATGTGTTGGTGGCGCAGTGAATTCTGGTAAAAAACGATCAATTCGAGATTTTTCGTAGCTTATATTTTTTCTCATATATTTCTCTTAAATCCTGATTATGTTGCTGCTCACTCGCTGCGCTCGTTCCGCAGCAATAATAGTAAAACACCAAGAGAACGAAATCAACCCCTGATCAATTCTTGAAAGAAGAACTATTCATGGTCCGTTCTAGGCCATTTGGAGACGAAAATGTGGGAACTTAAAAACGGTTGCAATTCATTTAGACCCAGTGCGTCTACTGATGACTAGAGACACTCTTCGACAGTTTTAATACATTTTGTGGTAATTTATCACAATACTGCATCATTGTTTTTCAGTTTCTGTTAAAACAAAAACATTTCTTGGTTTTTGAAATGATACCAAATACCCTTTAACATAAGTTATTCATAGTAAAGTAACATAATCACTAGTTTTCATACCTGTAGTTACGAAGCTAAGAACGAGAACCGGCAGCTGAAGTGTAGTAAACGAAAGCATGTTTATTCTAAAAGCTGAAATACAAGGAAAACAAGGTTTAACTCAGTGACAACCCCTCGATGGCCAAAATCAAAATTCCAAATCCGCTTTTGTAAAATGCTGAAAAAAAAATAGTCCCGAAAGGAAAGAACAAGAACTTTTGAAGAACATTCATTTAAGTCATTACACAAGGTTTTTTTTCCAGACTAATAAAATTTCGAATCATCTTACACATGAACATTGAATGAATATTTCCACTTAAAGGGACACTGTCCCGGCTGATATATCGTGTTTTCATGATTATGACCAGAAGCTTGCTTAAAGCTTACTCTATTATCTTGAAATAGCAAGGAAAAAATCGTGCGATGAAATAGAGCAAAGAATTATTAACTTAAGAGACGAACGGCTAAAAAATTCAAAATTTTACAAGAATGGCAATTTTGATTTCTTGACCGCCTGTCACGAAATCACATTTGATGAACTGTAATCCACTTCCATCCTTGCAATCCTGTATTTTATCCCCAAAGTACTGCTTCTGTCATACGATGCCCGATTTAGGGTGTTAGCTCTATTGTACATTGTACACATTCATTGTATTAGGTAACATTATGTATTCTAATATATTCTATGGTATTGTATTCTATTGTATTGTCGTTCTTTTGTGCTCTAATATTCTATTGTTTTAACAAAAGAATAAGTGTTACCCCTAAATCGCGCATGGTATAGCTTCTCTTTTGATCTATAGAATCTTTTTATCCAATTAAGTTGTATATTTGGTGGCAGTTGGCGATATAACGTGGAAATGAGGTAACTAAAAGTTTTGCTATTTAGGCGGGACAGTGTCCTTCATGTAAGACTGGTTCACACAAGCGACGCAGGAAACTCAAACGCAAGCGCAGGAAAACACATATGTGAATACCATGATAACGCAAACGAAAAATGTTCCATTTCGCACGCGTGAACCGGGGCAACGCAAACGCCAAAGAAAGGTGAAAAACTACTCGCTCCATGTCTCCACGGTTGAAGTTGAAACCAAGATGGCGTCGTTTGGGATCATTGCCATCTCCGTCCGCCATCTTGGGATGCTCAAATGCGCATGCGTATCTTACTGTTCTTAAGTTTGTGTCACCGTGTGAAGGCTGTGCGCATGCGTAAGGTATTGGCATTCCGCGGAAATGTGTCGTGTGACCTTTCCTTTAGATGGTTTATTTAGCGTTTAGGGTCACACATTAAGGGTATATTTGCTCTATGCTAGGTAATAATCACTCTTTTCTTCAACATATCGTCTTTTTCTAATGTAGTTTGTGAAGAAATTCCGAAATTTCTACGAAGTTTACGGACATTTCGTTTGAAGCGAAATTTTGTTCATTTTCAGTAGAAAAGTTCTAAAACGACCACATATATTAGTCCAATCATTTTGACAAGATCATCCACAAAACTAAAGTTTACGTTTAATTTACATTAAAACAAAGAGAACGCTGCAAAAAGTGACAATTTTAGGTCTGCATTTTTAATATTCAATTCAAGTCAGCGTTTTCACGCAGTTTCGTAAATAGAGGTCGAGAGTTTTTTTGGCTTTAGTTTTTTAGGATGGCAGTATTAATTTGTTGCAATTTCATTGTCACTGCATTCGTAGAGTTTTAAACTAACTAATTTGGAACTTAAAATATAACAAATAGTTAAGAGCAATTAGAGGTCATTTTTATTTTTTACTATATGACAGGTTTCCATGGACACTAACATAACAGACAAACGACACTCCAATTGGAGACATCCGAAAATTAGGTGGTAGATCTTTATGAAGCCCTAGACATAGTAGAAATCAGAGGAAGTTTGAAGATCTTATTCAGCCTGAATATAGCTCACTATAAGGACAAATATGTTTTCTATGTGCCTTTTTAAGCCCATACATATATCCAGATCGCCGTGTCGCAAAACATAGGCCCGTGTCTGTTTTGTGGCATTGATACAAGTTAATTTTCTTGATTTCCACTTGCTTCTTTGAAGTTATGGTCGATTAATGTTAATTTTTGTTCCCTGGAACTAGGGAAATTCATGCCTTAAATGATTAAAAGGTTTTTACTGGTCACACAATTAGCATTCTTTAAAAATGTTTAATAAGTACGTTACCTTATTTCAGATGTCCAAAGCGGAAAATAATCTCGACACATAAATACAGTTGGGTTCGGCGCAAGATAGTGTGTTGTGGCAAGTTCAGCACAGATCGTGTGGATAACGATTCTATGTGTTGTTAAGCTAAAGGCAGATGTTATTAGTGTTTGTTACCGGAAAGAGTAATTAGACTAGTCTGACAAGACATTCATGCTGTATGGTACACAGAACTGTAATATTTGTCAATTTTGTAGTGCCTGAATCAACATCAATAAATAGAAAGAATAAATCTTAGGCCTTTAACTGTGATATCCTGGGCGACTTTTCTTCCTTGAAATTGGGTGTAGAGGCTTCAGACTTGTTTTGATATTATTAGTTTTAATTACAAACTATTTTCCGTATCACGACTGATTTTCCAGCAATGCAGGCTTTATCAATGTTTACTTTTTAGTTCAAATTCAAACAGCAAATGTCAGTTATCTTGTGACAATTACTAACTTAATAAATCGCCGCAAGATTTGTGCCTGAAGTACGTTTGCTCAGAAAGACATTTTTTCCACTGAATATGCGAAACACTCAAAATATTTCGGCAACTTATTACTTAGACTAACTGTATTTGTCTATCAAGACAATCGCAAGAGTTGCATTTTTTTATCAATTTATTTCACTACGGGAAGTTATCAATGTGAGCGAAAAAAAAAAGAATGCAAAAAGGAATGTTGAAAGAAATATTAAATGGTAGAAACACTGATTACATTGCTGCTGTCATTTTCAGTTAGCTGTTGCAGTATAAAACCTAATTTCTGATAATAATATCCAGTTCAGTCAAATACAAAATGGGAATATTTGTGTAATAATTGTTGATCAAACAATTTCCTTGACATCCAACCCCGGATAATCCTAAATAGACAGAAGGTCAACAAATATAACAACGTTTATTTGATTTTGCGTCTAACGGGTGTTTCCATCGTTAAACTATAGCGCCTGGCTTGACACTTTGTAAAAAAATAATTGAATTTCGCCAGCAGAAACAGTTGTCCCGGAAAATAAATTCAGTTTACTTTTGATTTCTTAGAGCTGTTTCAGTGATAGGGAAGTAAATTTATTTTGAAAAGAACAAATCCTCTATAAAACACCAACATCGCATTTTGTATTAATTTTTATCAATAACTCAGTTTTGGACATTTCTCTATACAATCTGGATCCTAGATCGCATATTATTCACTGCTTATTTATGTAGTTATGAAAAACGCAATCTTCTTTGAATAAATCTTCTACAGGGTGTTTCATTTTGGCGAAATGGTTACCTCTTGTGTTTTTGAAGGGCTGTTTTGACATCTGTGGTGATAAATAAAGAAAGATGGTCAATTTTAAGCTTGGTATTGAAATGAGAAAGATGTAATGTTTATCATGTCACGAGCGTGGGACAAAGAAAAAATCCTCGATAGGAATTGAACCTATGACCTTCCGTAAAACTATCGGATGCTCTAACCACTCAGTGGGCTATGAGAGACTCATGGCAAGCTAGGAGGCCATATACTAGGTTCTATACATGTATGACAAGCGTCCTGCATGGCTGCTAGGATAAGCAATGTCAAAAGCGTCATGTAAGGAGATAAGTAAAGAAAGGTGGTAAATTTTAAGTTTGGTAATGAAATGAAAAAGATAGAGCATCCGACCGGTTTACAAACTGGGATTATACATAGGTTCGCTTCTTATCGGGGACTTTGCCTTTTTTTTTGTTCCACTATCGTGACATGATGAGTATTTCCTTTTTCTCAGTTTTGACATTTATTGTAATCAGAAATGATCGAGTCATTTTTACATTGCTGCGAAATGCTTTATGGTTTATGACGAAACCGTCACATTTTACACCGCGTCATGAAGATTCGATTGGATATCTACCTACATCTAAATTTCCCCAACCTAATAATCCTTTATTTTAGCGGGATTTAAGCGCAAGAGATCTTTATTTTCACCTGACTGGTTTTGTACTCGAGGAATTATTTGGTCGAACATAATTCTTTATATCCTAAAATGTATACAGTATCAGCAGTTCTTAATTGCATCGCTTTTGCGTGAAAAGCAGAAGAGATATTTGACTCACTTCTTACAGCACTGTCGTTTTAAAAGTACCGCAAAATCGACATATATTGTATTTTTAAAACCGCTTTTTACATAATGCACGACTCTGGATCCAATTCTAGACTTTTTTCAGTTTCTTTTTCTTGTATCGTTTTATTGAAGCAAAAAAGAAATACATCTCTTGACCCATTTTTCACACCATTCGCTGCTTTAAAGGCTGAGAAAATTGTCATATTTCGTATTTTTTTTTACAACACACTTCATCAGACATCATACATCTATACTGTAGCTCCAGCCCCAATCCTAAATTTTGTGTACAATCTTCTGCGTCGTTTTATCGAAGAAAAAAAAAACCATGAGTTCCTATGACCCATTTTTCACACTCGCTGCTTTATATGCTTTATATTTCGTATTTTTCAAAAACACTTCGAACATCATAAATCTGGTACCAGCCCCAATCTTAAGTTTGTGTACCATCTTTTGCATTGTCTTATCGCAAAAAGCAAGGAAATAGATGACGATTGTCTTATTTCAAACCGATAAAAGAGTTGCCTGTTTTCATTGTATTTATGTATTGTATTTACATTACGATCGGACGTCTCTCACCCATCTCACTCGGTTGGTTAAAGTTAAACGAAACCGTCGTATTTTGTCTTTTCTAAGAACACTTTGGACATGATCACGCATATCGGCTTCATTCAATGTAACAATACTGGTATTGTGTTTCTGAATCACTTACTTACCTTAATGTATACATAAAAATAAATGAAATCCAAGGTAAAGACAGGAATTAAGGGCCGACCAAGCCAATTACTGAGGCAGACTAACGAGGGTAAAAAGGATCTGTGTTTTTGCAGTTGATTTTATACTTTGATACCCTGAGTGACGGAAAATCTTCAATATTGACAAACCAGGCAGCTGTTTATAGATTTCCTGACAAGAAATGGCGTGAAGAATTATTTGAGAGTTCACGAGTCGACTATAAAAGATAAAAAGAGACAATTTATAAATAGGCATTATAGAAGACAACTGTTCGTTAACTTACGATTTCTAAATCCGGTAGAAAACATATGGTACCTACAAGAAAGTACTAGATCGAATCGATATTTGACGACTGGTATTATTCACCAAACTGTGAATCAAATCGGATCCGTCGAATTTGCCTAAAGAGAGTATGATTTCTAAATTTATTGTTATTTTACAGTTTCGTTTTTAAAGAAATATAAAATGAAAACTGACTTGTACAACATCATTTTTGCAAAACAATATTTTGAATGGCCGGATAACAACCTTTATCAGCCCTAGCTTATTGGAATCTCAAATGGATACAATGTTGTTGAGTCAGGTAACACGGGCATTTTAACAGGATCTTCGTTTACGGCTTTTGCTGTTTTAAAGTTCCCTCAAGGTGATTCATCAGAAAAAAAAGTTGACGAACCTTTCTATAAATTTTGCCTACCAAGCATTGTTCGAAAAATTTCATAAAAAGATAGGTTGCAAAGCTCGCGAAAGAGATATGATGGATATTAAAGTTACCCTATTTATCCAATGTAGTACTGCCTCTCACGCGCGTGATTACTTCATCCGTTCACGTTACTTTACGCGCTAACGTGAAGCAAAGTTAAAATGGAATGCTTGATAAACTGTAATATATATAATGCATCGACCATAAGGAACCCAATTTGACATATGAATCAAGGCAAATTAAAGGCGTACAGATTCAAACGGCATTGGCTTAAAACGCTTCTTCCATGCATGATCTCAAGGTCATAATTTTACCTCCATGAGTAATGGTGTGTACGTGTTCTTAGTGATAACTTTCTTTCCTGACAAAGAATTTTTTTAACTCAAAAAAGATGCTTTTAACAGTAAAATTAAGTAGTAAAAAAGATAGGTACGGTCACCGTGCTCCTTTAGGAGAAAACAATCTCTTGTTCATTTGGTCAACTTATCTTCGAAAGGAAACTCTCTTGGTTGGAACTGTGCGCGCACTCATGACGCAAGAAATTGTGCGCAGTAGTGATGCACAATGTAATACTGAGGAATCACGTTAAAAGTAATTTATTCTCTTTTTACCGAAAACGCCAGTTTTATCACAATAACTATGAAATTTATTTCGAAGGGAAATAAATTGATTTATGTGACTGTCACGCTATTGGTTTAATCTATAACCAGCTTCCGGTAGAGGGCATGCTGTCATCCGGGATATTACATTACTGGCTTATAAGCCAGGCGATGAGTGATATCTGCCTCTTTGGCTAGTTTTCCAATCAAGTCAAGATCATTTTTTTGGTTGTACCCAACAAGTCGAGATTTGTTTTACATGCATGGACTTGATAGAACGACAATGCGAGAGCAGCGGTGCTTTGAAATCCTCCATTTAAAGCTTCAACTGCGGATTAATCTCTACCCGTCACGTCTCACTGCTTCCCGGGGAGGAGGGGGTCTTCCGACAATGTAGGATAGGTGTGTGCCGCCAAGGTTCTCAAATCCTGACCCTATTTAAAGTGCCCATAACGATTTTTTTATTTTCTTATCTAAATCTACACGTCACGTTATGAACGTCTGCGAAAAAATTTTTGATTTTAGCAAAACGTAAATTTTTAATGATTTTTTAAAGTCTTCGAAATTTGCCGCCATTTTGGTCCACCATTCGCATTAGTCTCCTCTCGGTCCCTCTCGATTAACAAAGGATCCGTGACGTAGATTAAGGAACACATGACTTCAAACAAAGGAACTTGTGACTTCAAACAAAGTAACTGTGACATAGATTAAGGAATATGTGAGCCCGTTGGCCTTCTTAACAGCAGGACCGGTATACCGCAAAAAACCAGGATTTTGAAGATTTGAAATATTCATAAAAAATTCGCATTTTGTACAAAGCGCGAAATTGTTTCGTAGAGGTTCCTTGTGTGATGTTTACATTCAGATGACAAAATAAAAAAAAAACGTTATGGGCACTTAAAGGGTAGAAAATCGAGATTTGATACCCTTTTTAAGGCCCAGTTTTAACAGACCGTATCGTTTTCGTTTTGCGCGTTGGGGTGGATACTGCAATTTAGTGACCCTATCTAAGGAATATCTAAGGACCACAATACCAAAAATACCAAAAAGGATACCCTATTTAAGGACTGATCACCTCAAAAACCCTACCCTATCGGGCGGCACATACCTATATAGCGTATATAAGGGAGTATCCCCCGGGCACTGCTTGAACCAGATAAGTCCTTGTTAATGTTTGGGTCTTGTCTAACACTCGATTAGTCAATTCTACTCGCGTTTCACTTTGTGACGCATTTTAAAGCCATCCATAACATGGCTACAAGCAATTGCAAAAAGAGTTGAGACATTGTGTACTGTAGTGCATATTTCGAGGATAACATGGTTTTCAACAAGTTCCCACCCCCTTCCCCTTATCAATGTTGTACCATTCGGCCATTCAAACTACAGTCATCAACATTGAAAGGGGGAGGGGGTCAGCAGCACATGGCATTGATTTGATTTGTGTTACGCGGTCGCTTTTATACGGAATGAACATTTTTTGGAAAGTGTCTCAACCTTTTTGCAACTGCTGGTCACTCGTGGTCATTCGTGTGTGAGGATCGGAAAATGTTCAACGTAACAAAAGTAAACAGGCTTTGCTGGTTAAGAAATTTTAATGTTCCCCTTAAGCTCATTAACAACATTCCAGTAACTGTTGATTAACATTGTATTAGTTATTTTATTTAACGTAAGTTTATGAGTTATCGTCAGAGAGATGAAGTGCGTTACGAGTTATAAAATTCATAGGTTAATGTAAGTAATGCTGAATTTGCTGCGCCAGCATTCATACTCTTTACATCTTGGTCAGCGGTTCTAATCCTGTAAATACAAAAGGGAGAAATGTTATTATTAAATATATACGAAAGGACTACGATAAAAAGAAAAGCCAGATTTCGGCGGTAAATATAACTTGTTTTCTTATGCTTTCTTCTCTAAATATCGATTAGTATAGAAATTTGGCGAAGTTAGCTTCTCAGTCACAAGGAAATGGAAGAAAGAATCAATCAATCAATCAATCAATCAGTCATTTACTTCTGATGAAGGGCTAGCACTCCAAACGTCAGCTTTTGGATCTCTATACGTTGGCTTTTCGCTCTAACGAAGGGCTGTCGATCAGTCATTCAATCAATCATATGTACTTATTGACTTAGTGGGAGGGTCGGATGGGAAAATATTTGGTTCGATCGCGAGGTCATGGCGTATGGACCGAGCAGGTATTTTGGAAATAGTTTCGAAAAGAACGCTTACTCGGGGTTCTACGGGTCATATGATAAATCATCTTATTTTTTACGGAGGGTGGCACATAACAGTAAAAAACCTGAAAAGCTTGTGGCTCACCATTGTACTCTTCAAACTGGTACACAAAGTTTATTCCCCCAGCTCCCACTCCTGCCCAGCAGTTGGTAGTTATCGTGTCGCTATAGTTCAGCGCACCGTACATATCATACGTATCTAGACCATTGTAACCAGAGTAACACTCCCCGTAGAACTGCACGGCGAAGACTTGCAATGTGTAATCATATTCGGTTGTAAAGTTGGCGCACTTGTTTATAGTCTGGGACATGTCGTGCCAGTTGATGTTATTTCTTAAGTTCTTGATCAAGATTGGAAGTGCTCGATTGTCTTTGTTGTCTCTGTAACATCCCAGAGGCACATATTGGCGATCACCTGTGAATGACAAAGAAAACTATCAGTATTGTCCGTCTCATGGCTATCTTTTCACTTAGAGTCTAGTCAGCCTATCCTCCAAGACGTTATCTACACTCGATAAAATTTGGGTTATTTACAGGAACGCGGGAAAACCGGTTGGTCTAACCTCGTTCCCAGGCTCCTCTATCCTTATCTATGTCATCATCTTGATGACGAAGGTTGGTCCACAGTTTGTGTAAATTCCCAAATGAAAATTCCGTCGTCCATTTACCGGAATTGAAACTGAAGGTCTTAAAACGAAACAATTAAATTTCCGGAATTTTGGCGTAAATTGTAAACACCCCTGGACTCTTCTTCGAGCAGAGACGTCACCGAATCACTGAAGCCGACATTGAGACCGCAGACCCGCTTCGTGGTTCTCGATGATGATAACAGTGACGTGGCTGAACAGTGGAATACTTTCGATTTCTTTCTAAAATACCCCATCAGTATCGGATCTGGGGGAGGGGACTTCTTCCGAAAACACTCAACCGCTAGAATAACATCACGTGACTAAAGTTGTTAGGCTGGGAGCGAGTGGGTATAGGTATCCAAACACCTCGAAGTCGGTTAAAAAAACCCGGCGTCGCCTCGTTATTTCAACCCATTTCTCGATGTGTCCTGATGAAACACTCTTCTTCATGTTTGAAATATTACGTTAAATCGCAGTACCTGCACATGGTACATCTTGATTGCAGTCTTCTTGAAGGACTGGGGTGATAGCTGCTAAACACATGACTTCCGGAACGGACTCGAACACACCTGTCTCATTCAGCCGCTGACACGAAGTTGATCTTGTTTTTACTCCCGCTCGACACGAAGTGGAACACTGAAACGAAGCGAAACTGGAATTAGCTTTACCATCTCACTGACAGGATTAATATATTCTTTCAGCTGTCCTCGTTCTTAGGATGGCAACACTACGGTTAATGTATAGTTGTCAACGACACATAGCAGTAGAATATCCAGACTACATCGTAATGGAGGAGGGTAGGGGAGAGAGAGAAAAGGGGGGGGGGGGGGGGGGGGGGGGGGGGGGGGGTTGAGGGGTTGTGGCGTGAGTCTGAAAAATCATTTTGGCCTAATTTCCGGCAGTAATTTTTCCAAGATAAGAGAGGGCGATCCCCTGGACCACCCCGGACCCCCCCGGACCCCCCCGGACCCCCCCGGACCCCCCCGACCCTCCCGGACCCCTCTACCCTGACCCACTGCGTAAACGATAGAGTCGTCAAAACAAAACATTATAAGAGTACTGGAGCGTGCGCAGGGGTGAGTTCCAGGGGTACCGACCCTTTCCCCACTTTCTCTACACCCCTGAAGTATTAATGGGAATCAACGCTCTGTAGCTTTCATTTGAATTGGTTGCAGTTCAGTAAAGGCAAGACGTTGAAATAAGACTATCTGTCGTGTTTTCTTACCGCTGACCACTCTCCTGGAACTTTCTCCGCTGGACAGTCGATCTTGTTACAGTCACGTGTCTCAGGACCTTCTGGTTTTGCGGCAGTGCACTGCGAGTCGGGTAACGTGTTAACTTGACCTCTGGATACTTCTTGGCGACACAAAATCTGGCGTGCTTGAACTCCTTTGCCACATGTCTGAGAACAGGGGCGCCAGCCAGATACGTACCAACTGAAACAAGCGAGAAGGAATGAGGGTCTTAATTGACTTACGGACTACCAGTCATCAAATGGCCTAAATTGAAACCGTCAACCCAGAAATGAAGGGATTTTTTACTGTCAACCGTCAACGGTGGAAGGAGTGTAAGGCGTCAAATGGACGAAAACATAACCGACAAAAGAAGATAATTTAATTTTTATTGTGATCGTCGCCCACATTATACCAGAATGCGCTTAACCGTAAAAAGAGATGGATGGAAACATAAACGTTATCCGCAAAATGCTACATGTAACGTGAAAAACCTGTAAAAAGCATATACCCTCATTAAATGAACAAAACCTTATGAATAAACGAACGATCGAACGACTGACTGAGTGAATGGATAAATTAATGAATGGATAAATGAAGTGATCCTTGGAAGATCGAACCGTGCACATTGAAAACACAAAGGAAGAACTTGAAACATTTAACCTAAACTTTTCAAGCTGCAATCATTTCCATCCTGACCATCCGCTGCCAAAAATACGAATGAATAAATAACACGCATGAATAAAAAACCCCCGCATGAATAAAAAAAACACGCATGAATAGTTTTCGTGCACTTATTTAGTAATTGTTAACAAAACTGGCCCATTATTTATAAAGGTGGGCAGACACGAGGGGTCATGTAGCAGGGACACGTCGCAGCGACAAAAAATTGTGTAGTACACATTGAGTGACATGTAGCAAGGACGTGCAGCGGGGACATGTAACAGGGACAAAATCATAGCGCTTGCATACACATGAAAATGTTGCGAGGACATGTCTCAGGGACATGTTGCAGCGACACGTCTCCTTGTGTGGACTGATGCTATCATAATTGTGCAACACCAATTTTGGGGGGGTCGCACGGAGTTCAACTTGTTGAACTTCATGGGACAAGTCGCGGGGCCGGACAAAATGATAGTATCAGTTCACACGAGGGGACTAACGCTGCAACAAGTCCCTGAGACACGTTCTCGCAACATTTTCATGTGTGTGCAAGCCCTATGTTTTTGTCCCTGTTACATGTCCCCGCTGCACGTCCCTGCTACATGTCCCTCAGTGCGTACTACACAAATTTTTGTCGCTGCGACATGTCCCTGCTTCATGACCCCTCGTGTCTGACGACCTTAAGTATCCTTTGATAAAAATGTCTTTCTGTTCAGCTCAGGTTCAAAGTGATACTACAAACTTGTTTGGATGTACTTACAATGGCTCACAGCTTTGGTTGTTGCATGATTGTTCTGTGACGGGCTTTGGGGAGTTCTGTTCACAAACAGCATAATTTAAGTACGACATATCTTTTGTTACAACACACTCCACCTTCCGTCTCTGAACACCTTTGAAAAAGAAAACGGAAAGATAATCAGAGGGATCTAAGAGCCATCTCGTGAATGCGAAACAACGTAAGGTTAAGTCCACAGATCGGTTTTAATTTTCCATACTGAGTTTGAAGTCAAAGAATTGAAGAGTATTTAAAAACCGATTTAAAACGACCAAAACATCTTAGTGTGACATAAATATACATTGTGTGAAACGAGACTGTCTAGACAACTGGATGACGTAAAACACTGGGGAATTAAAAAACAATTTCACTTCGCAGTGATTAATCGAGTGGAAATTTGCATATTTGCTACCGTATACTATATCTCGTTCAATATTGGTTCGCGTATTCACGAGATAAAAAGATCCTATAAATTTCAATATATCGGAAGTCTGATTAGGACCTCCAGTTCATGTAAAGATAATGTCTTATGAATAGTCATAGGAATGGTACAAAAGTGGGCTCCCTTTGGGGCGCATGTGTAGTTAAATCAACCTTTCTTCTTTTGAAATTTTGGCGTCTACCCGTTGAAGGCCAACTCTACTAGGTCATCTGGTGGGTAGCAATGATATTCTTAACCCACGCGGCTGCCACGCACGGCCTTTATTACCGTCTTGTATAATCTTCTTCGGCCAATTTTTCATCAATTTCCGGTCTTAAAGAACGAAATAAGGTAAAGGAAAGGTACAGAGGTTCTAATATTCTTAGTGTCGGCTTTTCAGAATTTAGTCTGTAGAAAGTGTCGAAAGGTTCTTGCGTGATTCAGGTCTTGCGCCATTGATCTTTACCGAATTTGATATGCAATCTCTTTCCGGTTGCCTGGTGATTGCATCATTGTTACAGCTGTCATTCTGGTGTTGGCGGTTCTAACTTCGGTTAACAAATTTCAGGTTAAAAATTTACGGTTAACAAATTGCAGGTTAACAAACTTCGGGTCAACAACTTCCTGTGACACCGTCGATAGCATATTGTCTGCGCGCACATGCGCTATAGACACAAAAGGAACTCTGAACTTAACATTCGATGCTCTCTCGACATTAGCTTATTATTGGATGAAATTCTCAGGACATCAAAAAATCGAAAATTTGGATATCTCGCTAATAATAGCGCTACACTCAGTTTTCGCCACATTGATTTTTTTACGTCAAATTTTCTGCGATATTTTAAAAATCTAGAATAGGCCTCATTTGAGTTTTCGCTCGACGAGTTTTGCTAAGTGCAACTTCGTTTTCTATAAAGTTGTTATTTTCTTGAATTTTCTAGCATTTCCCGCACTCTTGTATGACTTCAGTTCGTTGAGTCATCCAAAATAGTCCAATGAAAAAGCAATACAAAGAAGTAAAACCATAGAAATCAATATATCTTACCTCCTGCGCATGCGTGTGAGCAGTTGCTCCATTCAGATGTATCCCAACTGGCTTCTATAACTGGTGGAGGTTCATCACCAACAGGCTCTTTAAAGACGTAATCTACGGGTGCCGCTGCCACAAATTGCCAATACTGAAAGCAAAAGGCAAACGACCATGAAAAATAGAGTTTTGCAACACACTGATTCAATGAGGTGTTGTTTTGCTCAATGTATTGTGATTTATAATGTGATTTACATTTATATATAAGTATCGGTTGCTAGAAGTCACTTTGCATTAATTACTTCGAGATATGCGAAAAAAAATGACAAGAAAATTATGCTTCCGACATGTTGGTGTACCACTTTGTTACACCAACGTGAAGGCAAAATTTCCGTTTTTCTTTTCTTTTCTGTTCTTTTCTTTTCTTTTTTTTTTTTTAATAAAGCTTGTTATTCTCTTTATAATGGTCTCTGTTCAGCTCTAAGATTCAAAAGACCTTCGATTTACATCCTCAGTTTAGAAAAGTCTACACATTGAATGAAACATGCCTGGTTTTCTTTCACACATAGAGACGCTTAGCTGCACCGCAAAACATTTTAAAATGCCCCGGCTATATCTCCAAAGGAATGTCATGTATTGTTATGAAACTTGACACGACGATTTCTATCGCTGATATGAAGAACCTGTTAAACTGAGCAGGGCTGTGTTGCATAAGCTGTTTCGATTTTAGAGGTTTGACGACGTCATGTGAAAACCAAGAATAGAAGCAATCTCGTTCCCAGTGCCACAATCCAAAATGGCGGGCAGAGACACTCCTGGACAGGTTGAGTCTAAATGTTATAGGTCAGACACCTTAATGAGAATATATAACGGAGTAACTGATTAGCTTTCAGTGGAGGTTGGGGTTAGCAGTTTGTATAGTTAAATTAAGGCCTAAACAACCCGAGAAGCTAGGTGGTTTCCTGGTATGGTAGGCTATGTAAGCGTAAGCCTAGCTGAAGTCACAGGTTCAATCTTGAGTGGAAATTTTAGTTTTTCATTTTTACACTTTAAAATTTATTGAAAATAAAATTCTAAGTGTCGACATTACGTCATATAATTCTTAATAAGGTGTCCGACCTCCTTCTGAGCTATAGCAGGTAGACTTTACTCCCTGGATAACTGGCTGGCAAAAATAATCCAAAAATCCTGGAGTACTTTGTTTCATAAAACATGATAAAATTTGCCAGAAAACAAACGCGGTTGCTAATCACTGGAAATAACCGAAGAACTATTTCATCGTGCAATAGTAATAGTAACAGTAACAGTAAAAGTAGCAGTAGCAGTAGCAGTAGCAGTAGCAGTAACAGTAGCAGTAACAGTAGCAGTAACAGTAACCGTGGCAGTAACAGTAGCAGTAACAGCAACAGTAACAGTAGCAGTAACAGTAGCAGTAGCACTAGCAGTAACAGTAGCAGTAACAGTAGCAGTAACAGCAACAGTAACAGTAACAGTAGCAGTAACAGTAACAGTAGCAGTAACAGTAGCAGTAACAGTAACAGTAGCAGTAGCAGTAACAGCAACAGTAACAGCAACAGTAACAGTAGTAGTAGCAGTAACAGTAACAGTAGCAGTAGCAGTAGCAGTAACAGTAACAGTAGCAGTAGCAGTAACAGTAACAGTAGCAGTAGCAGTAACAGTAACAGTAGCAGTAGCAGTAACAGCAACAGTAACAGCAACAGTAACAGTAGCAGTAACAGTAGCAGTAACAGTAACAGTAGCAGTAGCAGCAACAGCAACAGTAACAGTAGCAGTAACAGCAACAGTAACAGCAGCAGTAACAGTAACAGTAGCAGTAACAGTAACAGTAGCAGTAACAGTAATTAACAGTAGCAGTAACAGTAGCAGTAACAGTAACAGTAGCAGTAACAGTAACAGTAATTAACAGTAGCAGTAACAGTAGCAGTAGCAGCAACAGTAACAGTAACAGTAGCAGTAACAGTAACAGTAACAGTAACAGTAGCAGTAACAGTAATTAACAGTAACAGTAACAGTAGCAGTAACAGTAGCAGTAGCAGTAACAGTAACAGTAGCAGTAACAGTAGCAGTAACAGTAACAGTAACAGTGATAGTCACAGTAGCAGTAACAGTAACAGTAGCAGTAACAGTAGCAGTAACAGTAACAGTAGCAGTAGCAGTAACAGCAACAGTAACAGCAACAGTAACAGTAGTAGTAGCAGTAGCAGTAGCAGCAACAGCAACAGTAACAGTAGCAGTAACAGTAACATTAGCAGTAACAGTAGCAGTAGCAGTAACAGTAACAGTAATTAACAGTTACAGTAGCAGTAACAGTAGCAGTAACAGTAATTAACAGTAGCAGTAACAGTAGCAGTAACAGTAACAGTAGCAGTAACAGTAACAGTAACAGTAGCAGTAACAGTAGCAGTAGCAGTAACAGCAACAGTAGCAGTAGCAGTAGCAGTAACAGTAGTAGTAGCAGTAACTCACTCGCTCGTAAAGCCTTGCTCGTTCGTTTGTGATTTTTCCCAACTCGTGAATAAAAATCGTACAAGCGAACGAACCGTGAAGTAATTTGTTTATTATATGCATATTGAGATTTACACAACAGAAAAACAAGACGAAACGATTAAATTATCAACACTTTAGTAGAAGATCAGAGTGGCAGTTATATCGTCATATTCCCCGGATATTTTCAGTTTAGAACTATACAATCCAAGTCTTGTTTTATTTACATCAAATTGCTTTTCAACCTATGAAATTAATGAACAAACACATACAAATGGACAACAAAATCTTCTTTTGAAAAAAATTATTTAAAAAAATAAATAACCTGATTTTCCAAAAGCAGTTATTGTAAAATTTGACGTCTACAGAGGTCCATCTCTCAGTCACAGTCTTCAAGGAAGAAACAGCGTGACATTTGCGTTACTTTTTGTTCACATTTACATACATGCAAATATATCAAGCGAATAACATTGAATATTTGACAAACAGCAGCACAGATGTAATTAGGATGATGTGATTCAAACATAAGCTTACACGATCTACAATGAAACTAAACAAAATCATAAAGAAATCGAATGTTATTTAGTAAAATTGCAATGATAAGATAAGCAAACAAAGGAACACCGTGATGCAGCCGTCTATATTTTTAATACCTGAAAACAGCAACAACAGCGAGCAAAAACATGCGGGCATAAGTTACGGGGAAGAATTGTTGGATCCAAACAGAAAAAAAAATCGCAGCCAACCATTATTTCCCTTGCCGTATGACAGTGACCGATGAATTGTGTAGAGATCGACGCGGATCGACAGCGTTCGTAAACAGACCCTGAAATGTCCGTGGTTGATTTTGCCGTCAAACCTCTGCCAGGCTTCATTTCACTTGCTATTTGATAAAAATCGGTAAATTCTCAACATTTTTCCGGCCGTTGAAAATCGTTAAGTTGCTTTTATGCGCCGCAGATTAATAAGCGAAGCGAAAGCGTCCTTCTCCGATCGGCAGCAAGCTCTATGCCCCAGCGAGGCCAAAGTAGATACCAGTTCCCGCCCGTGAATTTGCCCCTGAAAAACACAAAAGAATCTTCGGGGGGGCTAATCGGATAAAGAAGCTGAGGAAATTGCACAGGACACCCAACACATGATACAGGGCATTCAACACGAAATTAGGATCGCGTTCGCAGACGAACGCAATAAATACAGTTCATGCACTGGCACCATGCGAACTTTACATTATTCTAATGAGAGAGTAATTGCATGTGCCAATGTGGTGGAGGATTTGGTGATAGCTGGTAACTTGTTCCACATGTGAGCTATCATATACAAAAAGGAGTTTTGCATGAGAAGGCTGTTATATGAAAGATGCACAACATTTAAGCCACTGCCACGTGAACAAATCGTGTGTCACGTGACAACATTCTCCACGATTCTTGGAGTATTTTGGCAGCCTTGTCCAGGGTCAAGCCCAAATCATACCGTCCAGAAGGACGTCGGACACCTTATTGAGACTTATATAACGGAGTAACTGGTTAGCTTTCAGTTGAGGTTAGGGGTAGCAGTTTATGTAGTTAAATTTAGGCCTAAACAACCCGAGAAGCTAGGTGGTACAGTGGTACGGTAGGCTATGTAAGCCTAAGCCTAGCTGAGGTCACAAGTTCAATCCTGAGTGGGGATTTTTGATTTTCTTTTTTACACTTAAACATTCATTGAAAATAAAATTCTAAGTGTTGACATTACGTTATATAATTCTTAATAAGGTGTCCGACGTCCTTCTGGACGATATGATTTAGGCACAACCCTTGTCCAGTGGTTTCCACGCTTGGTCCGCCATTTTGAAAGCGGAGGAAGGCCCTGGGAACTAGAATGGAATAGAAATAGTCGTACTTACGTATACTTTCAGTTGTGCGTTTGTAGGCCCAGGGATTAAAACCTCATCAGCGTCTTCGTTTTCTTCGTGCTTGTAATACACCTTGGTACCCGCAGCATCTTTAGTTGTACTCCATGTGTATCCCACATTATACACATTTTCATTCCATTCATCCTTAACTCCTATTTAAGATGACAGAAAAATCAATACAATCGAAACTCTATGTGCGAACACCTCTCGTAAACGACCACCTCTCTCGTGAACCGACTCTTTTTAAAGAATACAAACATTTTCTAGTCACATCGTTACAGCCAGAACCTCTTGCAAGCTAAAATAAACATTAGAGGTAGAACCACCTTGTACAGCATACCCATAGAAAAGTACTGCTCAGGAGCTTTCATTTGAATGCATGGACACACTGTAGAATTTCATTCACAGACTCAAAAGTTAGAAGAACCTTGTATAGCAGCACCAAAGCAAAGTACTGCTCAATAGCTTTTATTTGAATGGTAGCACTTTAGCATTTCATCCACAGACTCAAAAGTTAGAACCACCTTGTACAGCACAAAAAAAAACAGCACAACAGGAAAGTACTGCCTAATAGCTTTCATTTGAATGGTCACACTTTAAGATTTCATTCACAAACTCAAAAGTAAGAAGCACCTTGTACAGCATAATAAAAAGTACCACAGGAATGTACTGCTCGATGGCATCGTTTTTGAGTGGCCAAAAACCGGCTTAAAATTTAAATAAATTTTGGAATAGACATCGGTGTTTTGGGTTCATAACGAGTAATTTTATATTCTTCCAAAAATTCTTTTAAAAATCTCTGGGCAGTCGACATTAATGCCTTAAATCTCACCCAGGAAATTCCAATCTTTCACTTCTTCCTTTACTTCTACATCTGTTGCTCCAACGGGAACGTCTAGAATTGTACAAGTTCCTAGAAAACCAAAAGTAAAATTATATATTTAGCACGAAAGTACTAATTGAGGAAAATGTTATAACGTATCCTACTAGAGACGCGACCGCCATTTCTACTTGGTCATTTGAGCCCCCCCCCCCCCCCCCCCCCCCGGACAGAAAAGGTACCCCTTTCATATACCTTTCATTGAAAATGGTACCCCTTTCATATAGCCTTTACGTGCTTCTGTTTGATGTATTTTGAAAGATGCTTTTTATAATACTTAAATGGCAGTTTTCCCTACCTTTTTTTATACTTGAACTCGTGAAATCCCTACCCTTTCATATACCTCCACCCTTAAAAAGGTGCCCTTTCTGGCGAAGCATCCCCGTATAGCCCATTATAGGGAGAACCCCTCCCCTCCGGGATTCGAGCCAGATATCATAGCAATGGTATCACTTTCGTCCTTAGTTATTTTAAGACCCCGAGTGTTGGTCCGGCCGGGGATGGAACCTGCGACCTCCCGCTCAGCAGACCAGACTAGCCACCTTAGTGTTCTACAACTCAGATGGTAGAAGCGCTTTTCAATGCCTACTTAACGGTATCTACTTTCTCTTTACAATGAGCCCCTGGGGCACGCCTATGCCGGGGATGGAAGTCACTAATTTTGATAAGGAACCCTAAAAGGTTCCGAAAGTCTCATATCATTGGCATGACATAGATTTGATAAAAGCTTAACGACAAACTTGCAAATTATAAACTACATGTAGGCCACTAGGTCAATCGCCTAAACCACCACACCCCCTCCCCCCCCCCCCCCCCCCCCCCCCCCCCCCCCCCCCCCCCCCCCCAAAAAAAAAAAAAAAAATTGGTTTTGCTCCCTTTTGGTCTTCGGCACGTTTCACTAATTCACTCAGCGATCACAAAATGGGATTTATTTTAAGTACAAAAAATTCGAGATCTCCTCTTTCGAATTTTCGACACTGAAGACAGTTATGTTGACTCGCCCACTCTGTTGAATAAAATAGTGAAGCAGTAGCTATAACTGAAATCTACGATATTAAGTAAACCATAATATATATAACAAGTTTTTCTTTTCAGTCATATTACTGGGAGCTAACGTTAATTTTTGTTCTTATTTTTGACAACCCGCCTCGATTAGCTATGCTAACTGCGGGTTGTCAATGTTGAAAATATTGTTACATTAATAATGAAATAAAATTGTTGTTGTTGTTGTTGTTGTTGTTATTAGTATATTGATTTCGATAGTGTGTTGTTAGTTTTTGATCAAACCTTGGCATGGTTTTGTAATTGTCCCATTGATTATTTTGCAAGACGTTGCGTCTCCGTTACACACTTTACAGCGATCTTCCTTTATACCCGATTCCAGAACATTGTCACAACCAACAGGCTAAAGGAAAGGACAGACACCAAATAAATAACTAAATAAATAAATGTACTCTTACAAGTCGAGAATATTACTCATAGGAGAAAATTATGTTTCAATATCGTTCTAATCAGATTAAAATGGCCAAAAATGAAGTCAAACAGGCTGCGTCAGATTTTTTATCAGCTCAGTTAAAGGAAAATTCAATATCTTTTTTCTAATCGTCATGATTATTAATAGTACTACAGATTCCTATAAAATAATCAAAGCACATTAATTGCGTCGACAATGTAAACTCGCTTAAAGGTGAATTACATTTGAATTTTAATACTTTAGCAAGAGTTAGAGAGAAGAGATAAGCTATTTTTGGAACATCAACAAACAGTTGATACCCATTCAAAAGAGCCGCAGGTTGATGGTGGACTGGATTTAAAACTTCATTAAATAAATCTCTAATATTTCTTATTTTTCTAAATTTCACAAATCTGCCCATCCTTTTTGTCCTCTTACACACTCCTAAAAATCACCAAAAAATTTACAAAACTTCAGATAACCTTGATATACAGGATTAGTGAAAGGAGAAGTGAATATTCGAACAGCTTCAAACGTTAATGAAGATTAAACCGATCACAAGTAGCTAGCGCAAAAGGCATCTCATGTTAATCAGCTCTGTATATGGACAGTTATAATATATGGTCCTTAAGCGGTTCTACTCTACCAGTTAAAATAGAATAAATTTATTACTTACCCTACATACCCCTCCGATACAGATGTCTTTGTTTTTCTTGTTCATGCTGCACCGAGTTCCATCCGCCACTATTCCTTTTGAATATACTGTGCTTCCAACTTTACAGTTTAAGTTGCATGGATCTACAGTAACAAAAAAACAAAAACAAAAAAATATATTGTTAAAGGACTTTTACAATGCACTAAGAAAAGAATAACATCAAGGATAATTGGAACAGATTACAGTAATAAATGTTGAAACGAATCTATTTTGGGCCCGAAGGATGAATAAAAAACTCGACGATGAACCGGGAACTTTTCAATGCACACGCACGCGATGTAACACTTGTCCTTTCATTCACAACGCTGACAAAATAACAGGACCTAAACGATCTATTAAAATCACTGATCGTTTTACATGCACCTCCGTAAATGTTATCTACTGCATAACATGTACTTTTTGTAAAAAGATATACATTGGCGAAACAGGGAGGAGACTGGGCGACCGTTTTCGTGAACATCTGAGACGTTGAAAAAAATGACAAAGACGCATCCAAACCAGTCGCGCGCCATTTTAATCTTACTAACCATTCTAAACAACACATGACAATCTGCGGCCTTTCCCTACACCAGGGTAACACAGAAAGCCGTAAAAACCTAGAACAAAAAATCATCTTTCAAATCGGCACTCTCAAACCCCACGGAATCAACGAACGCTTTTCATTCAACTAATTTACATTTGTTTTTCACGTCACCAAATTTCCACCAATAGCGTAGCTCCGCCGCTTACTATATAAAACCACACACTACCCACAATTCCTTGATTCGCTCCGACGAAGGGCTAGCGCTCGAAACGTCAGCTATTTGAATCTTTTTACGGTGGTCAATTTACCTTATCGACTCAGTCGATAAAACTAAATTCTCGTGTTTCCCTCGGAAAGCTTGGGTAATTTTTGAAAATATTCGGAGTATAATTAGAAACGTTCGTTCGAGCTTTGGTCATTTTTCGGACAATTATCGAAAACCTTCCTTTTTATAATTAACCATATATTGCATGGTTGCTTAATTGGACGTATATAACGTTTTATGGAGTGTTCAACTCGATGTCTCCATCGTAAAATAAAGAGTTATCTACTGATTAATATGTGGAGTGAAGAGGAATTTCATATCTTTGGCACCCATTTATTATCTTCTATTGATGTTACCTGTGAGTTGCATATTTTCCAGTGACCAACGCTTTTCCCTTCGCAATCCATACCTCCGTTTTGTGGTCTAGAAATAGACGAACAAGTAGTAAGTTATTGGTTATTGTATTTAGCTATTGCTGGGGGGGGGGGGGGGGGGGGGGGGGGGGGGGGGGTCCTTACCCTTTCATATACCGTTTTTGACAGAAAAGGTACCCCTTTCATATACCTTTCATTGAAAATGCTACCCCTTTCATATAGCCTTTAAGTGCGTCTGTTTGATATATTTTGAAAGGCCCTTTTTATAATACTTAAATGGTAGTTTTCCCTGCTTTTTTTATGCTTTAACTCGTGTTTTCGATACCCTTTCCTATTCTTCGTGAAATCCCTACCCTTTCATATACTTCACCTCGTGAAATCGCGACCCTTTCATATACCTCCAACCTCAAAAAGGTACCCCTTTCGGGCGGAGCATCCCGGTATAGCCCATTATAGGGAGTACTCCCCCTCCGGGAGCTATTGATAAATATGTTATGTTCCATAGCACAGGAAAATTAATGTATGCAGGTTCCAGTGCAAGCTTGTTATTGAACTATCATATCGTATTTTTCTCCAGTTTATTCAAAATTCAGCTTCCTGCACCTAGCGTTTATTTAAGGTTGAACGTTTAATAAACAAGAGCAGTTGTTAAACAGAAAAAAAAAATCATAACTATACCATATTATGTAATCCACTATAATAATATAATTGTTTTTTATATTAGATGCTTATGAAGATTGCTAAATCAGGGGCGGTAACCTCAGTCTTCAGAAAAAAGAACGTTTTCAATCAGAAGGAAAAAGACAAACAAAATAATAAAACAGGTATAATAACAGTAATAGTAATTGGACTGAGTGGAGTACAATTCAGGGAGTAATCGGGCGAGTAATTTCAAATCGGCCAAGTGCGTAGCGCGAGGACGATTTGAAATTGCGAGCACGATTACCCCTGAATTGTAGGACACGAAGTTCAATTACAATTTAATCGCATCAATAACAAAATGCGAGGTTTAAATGTCTATGTGGTCTTTATTGATTTATTGTACTCAAAACGCCTAGGATATTTGATATCAGTTTGAAAGTAGGAGAAAAAAAAACAAAAAGAATCCAATTAAGTGCAACTGATTGACGCGCGCGCAACATAGGTGTCCAATTACAGCTATCCAATTACACGAAGTTGTAATTGGATAGCTGTAATTGGACACCCACGTGACCGCGTGCCAATGACGTAAGAAATAGGTGCGCGGATGACCAATCACAATCGAGCATTTTGTTATTGATACGATTGATTATTGATGTGATTGTCTATGTCTAGGAATTGAGGACACCTAAATAACGTAAAACGAGAAAGATATGCAAAAACTATATCTTAATCCTGTCTTTATACAATCTTATGTACGTACGGTGTAAAACCTAAAACCTGTAACCTATGTACAGGTAATATGAAAAGGAACTAGAAAACAAAAGAAGATTTAACGAACAAAAAAAAAGCAATACTTACGGGGGGTTAGTGCATGTTCGTGATTTGTACTGTACCCCACCATCACAGGAATATGAACAGGCTGAATAGTCCGACCACTCACTCCATCCCCCGTCAATCATCGGCGATCCATCATCGACGCATTCTCCTTTAATACACCACTAAAATCAAGAAGGGATGCGATATAGTGTTTCTGTATCTTATCATACGAGGAAATGTGGCAAAAGAACTTTCCGAAGATACACCATTTTGAAATGAATCGAGCAAACTAAGCATGAAATGGGCAAGTGAATGGGAAAACGTGAATGGGAAAAAGTGAATGGGAAAAAGTGAATGGGAAAACGTGAATGGGAAAAAGTGAATGGGTAAAACCAGGAATTTGAAGTCAGATTATTTCCGGTCTGAATGTAAATTGTAAACTTGGGATACTAGTTGAAATATATTTCTTTTCAAACTGGAAAGCCCGAGATGAAGTTGGGCTACAAAGCTCGTTACTGTCCGTGTTAATTTTAAATACTTTTATGTGTAAAATTTTGTGTGTGTTTTCCTGTCGCCGAGGTCTTCTTACCCGAATCTATTTAAGAGAGAATCCATTCATTTTGTCACCCTGTTTAGGACAAAACCTGTTCATTTTAAGTTTATACCATGTTTAAGACGAAAACCCCTGTTCAGCGGCACGTCCCACTATAGGCCAAATAAGAGAGTACCCCCCCGGATAGTGCAGTACTCACCCTTCTTTCTCCACATTTCGTGCCATCTGCAGGGGGGGCAAGCTGACTGACACACGAGACGCCATCTTGAGTACAGTATAGAGAACCACAGTTTGACTAGGAGTATAAAAAAATAACAAAACCAAAATAAAAACAATCATGGTTTGACTGAAATTAGTAGAGACGTTTACGGTATGTACTCAAATCAGGAACTCCGGAACACGGAATATGAGACACGGAAACACGGAATATGGGACACCGAAACATCCCCGGGAAACACCAAATTAGGCCTGTATATATGTTTGATGGTTAGATGTTTTTGAACGTTAGGGTTAACCGTTATACATATATAACGCCACTGCATTTCCAAGAAACCTGCATTAAAATAATTTAGAAGAACTTAAAGGGACACTGTCCCGGCTGATAATTCGTGTTTTGATGCTGATTATGGTCAGGAGCTTGCTTTAAGCTTCCATTATTGCCTATGTATGAAGAAAAAATGGCCAAAAGTGACGAAAGCAAATAAATATGAACTAAAGAGACAAAATGGCGGCTAAAAAAGTCAAAATTCTACAAGAATGACAAGTTTGATTTCTTGACCGCCTGTCACAAAATCAAATTTGATGAACTGTTATCCTCTTCCATCCTTGCAATCCTGCACTTTATCTTCAAACTGCTTCTGTTTTGCAGTTTCACATACATGAATATTTAAATTCACATTCATTTATTCACCATCATCGGGTATTTCACGAGCTCACAGTTGACCAGCTCTGCAATTGGCTTAATAGCTCAGAGGATAGACCATTGCGCCGCAAGGCCATGGATTGCAAGGTCCGTTCTCCTAAATTATTCAGATTTCTTTGCAACTACTTAAGTTGCTAAGATCACTGCGAGGTTCATTAATTTCACTCATAAAAAAGCAATTTGTATAGGTCAAGGATTATCATGGGGCTCCCGAACAACAGTAGGATCTCTACCTTTTAAGGTAAAAGGAGTTATAAGGTACTTAGAGAAATCCATATATAAAAGATGGAACTTTTACAAAACGGAAAATGTTACCTGCTGTTGGATGCAGATTTGATAACCAGCTCCGTATTGTAGTACGCATTGCGCGTTACCATCTTGCAACTGACCGGGCAGTTTCTGGTGATAATCACTTAAAACGATTTTAAGGTTAGCGGGCGTGTCGTCCAAACATGAAGAGTCTGATCCACTGAAAATAAAAGCAGGCGTGTCATGTTATAATCTTACGTTAAAATTGACCATCAGTCCCAAAAATAATTCTTTCCAATTCGTAAGTCGTTTTATCTGTTTCTCAATTTTTTTAGTTTGAAATTAAAAAAAATAAATTCTAATGGACCATTCATGTGTATTAAGCCGGCCGGTTTGCCTGTTGATTATACTGTAAGTGGTTCTTACCATTTGATTCTGCGGATGAAAAGCTCGTGTGACCAGTCAAATGAAAGCTACTGAGCTACTACACTGTGGTTCTAACTTTTGATTCTGTGGATGAAATCCTAAAGTGTGACCATTCAAATAAAAGCTACTGAGCAGTACTTTCCTGTGGTACTGTTTATTCTGCTGTACAAGGTGGTTCTAACTTTTGAGTCTGTGGATGAGATCCTAAAGTGTGACCATTCAAATGGAAGCTATTGAGCAGTACTTTCCTGTGGTTTTGTTTATTATGCTGTACAAACCTTTGAGTCTGTGGATGAAATCCTTAAGTGCGACCATTCAAATGAAAGCTATTAAGCAGCACTCGTCTGTTGTATTGTTTATTATGCTGTACAAGCGTAACTTTTGAGTCTGTGGATGAAATCCTGAAGTGTGACAATTCAGATGAAAGTTACTGAGCAGTACTTTCCTGTGGTGCTGTTTATTATGCTGTACAAGGTGGTTCTAACTTTTAAGTCTGTGGATGAAACCCTAAAGTGTGACCATTTAAATGAGCAAGTAAGCAGTTTTTATCCCGTGGTGTGCTGTTTGTTATGCTGTACAAGTTGGCAAAAACTTTGATATATTAAAGTGGGAACAAAAGTCATAAAACGGGGAGCAATACATTTAAGTATTAACTGTTTGTTTGTGCCGGTTTCAAAACTAATTATTTTCTTTTCCCGTCCCTTTTTGAAAACTCTTACAATATGACATTAAAATTCAGGATTAACACTCCCTCCTTAAATAAAGAAACTCGTTGTTCAGTACCTAAAGAACGTTTGTAGTTCCCTTCTGCTACAGGGAGACCACTTGCTAGCGTCGTTTCCCCCTATTGTGGTTCTAGACATGATGTATATTCCGTCAGGGCATTCGGGCGAATTGATCCCACCGTCGTGGCCAACACCAAGCCTGACATAACAAATAAAACTTTAGTTCGACAACAGTTTTTAAACTATGCAAAAGGTTGTATCTTAACATGCTAATTACAATTCGATAATAAAAAATGGGGTCACCGAGCGCGTTTTTAAGTTGTAAGCACCTTCACCTCAAATAAGGGGTGTATTTAACTGGTTCTACTGTTACTATGGTAACCTGTACACTGTATACTGTATACTGTTACTATGGTCATTAAAATGACCTTAACTTGTTCAACAAAGACGAGGCATTTGTTTGGTACCATTATTGTAGCATCTGAGAAAGAGTCAGGTAGTATTGATCCATCAAAGTGCAAGTACTGGAAATGACTGGAAACTGTTGTCTGCCACCTTTGAAGTATGAGTTTGTAGCTGAGAGCTCCATTTGTAATGAATGGTTGAAGGGGCTATGTCACCATTTTTAGTGTTAAAACCAGTTTTGTTTAAAATTATTCTACCAGTGCTCTAAGAGTAAAAATTAGTGTCTTGGGCTTCAGATCAACAGGATGGAAATAGATTTCAACTTAAAAAAATGAGGCCAATCTTTTCTGGTGCAAAACATTTTATCTGACAAAATTATTTACTCACGCATGCGCAGTTTCATGAACAATTTGAAAGGCTGCTCCTAGTCCCATGTCTCCGTTGCTTACACTGGGTCCATAAGCAGATGTACACGTGGAACCCAATTTTGCTAAGCCTAGAACATTTTAAAATTGAGATTGTGCTCATTATAGTCTGTTTTACAAGTAATAGAGTTTTTCTGTATCCTCTGTTTTTAAGTCTAAAAAACAAAGCGTATGTTTTTTCACATGCAAATTACGATAATCGGACAAAGGACCTGTCAACGCGCTAATTACTGTTCATTGGGCACGAGCTAAAGCGGCGAAGCATGAACGCGCTGTGTTTTATAATTTATTTAGTTTCCTCGTGAAGTTGTATAAAGTCGGAAGAACAAGATCCCGGTTATTTATTTGAACGCTATTTCGCAGGTAAGGACCACTAAAACAGTTTCTATAAAATTGCCTATCGCGCAGATAACTTAAAATATTAACTGGTTTTAAAATGGTACTTTTTTCGCTTTTAAAGGCCAGAAAAAGCGAAAGAAAACTGGACAGAGAAAGAATGCCATAACTGAGGCTGAGCGTACCCTTTACAGACAAGCTGTGGAAAAGAAGGGGAATGATTGGAAGCAAATCCTGTCCTTTATTGCTCGTCACAAAGAGCTCTTGCCTCCCGATGTTGCTAAGAAGTACGAGTGTGCCGTTCGGGGGAAGGAATCAAAAGTAGTCGAAGCAGGCTTGGCTACATTGGGCGCAAAGTCAAGAATTCACAAGAAGTTAGAGCAAGAGAGCAGAGAAATATAATTGATCCGGGACCAAGCGTGACAGCTGAAAATGTCATTCTTGCGATGAAAACCAACAAACAAGCTGAAGCTAGCGACCCTTTAAACTAAGAAGAGCACCAAGCCGCCGACTTGTACGAAGTTGTTGAGTGTCCCGGAGAGTTGAGTGTAGGAAACGAAGAACAGGTCGAGGCATCTGCAGCAATATTTGATGTAGATGATGTAAGTGCAGCCGATAGCAGTGACGCTGAGCAACAGCCTCTAGCTGGTGCTATTCCGGCAGCACCGAAAAACAAAAATGTGTCAAAGGGGAAATCCAAAGAACGCGAGAAAGCGCTGCCAAAGCGACTCGACAAGTTGACCAAACTGGCTGGGAATCTGATGGCGGTAGGTTTAAAAGCCGCAAAGCTACACATGAAATATTTGCAAGAAAGCGCCCAGAGCCAGGGATTGAAGTTATCATCCCAGTCGTCGAGTGACAGTGATGAATCCACAGACTAGCCGCTGAACGTAAGAATTGACCCCCGTGAGACATTGTTAGTTACTCAAGAACTCAAATTATGGGTCAGCGAAATTTGAACACCAATATTGCGTGCCATATTCACGTTAATGTTTCAAGTTAAGATAAAACGCGTTTCAGTTAGTCTAACTATCATAGCCACACTCAGCCTATCCATAAACATGATGTGAGCAAAATAAACATATATTAAACTGAGGTCAGTTGTTCAGTTTTATTTCTCCAGATACGACTATATGACTTTAGTAACAATTGAATCATCTACCACGAATGGGCTATTGTTTTAGTATCAACCAACTGGTTGGCCAAATTTTGACATTCAGAAATAATTGGAAAAGGTAGTGAGAAAAACTACTAAAAGTAATTTTTACCTTTAATAAATTATACCTTTAAAACAATTTTTTTTTATTAGTCCCTAGCTTTCTGATGGGTTCCCTGTGGCGGTGGGTTTATTAGGCCCTCTCGTTCACTTTTCACCACAGGTTTTAAAAGGGGGACGCCTTGGACTAAGGTTGATGTTTGATCATTTTCGGCGCTACAGTAGACTATAACATATAGCCTAGAAGTAGCTCAGCCAATCAGAGTGCAGGATTTGTGATTGCCCACTCGTTGGTTTATTAAAGTCTGATAATCTCGCTCACCGTCTCTTCATATTTCACATTATTCTGGACTGATCTGAAATTAAATGATAACTTATGACTCAAGGTCATTGTTTACATTTCATGAACTAAAAATGTCAGTCTGATATTTCTTATCAATCGACGGCGTCGATTAACAATTGCCAGGACAACGTTCACAACAACAGGTACAAAATATCTACGCCCTCGATATCTACCAGACCGTCCCGGTACAGCACGATATACTCTTGCGTCGCCAATCCTGTGCTCAACCCTAATCCTTGCCCTCCCTAACTCTAGGTTAGCGCGATAGCGTATACCATCCAGTCTGCCTCATGTCACTAGCGGGTTAACTGATGGATAACCTCCGTCCGCTAGAAGATAGGCGTTGCGGGGGAGGTGAAGCTGCTGCTCGTAGCCCATGCTCGGCAGGCGCTCGTATGATGCGCATCAGTCGCATGTCCCAGATACCCGCCTCCTGAAAACTGGTAAAAACCATCGTTGTCTATGACAACGTGAAAATTGAGGAAATGATATGCTCGGTCTCGTCTATAGTATAAACGCTGGGCATCACCTGTGGGCCTGCTAATTTGGACCGGAAATGCATCAATAGCTCCCATGGCGTTTGGAAACTCCTCGAATTCCCCGCGTTGATTATTCCATGAATCTTCATCGTTCCATGTCACGTACCTATCAACGTAATGTTCGAATAAAATTGGAACAATTGTGAAGACCGTGTCATAAACATTGCTTGCCGACACACTGAACATCTGTCCGAGAGTAGTTAGAGTGTGGTATTGTCGTAGACATAAAAATGTAAGTAGAATCCTGTCGTGAAGGCAAAGAGCATTGGGTCGCGATCTTCTGACACGCCTACGTGGATTCCAAGGGTTTCGCACGCGCGCTTCGATGTCAGGACCAATTCTTTCGACAACTCGCGTTAAACTACCTGGGCTCTCGCCTGTTAAAAGCCAGAAGTGTTCAGGACGTATGACCAGTGTATTCCACACGCTTCGCTCCACAGGTATCACCCAACGATTTCCATCGTAGTGACGTCTGATAATCACATGGATTGGAACAATCAGTCGTGAACAGAAGTTGAGAAATTGTTCAATAACTGCCAAAAGAGCGTCGAGTGGTAGGGGCGGCGGAGGAATAATTCCACGAAAAAATATAGCCTGTAAAATACGTAAATATTCTACCACAAAGGCAAGAATTGAAAAAATAAACGTTGGTAGTGGTGGAATCATTTTGCTCGTATTATATTATTCGAGACCAAATAATCAGCGACAAAAAAATACAATAAGTAACAATTTAACGCTACTGTGACTTCATTCATAATATGATAAGTGCTCAGTCACTGAAACACAGAGGCCTTTGAAAAACAGAAGACGCAGACGAGCCGCAGGCGGCCGACTTCCTAAGACCTTAAATGTGTTTTACAACAATGGAAAACCAAATAAGCCCCGTCTGAATGGGGTTAACATGTCCATATGGGTGTCAAACTGGCAGTAATAAAACCACTAAGTGGGGACAATTTATAAATAAATAAATAAATAATTAGTAAAAAAGTGCAAAAAAATATATATGATTTGATAAAATGCTATGAATGTTTTCTTAGCTAGCTGCTGTCGTAATTCTTAAAATTATATCTAGTCTCCTCTATCCAGGCCTTTTAAATAATTACGAATTTGTGTAACTTTCAGGAACACCAATCTGATCTCAACAACAGGGGTAAAAACGGATTCGGGAAGGCAAACGCTGACATGGCGAACATCTTCAAACGTCTGAAAAGTGTGAAAGGCCTTTTCTCTTTTCGTGGACAAAATAGTTATTATTTCCATTTACTAATTAAAGAACATACTAACCTCCAGAGCCACTCCTGAATGGGCAAAGAAAGAAAAAAAGAAAAAAAAAAGAAAGGCATTACAAAATGTTATAATACAAAATACTTTTATTCAACACTTCGTTTAATAACACATCTCCTCGTCCTTTATTCCTTTTCGATGTTTTTTTTTTGATGTTTTTAATGAATGGGCCGTTGACATTTCCAAGCATTAGAAAAGAGACCAAGGCCGTTTAATATTAGAATCTCTCCTTTCTTCTTTGGTGCTTTTTTATTGTCAATGGTATTCTATGGAAGTAAATAAGAAGCAAAGGACCGCGGACGAAAATGCTGCTGGTGTGTAACTGGAAAAACGTGGGTCAATTGGCAAACTTTTGAATTCAAGCTCATCTGTGGTCATCACCGCGTGCGATTTGGTAGAGAATTTGGTGTTCGCGCTAGTTTCTCTACCTGTTTGCTGCTACACCGTGCTGATGAGACCCACTGACCAGGTCGAAACAGCTGTCCACGGTTGCATTTTGGCTTTTAGTTTGGGCTATAACATGTCGTTGTCGCGTTAAATGTTCTACGTAGAATCAGTCTTGCTTTATAGCTTTACTCTTTGATTTTATTCTATGGAAGCTATTTCCTCGTAAATGATTGTCTGCAATGATGTACAAGCTGCTGTTCGGTCCTCCCAGATGTCATGTGGACTTTAGATCGATTGTTTTTGAGCTGTTTTTTTAAGCGCCTCTTTCAGCCTGCCTCCAACTCCCTTAACTACTTATTTTGACTCGAGTTAAGCAATCTCTGTTTACCGAATGCCCCCCACCCCTCCCCACTCCAACAAAGAATTCGCCTGCTGCGCAACCTCGTCCCCAGGGCCTTCTCCGCTTTCAAAATGGTGGGCCGGGCGGAGAAACAGCTGGACACAAGGCTGCCAAAATACTCCAAACGCAGATATTTCATGTTATAATTCAACACATTGACACACTGCCCAAATATGGTCAAAAAGTTATCGATATACGCGATTATAGCGATTATAGCGCTCAAGCTTGCGTGATACGGCCTCGTCGGCTAAGAATTAGGCGATATCACGCGCGCTTTCGCGCTATAATAGTTAAATAGTTTACACTACAGAATAACCCAGGATGTCTTCAGTATTTTGGAAACCGTATTCAGGGGTTTCTACGCCTGCCCGACATCTTGGAACTCCCTGTTCAGTGTTGCCAGCTCACTTAGTTGATTCATATATATCTTGCAAACTCCAGGGCTTCTTGTTTCAAAATCATCATCTACTAAAACGTCTAAGATGGTTGTGCGGCAGTTTATATTACAAGAAAAACAAATTATCATTGATAGTTACTTACCCTGTGACAAGTATTACTTGGTCAGCATGCCGAGGATCGGCATCTGACATAGGCATGTCGCTGTCTACCCACGTCTCTAGAGCAGTCAGTCTTGCACTATTACTATCAATATCTGGATAGCTAAACTATAGAAAAGGAACGTAAAGTCCTCAAGATCCAAGTGGCTCACAAAAATGTCACCATTTTTAGTGCAGTTACTTTAAAAAAGCATACATATTTATATCATTAAAAACTCAGAAGTAATGGTCCAGTTAAGTTTAAAATTGTTCTACAGGTGTCTTGGGCACATTTTTTCACGGTTTGTAAGCTTGTTTCTTGAAACATTAATTTTGCTAAAACTCTGATTATGGTCTCTCTTCGAAAAGTCACTTGATTTTTTCCTCTAAATGTATATTAAAAACAGCCTATGGTAAAGCATGAACCATAACTGGGTAATAGTTGAGGGTTAAATTAAGCCAGTTACGTGAGTGTAATCACTTGATCAATGCTTACTCTTTGATGTATTACTACCCTCACAACAGAAAGGGTCAGTTTGATAGCTCCAACACTATTGTCATGGTACATTTCGTTCACCTGAAAGGTGAGAAATTAAGTAAGCAGTTACTTACAGTTACCTTTTAGTAGATGGTTTAAGCCAGTTGTGTCAATAGTAAACACTTAATGACTGGTCCCTCGGGAAACAGTGAATTTTGTTTCCCTCGAATCTCGATGTTTCCTTCGACTTCATCTCGGGAAACATCGAGATTCTCGGGAAACAAAATTCACTGCTACATTAAGAACCCTGGACCATTCCCCTAGTTCCACCGCTGGAAACCTTCCATTGGGTTCTATTAGCTGCCTTTTCCCCATAAAAAAAGTTTCAATTAAAAGTACTACTTTCATGTCTTACCATGTGAGCCAGCAATAAGAGCATATCAGTGGCTTCGTATTCACTGTTAAATCTCTGAAGGTACAAGTGATCACCAACGACCATAACTTCCATGTGTTTTTCTGAGACGGCTCTCGCTTCTCGAGTGGAGCTTTCGCTTACTTCCTTAGCCACAGACACGCTTCTCTTTGACCGTTGTTCTGTAAAACAATCAACGCAAGTGGCCGATAGTTTCAACATCACAGGTAAACAATTCGCAAATAGATCCTATTTATAGATCACAGTTGACGGAGTAATTTCGTCCACACATTTTCAAGACTATCCTCCATGTTGGACGAAACAGAGAAAACAAATTTCCTATGACGTCAACTGTGCGTCTGTTCTCTAATAGATCATAGGTAATTACCAATCAAAATGCGCGCGGAATTCAGTATATATAGACTGTATTGTATTGCATTGAATTGTATAGGTGTTATTGAACTAGCTTGTTTGGTCCATATTGGCGAAATATTTAACACATTTCCAGCGGTTTTCCGTGGTGTGGACTCTTATTTACCACGATTTACGTCTTCACATGGTCAAAATGTTGTGCACTCTCATTTACCACCCGCATCGACCAATCAGATTGCGAGATTACCGGTAATTGTGATAAAATGCTCGATTTCCATTTTTGCAAGTTAACTTTATGGCCCGAGTTTATGGACCGTGCCTCATGATAAACAAATATGCATTAGTCCAAACAGAATATCTTACCTGGCACTTCACAGTTGCTTTTAGCAAGATCCAAAGAACGACGGTAAATGAGATGAGGTCGAGAGCCACCAGATGATCCATGATGCTTTGCGAGATGATCAGGTAGCGGTTGCATGAAGAAGGAACTCTCCATGAAGTTAACTATTCCTTTCTGAAAAAAAAGATTAATAATTGAACGTTAGGGTAAAAAAATATCCACAGAACAAGTTGAAAACAGAAGACTGTGTTAATAATGAAAACTATCGAACTGTCAAAAGAGGCAGGACGCGTGTCATATAGAACTTGGTATATCCACCGCGGTCAAACGTACGAGGCGTTTTTCGTTTAATTTTGTGGAATTTTATTAAATATTAAATGTAAATATGGGCAAGGATGTATAATAAAAATTAGTTGACGTTACTATCTTTTAATTTTTCCCAAAATGATGAGCTTTTTCCGTTGAAAACTGACCAAAACTCCTTGCGCCTGATCAAAATTATGTTGGTAAATGGCGCCGACAATTCTGCAGTTTACAGTTTTTAAACGCTTAGAACTTTTTTGGTAAACTTTCAAAACGTGTGGCAAAACGTGTTGGCATTATATTAAACCTTTAAACAGTGAAAATAACAACCTTAACTTTGAAGTACTTTGCAAATTTCTCTCGTCTGACCGCGGTTAACCTGGTATATGGACTAGCTCGCCGTAAGTCTCTCGTAGCTCAGTGGTCATAGGTTCGCTTCCAGTCGGGGACTTAGATTTTCTTCTTTGTCTCATGCTTGCGACGTGATCAACATTACATCTTTCTCATATGGAACTGTCAATTGTCATTACTTACTTACTCAATCCTCTTCGTGATTAAACACATAAGGCCGTAAGGTTACTGTAGCAAGAGCTTTTTTCACGTGGCCGGGGTGCTGGCCCGGCGCACAACCCTCCTTCTTTGACATCCTGGGCTTGGGACCAGGCAACGGCGGAGTTGTCAATTGTTATTAAATACCTTTATTTTAAAATGGGTCTTTTTAAACCAACAAATTACAATTGACAAGTGAGATTACCCAATCTGCCAGAATCAACAAACCCTTCTGGCTAAGTGTTTTCTTCTTTTTGTGTTTTCATTGGTTAGTTCAGTTAAAACGAATAGTTTGATTCATGATATTTTACTGATTCAGTTATATCTACTTATACCTCTTGTTAACTGTTAAATGGCTTCCTTTTGCCATGCCCTCTTTTGGCGATTCAAGCCTATTCTATATCTATCCTTTGCCCATTATTCAATTTTCCATAGACAAACACCTCCTGTAGGTGGACGAAAAGCATTACAGTTCTCAGTCAAAAGCTAGAAAAGCCGACACAATCACACTCACCAATCCATCATGGTTGCTAATAGCAACAATTGAATTGGGATCGGAGGTCACGTGTCCATCATAGAAGGCAGTGTGTGGAGGTGCACTATACCCTTTACTCCCATTCTTGTGTATCTTCTCTACCACCAAACCAGGCCTAACCAGGTTGTTGGATTTGGTGAGGTTTAAATGAAGTGACATTCCAAAGGCCTCCATTTTGTAGTACCATGCATTCGGTTCATCAGCATCTCTTTTGTGCCGAGCATGCTCGTGTAGCTTATAGCTAAGAAATTCGCCTGTTTTATCTGCTTGGAACGGGCTTGTGACGTCATATTCTGGAACTGGATCAAACCATGCAATACAAAATACCATTAATCATTCGCGTGTTATACAATACGTTCAAATGTATTGTGTTGTATTATATTGAAGGAATTGAACTCCACTTAATCCTATTACCATTATTTATAGGATGAACACTTTACAGGCATCAAGCCAAAATGCTGACCTGGTTTTTAAAAACTGCGAACAAATTAAAGTGCAACTAACCCCAATTTTTTTCTTTCGCTAAATAAAATCTCCTGATTGTCCTGATTAGTTGCGCGAAAAAATTATCGTAATTGATAAAATCCCAGCGTTTCTACAGCTGTTTGAAGTTGGGTGCTTCTGCCCCATTACCGAGCATTTGTGGGAGCTGGGTACGAACTTTGCTGTGACGTCATCGAAGGAGACCATTTGCCGCGTTCTCATAAGCATATCACCGCGAAGCGACAAAGTAGAAGGCATTTTAACGCGAATGGTACTAAAAAGCTAAAAAAGGGATTTTGTGCAGTCCGATGCCTTTTTTGTGTTTGCCCACAGTTCCTTTGCTCTTCGCATCATGAAAATCAATCTCCTTCGATGACGTCACAAGACGCCCAAACAAAACTCGGACCCATTCTTCACATTGCTTGGTAGTGGCCGAAAGAACCACCAAAATTTGAAACTTTAAAAAATTATAAAAAATCAAGGAAAAATGCTACGGTAAAAAAAATTTCGCACTGGTAATCAGGACAATTAAGAGATTTCGTTTGGCGAAAAACATTATTGGGGGTTAGTTGCACTTTAAAGCAATAGCCTAGTAAAGGCATGAGGGGGAGGACGCTATTGTATCGCACACTAAAGAATGTTCATCGAGTCTTACCTTGTTCGTGTGTTTCGACACCAAAATACTGTTTTATTTCTCTCTTTGTCATGCGATGGTGTAATTTCAAGTTCTGAAATAAAAACAAAAACACTTTATCTTAGATTTATGTTGCGATCTACGTTATTGTTAGCTTACCTTGTTATGCGCCTTTGGACAAATTTATGCTACTTTCTACGAGAACCATACCGTGACATTCCCATCCTAAAATCCAGAATGTATCCCCCGGTCCCCTCTCATTTAAAACGTATATCAAAAGAAAGTAGCAGTATTAAAGAGGTTATGCCACCATTTTAATGCTTCTTTAACCCTTTCACTCCCAGAGTCAATTATGCAGACATGTGGTGTAGTTCTAACTTTTGAGTCTGTTAAAGAAATCCTATGATGTGACCATTCAAATGAAACCTCTTCAGCAGTACTTTTGCATGGTACCATTTGTTCTAACTTTTGAGTCTATTGATGAAATCCTATGGTGTGACCATTCAAATGAAACCTCTTCAGCGGTACTTTTGCATGGTACCATTTGTTCTAACTTTTGAGTCTGTTGATAAAATCATATGGTGTGACCATTCAAATAAAACCTCTTCAGCAGTACTTTTGCATGGTACCATTTGTTCTAAGTTTTGAGTCTGTTGATGAAATCCTATAGTTTGACCATTCAAATGAAACCTCTTCAGCAGTACTTTTGCATGGTACCATTTGTTGTAACTTTTGTGTCTGTCAATGAAATTCTATGGTGTGACCATTCAAATAAAACCTCTTCAGCAGTACTTTTGCATGGTACCATTTGTTGTAACTTTTGTGTCTGTCAATGAAATTCTATGGTGTGACCATTCAAATGAAACTTCTTCGGCAGTACTTTTGCACGGAACCATTTGTTTTGTAATATTTTACAATACAAAATGAAATTTGGAATTTTTCTTGAATTTTGATGTTTGGCACTCTTGAGAGTTAAAGGGTTAAAAAGCCGAAATGACATATTTATATCACTGGAAAGCCAACAGTTACCGTTTATGTTTAAAATGGTTCTACTAGTTAGTCTAGAAGTAAAAATAAGTGCATTGGATTGCAACTTACAAAATTTGGGCAAATGGTTTTAAGTTTATCGCCTTGTTTCTTGGAAACTCGCTTATATCCAGATTATGATCGATTATTTCTTCGAAAATTCACTTGATATCTACCTCTTCGGGTTCCATAAGGTATTTAGCATTTATTTTGGGCAGTTTTGACACCAAACACGTCAAAATCCATGTGGCATAGCTCCTTTACTTTACAAGTGACACACAGATGCTATTATGATAATAGATCCCACTTAACGTTCAACCCGGGACGAGATAAGTAGTTTGGATAACGTCAATCGAGTGTTTATTTATGTTGTCGTGGATACATTTTCACATTCCGCAAATATGCCGAATTCTAAATTAAAAATCAAAGTAATAAACTTTCAGAGAAGAATAATCATACCGGAGGTACATTTTTGATAGTTGTATTTAATTTTTAGTTATTTTTTATTTTTTAGAGATTATTCAAACTCACTGAATGTATACAATAATAATTTAAAAGAGATTACTAAACAATACTATATAGATAAAAAAAAGCTAAGGAGAGTTTGAGAAGGGGCAAGTGAAAACCCCACCATATGTACTACTATATAATATGTTAAGCAAAATACTACGTCTAATAACATACATGTACTCATAGTATGCTACAGTTTATAATTTCATAGCTAACAGAAATTCTCAGCAGTAATTTAATTTTTTAAAACTTTTTTTTTGTTTATAGCGGAGCCTAGCCGGGCCGAAGGCCCGGCTGCGGAGCCCCATACTCATAGAACCTATGCCCTCATTTTTCATGGTCATGGCTAGCGGAATGTTTCGCGGGCGCTGTCTGCAACAAAAACATGTGTGTCTGCAACAAAAACATGTGTGTCGCGCAAGGCTACCGCGCATGCGCGTATGACGCCACACAACATCGGGATCTTAGCGGAGGACTAGCTCGCGGGCGCGTATGACGTCGCAAAACATGCGCGTACGACGTCATGTTGAAACCAAAGCGAGGCTTTTTTTTCGCGCGGTTACATGGCCGAATGTCACGTCAGCTGGGAAAACACTTTGATGTTTTGCTGTGTTTACTGAGCGGAGAAAACGGTTTAAATTAAAGTCGTTATTTTCCTGCATTTTTTCGTGGTTTGCTACTCAAGACAGGGATGCTAATTAAGGGATACTCAAGCCGCTTTAGTGGAAAAAAAAGAGCTTTCAGGAATAAAATCTTGCTTCGAGGAACTATATACGTTTTTAGCAATGCGAGAGATGGGTTCGTTTTACGGATTTCAGCACCAAAGCGGAGATTTAAAGAATTTCCAAGCACAGTAGTCGCCGGAGGGACTTAAAGGTAAAACAAATTACATTTTTCGATGGAAATTTATCTAGATATCAATCTGTGATTGACTTTTTGTTAATGTGTTCTCGTTAGTTTTGGAGAATTGTTTTTAAACGTGTAGCTTAAATTCAGTTGTATTAATTTCTTGAATTTCATCGAAGACACGGCTCGGCCTCGATGCGCGTTTTCCGTTTTGCTTTTCAACATAAACTAATGGAGATTTGAATAAAATTTATCGAAAGAAGATTGTGTTGTCCATTTTTATGTGTTTGTTCATTCATTACATAGGTTGAAAAGCGATTTTATGTAAACAAAACAAGACTTGAATTTTATTATAGTTCTAACTTCACTCGCGTGGCCGTATGCAAATATGTTTGTATTTTTGGCAATTTTGATTTCCAAATCAGTTTCTCAGGCATTTTTTGACAAGCTACAACTGTATTTTTTAACAGTAGTCGTAATAGTTATTCTAGACGGAGAAAAAGTTGTTTTTGTGAACTTTTGTACGGTCTAAATGTACTGTGCAGACGGTCGGGTAATACTGTTTTTGAGAATTGCTAAAATTGAAAAATAGCCCGGTCGTCAATATTAATCTAATTCTTGTGCTTCCGACCTTTCACCTATTAGTTAAGTTTCATCTTAGTTAAACTTGTTCAGAGGGTCTTCAGAGGGCGCCGCTGTTAGGCTAAGCCTAACTATATATATTAACTTAAGTGTGATGTGATAAATTACAGAGTAAACAAAAACATGAAAAACTGAATGGATTCTTATCTGAGTTTTGTTTATGTAAAATAAAAAGCGTCGGAGTTCTAATGATACTGTATTTGTTTAGCAAGTGATCCTGGCCGAAGATTTTCTCTCTATTTTCGCTTACCTCATTTTCTCCCGACTGCGTCAACTTAAATGCTTCTGAAAAAAAATAAAAGAAAGATAAATCAAAGCTTCTGTCGTTAGTTTATCTGAATCCCAGTATCACAAAGAAGATTTTATTGCAAAAAAGAAAATCAAATTCCGACATGAATAACTGCCTTTAAAATGTACATGCACCACCAGTCTATTCCGTCAGTTTAGTGTGTTGTAGTATGACAAATGTCTTTAGGAAGGAATTCTTCCAAATTGTATTTGGATTAGTGTGGACAATCCTACGATGTCGGCGCTACCGATAACGCTTTATGCATGTGCATCTTAACTACTGAATACTTACCACCGCAAACACTCCAAACGATCAAGGCACTAAACAATGTGAATGTTGAGCAAGTTATAAACATCTTGGCAAACGGTGAAACGAGATGTATATCAATATTTTCTTGGTGTGTATACAGTTTGAATAATTTCGAATGATTATATCTGCGTAGTCGCGTCTGCAAGGCTTTTTATACTTGTTTGACAAACTATCACCGTGGGCCACAATAGGATGTTAATATTGGGCCGTGATCGTGAAATTAATCCGGTTCTATTTAAGAGGCAGGAAATGACATCTCAGTGTGAAACAAAAATACCAAATTCTGCTTTGTGATATGCGAAGAAATCAACACCAAAGTAAAACAAGGCAGTTCCACTAAATTGGAAATATGGAATGGCCACACTGAAGGTTCAGTGCCAACTTGTACAGCCTAATAAACTGCAAGACTTAAACGACTGGTCAAAAACTTTCATTCAAATGCATTAGGTGATGCTTAAACTATTTTTTTTTGGCCAAGAGGATTTGACTCTAGATTAATTTAAAGGGAGGGTTTCACGGTTCGGCGCATGTACAAGCTATGACGTAACCCATTTAATTTCATTGTTTAGACCAATCGGAAGCGAGTAGATAACTCCAGCGAGAAATTTACCCGTGAAAATGTCGCTGTCAGTCAGCTGAATGAATGGATGATTATGCATACCCTTGTGGGCCATGAAAGCCACCAGAGCGTGGAATAAATCCTTCGGGTCAAAGGTTTTATTCAGTTTTGACTTTGTCGGTGTTATTCGTTGATAAATCCGGTAAATTTTGGTCATCCTTTGCTTTGTTTGGACTAATTATAGTATGTGAAGTAAATGGGGTGACCCTATTCCGCGGAATGACGGAATGGAATGGAGGAATGGTGGAATATTCTAAAACACGGAATGGCGGAATATTCTAAAACACGGAATGGCGGAATATTCTAAAACACGGAATGGCGGAATATTGTAAAACACGGAATGACGGAATATCCTAAAACACGGAATGATGGAATATTCCAAAACACGGAATGACGGAATATTCTAAAACACGGAATGGCGGAATATTCTAAAACACGATTGTCGATACGATCAGGGCGCGAAAAATGATCCTTTTTCGTGCCCTGATAAGATGCCCTGATAAGATCTTTCATCCTCCTGGTGACTTAATATCGCAGGCTCACTTTCCCACACTCAGAGAAGTACGGCAGCATGGAGGAAGACGACGGTAAGTGTTGCAATTGCTTTGGAACTTTTAATGTCGCGTTTTTGGTCATTTTCAAGGCATTATACATGACGTGATTTTGTTTTTTTGCGAGCTGTTTTGCTAAGTCAGTGTCCTTTCGAAGTTTGTGTTACAACACGTAAGCTTCATAGTTGCGTGTGCCAGTGTTTTCTCTCGCAGATGTTGTGTTCATTGCAGAGAAAAAACCCATCGGAAAGCAGAAATAACATTTTAAGCCGCTTAGTAATGAAGTTGTTACATTCATATATGTATGTATAAACGCGGTCATGTTAAAACGCAGACTGCAGACTACAGACTGCAGACCGTGCAGATTGTGCAGACCATGCAGACTGTGCAGACTGAGAATTTTTTCCTGATTATTTTGTTACTTTTCCAAGAAAAGTTTGTAATAGGGTGGTATATAGGTTTTTATTGCTATTGCCTGCAGTTCACTAGTAGAGGAATAACACTAACAGAGTTTTCTTATCAGTTTTATTCCCTCAGCCACTGCACGTAAATGTACTGAATAATAGCATGAATCAATTGAAAATATCCAAATTTTTCTTTAATTCTATATGTTGTTTTTTTACGCTTATGATATTATCTTTCAATCATATATTTTCGAGTTTGTAATTTTATTGCAATTTAGTCTTTGCTGCAAATTTGGAAACAAAGTCATTTTATTAATTTATTATTTTATTAATCTTAATTTAAGTAGGACCTAAGCAGTCTACGAAAATTTGCGTATTTTGTATGAACTTGGGTTTGGTAATGAGTTATGGGCCTCCACTCGTCCTTCATAACAAACGAACCGAAAGTTTGACCCGGTCATATGTTACGTCATTACAAGGTCACCCTTTATGACGACAGTAACATGTTTCCTCATCGCCGTTGGTTCATTCTGCTCTCCGACTGAGCCTCAATCAACACATCTTCTGTTATTCCTTTAAAAGGAATATTTTCCCTTCCATTCGTATCGTTAATTACTGTGACATGTTTCATTTCCACGTATTTCCTTTTTCAAAAATTTCGTTGCCGGGTAGCCGTAACTCACAATTACGTAAATCCGGGAACCGAAAGCGTGACTTGGTAACATGATACGTCATTACTTGCCGGGTCTCCCTATAATGGCGTCAGTAAGTAAACATACTTTCTTCATCACGGATAGTTCATTCTGTTCTCAAAGGCGTGCCAATCAGACTGATCTTCCATTTTTCCTTTTAAAGGAAGATTTCTGTATCATCATTTATTAAAACGTGTTTCATTTTCATGTATTTCCTTTATTTCACAATCGCGTGTTTCCATTATTTTGTTACACTGAAACTAACTCGATAAGATTAACAAACAAATTTTGCAGACATACTGACAGAAAAGCCGAAAAAAAAAGAAGAAATTTGGGACTTTTTCCAGAATATTTATATTAGATAGGACCGAGCTAGTGTTTAGCAGATAACTTGTTAATTCTCAAGGATAAAATAATACGTAGCCGTCACAGGGTCTCAAGCTTATAAGATCCTCTTATAAGCGTGAGATCAAAACCTTACTTGTTTTTCTGCAACGCTCCTGTCAACGATCATTTTTCCGCTGAGAACATGTAACACTAGAATTTATGTTCAAACGGTTAATAAATAAATAAAGAAATAAAGAAAGAACCTCCAGCGGAAACGCAACATTGTTTGAGTTAACCTTATCGAAAAGCTCAAGTCATCGAGAGATAAAATCGGTAAAAAAGTAGATCAAGGAGAAATTTTACACCAGCTGGCCATGTGCATGTAATTGGTTCGCGAGCTCGCAGAAAGTTCAAGTTTTGGAGCCTTCCATGAAGACAGTCTAAAAAGAGTGTAGGATGGGTGCCTAGATATTGTAAGGTTATTAGGAAGTCAGTCGAGTCGTCATTTGCTGTTAGGCGTGATGATTTAACAAGAAAGGAGTTTAAACGCGTAAATAGGAGACGTCTGCACACAGGCTACAGCAAAGGCGTTTCAAAAAATTGCTACTAGGAACTTGAACTTGTCGAGATCTTTACCAGAGTCATACACTAATAGACACAAGTTTTTTTTTATTGCAAGAGGTGCTTAGCTTATTTTTTAGAAATTCTCAGAAGTGGTACCAATGGCAATAAATTAAGTTATAATTATTTATTATTATTATTATTATTATTATTATAATTATATTAGTAGGATTCGTGTTCTCTGGCGGCAAAAAGATGTACTCAGTAAATAGAGAGATTATAATGGATCATTTCCAGAAGTCAAACTATAACCAGGGATATAATCCGAGAAAATGAGTCGTTTGAAACTATATATGCATAGGTGCAGAAAAGCACAGATATATAATACAGACGATATGGATAATGAAAATCAACTTATTCTAATTAAAGGCGTACAGATTCAAACGGCATTGGCTTAAAACGCTTCTTCCGTGCATGATCTCAAGGTCATAATTTTACCTCCATGAGTAATGGTGTGTACGTGTTCTTAGTGATAACTTTCTTTCCTGACAAATAATTTTTTTAACTCAAAAAAGATGCTTTTAACAGTAAAATTAAGTAGTAAAAAAGATAGGTACGGTCACCGTGCTCCTTTAGGAGAAAACAATCTCTTGTTCATTTGGTCAACTTATCTTCGAAAGGAAACTCTCTTGGTTGGAACTGTGCGCGCACTCATGACGCAAGAAATTGTGCGCAGTAGTGATGCACAATGTAATACTGAGGAATCACGTTAAAAGTAATTTATTCTCTTTTTACCGAAAACGCCAGTTTTATCACAATAACTATGAAATTTATTTCGAAGGGAAATAAATTGATTTATGTGACTGTCACGCTATTGGTTTAATCTATAACCAGCTTCCGGTAGAGGGCATGCTGTCATCCGGGACATTACATTACTGGCTTATAAGCCAGGCGATGAGTGATATCTGCCTCTTTGGCTAGTTTTCCAATCAAGTCAAGATCATTTTTTTGGTTGTACCCAACAAGTCGAGATTTGTTTTACATGCATGGACTTGATAGAACGACAATGCGAGAGCAGCGGTGCTTTGAAATCCTCCATTTAAAGCTTCAACTGCGGATTAATCTCTACCCGTCACGTCTCACTGCTTCCCGGGGAGGAGGGGGGGGGGGGGGGAGGGGGGGGGGGGGGGGGAGGGGGGGGTGGAGGGGGTCTTCCGACAATGTAGGATAGGTGTGTGCCGCCAAGGTTCTCAAATCCTGACCCTATTTAAAGTGCCCATAACGATTTTTTTATTTTCTTATCTAAATCTACACGTCACGTTATGAACGTCTGCGAAAAAATTTTTGATTTTAGCAAAACGTAAATTTTTAATGATTTTTTAAAGTCTTCGAAATTTGCCGCCATTTTGGTCCACCATTCGCATTAGTCTCCTCTCGGTCCCTCTCGATTAACAAAGGATCCGTGACGTAGATTAAGGAACACATGACTTCAAACAAAGGAACTTGTGACTTCAAACAAAGTAACTGTGACATAGATTAAGGAACATGTGAGCCCGTTGGCCTTCTTAACAGCAGGACCGGTATACCGCAAGAAACCAGGATTTTGAAGATTTGAAATATTCATAAAAAATTCGCATTTTGTACAAAGCGCGAAATTGTTTCGTAGAGGTTCCTTGTGTGATGTTTACATTCAGATGACAAAATAAAAAAAAACGTTATGGGCACTTTAAGGGTAGAAAATCGAGATTTGATACCCTTTTTAAGGCCCAGTTTTAACAGACCGTATCGTTTTCGTTTTGCGCGTTGGGGTGGATACTGCAATTTAGTGACCCTATCTAAGGAATATCTAAGGACCACAATACCAAAAATACCAAAAAGGATACCCTATTTAAGGACTGAGCACCTCAAAAACCCTACCCTATCGGGCGGCACATACCTATATAGCGTATATAAGGGAGTATCCCCCGGGCACTGCTTGAACCAGATAAGTCCTTGTTAATGTTTGGGTCTTGTTTAACACTCGATTAGTCAATTCTACTCGCGTTTCACTTTGTGACGCATTTTAAAGCCATCCATAACATGGCTACAAGCAATTGCAAAAAGAGTTGAGACATTGTGTACTGTAGTGCATATTTCGAGGATAACATGGTTTTCAACAAGTTCCCACCCTCTTCCCCTTATCAATGTTGTACCATTCGGCCATTCAAACTACAGTCATCAACATTGAAAGGGGGAGGGGGGTCAGCAGCACATGGCATTGATTTGATTTGTGTTACGCGGTCGCTTTTATACGGAATGAACATTTTTTGGAAAGTGTCTCAACCTTTTTGCAACTGCTGGTCTGTGACTCGTGGTCATTCGTGTGTGAGGATCGGAAAAAGTTCAACGTAACAAAAGTAAACAGGCTTTGCTGGTTAAGAAATTTTAATGTTCCCCTTAAGCTCATTAACAACATTCCAGTAACTGTTGATTAACATTGTATTAGTTATTTTATTTAACGTAAGTTTATGAGTTATCGTCAGAGAGATGAAGTGCGTTACGAGTTATAAAATTCATAGGTTAATGTAAGTAATGCTGAATTTGCTGCGCCAGCATTCATACTCTTTACATCTTGGTCAGCGGTTCTCATCCTGTAAATACAAAAGGGAGAAATGTTATTATTAAATATATACGAAAGGACTACGATAAAAAGAAAAGCCAGATTTCGGCGGTAAATATAACTTGTTTTCTTATGCTTTCTTCTCTAAATATCGATTAGTATAGAAATTTGGCGAAGTTAGCTTCTCAGTCACAAGGAAATGGAAGAAAGAATCAATCAATCAATCAATCAATCAATCAATCAATCAGTCATTTACTTCTGATGAAGGGCTAGCACTCCAAACGTCAGCTTTTGGATCTCTATACGTTGGCTTTTCGCTCTAACGAAGGGCTGTCGATCAGTCATTCAATCAATCATATGTACTTATTGACTTAGTGGGAGGGTCGGATGGGAAAATATTTGGTTCGATCGCGAGGTCATGGCATATGGACCGAGCGGGTATTTTGGAAATAGTTTCGAAAAGAACGCTTACTCGGGGTTCTACGGGTCATATGATAAATCATCTTATTTTTTACGGAGGGTGGCACATAACAGTAAAAAACCTGAAAAGCTTGTGGCTCACCATTGTACTCTTCAAACTGGTACACAAAGTTTATTCCCCCAGCTCCCACTCCTGCCCAGCAGTTGGTAGTTATCGTGTCGCTATAGGTCAGCGCACCGTACATATCATACCTATCTAGACCATTGTAACCAGAGTAACACTCCCCGTAGAACTGCACGGCGAAGACTTGCAATGTGTGATCATATTCGGTTGTAAAGTTGGCGCACTTGTTTATAGTCTGGGACATGTCGTGCCAGTTGATGTTATTTCTTAAGTTCTTGATCAAGATTGGAAGTGCTCGATTGTCTTTGTTGTCTCTGTAACATCCCAGAGGCACATATTGGCGATCACCTGTGAATGACAAAGAAAACTATCAGTATTGTCCGTCTCATGGCTATCTTTTCACTTAGAGTCTAGTCAGCCTATCCTCCAAGACGTTATCTACACTCGATAAAATTTGGGTTATTTACAGGAACGCGGGAAAACCGGTTGGTCTAACCTCGTTCCCAGGCTCCTCTATCCTTATCTATGTCATCATCTTAATGACGAAGGTTGGTCCACAGTTTGTGTAAATTCCCAAATGAAAATTCCGTCGTCCATTTACCGGAATTGAAACTGAAGGTCTTAAAACGAAACAATTAAATTTTCCGGAATTTTGGCGTAAATTGTAAACACCCCTGGACTCTTCTTCGAGCAGAGACGTCACCGAATCACTGAAGCCGACATTGAGACCGCAGACCCGCTTCGTGGTTCTCGATGATGATAACAGTGACGTGGCTGAACAGTGGAATACTTTCGATTTCTTTCTAAAATACCCCATCAGTATCGGATCTGGGGGAGGGGACTTCTTCCGAAAACACTCAACCGCTAGAATAACATCACGTGACTAAAGTTGTTACGCTGGGAGCGAGTGGGTATACAGTATGATTCGTGCCTATCCCAAACGTTCTCTTTGAACCTCTCGGAGACGAGCCGAGCGGGATGGAGCGGCATTTTGTAACCGGATGTGACGTAATATTTTGTTGGAGGAGTCCTATACGAAAAATCGATGAGTGTTCTGCCCCCCCCTTGGAGCGAGTGGGTATACAGTACGATTCAACAGGTATCCAAACACCTCGAAGTCGGTTAAAAAAACCCGGCGTCGCCTCGTTATTTCAACCCATTTCTCGATGTATCCTGATGAAACACTCTTCTTCATGTTTGAAATATTACGTTAAATCGCAGTACCTGCACATGGTACATCTTGATTGCAGTCTTCTTGAAGGACTGGGGTGATAGCTGCTAAACACATGACTTCCGGAACGGACTCGAACACACCTGTCTCCTTCAGCCGCTGACACGAAGTTGATCTTGTTTTTACTCCCGCTCGACACGAAGTGGAACACTGAAACGAAGCGAAACTGAAATTAGCTTTACCATCTCACTGACAGGATTAATATATTCTTTCAGCTGTCCTCGTTCTTAGGATGGCAACACTACGGTTAATGTATAGTTATCAGCGACACATAGCAGTAGAATATCCAGACTACATCGTAATGGAGGAGGGTAGGGGAGAGAGAGAAAACGGGGGGGGGGGGGGGGGGGGGGGGGGGTTGAGGGGTTGTTGTGGCGTGAGTCTGAAAAATCATTTTGGTCTAATTTCCGGCAGTAATTTTTCCAAGATAAGAGAGGGCGATCCCCTGGACCACCCCGGACCCCCCCCGGACCCCCCTGACCCCCCCGGACCCCCCCGGACCCCCCCGACCCTCCCGGACCGCTCTACCCTGCCCCACTGCGTAAACGATAGAGTCGTCGTTTGCAAAACATTATAAGAGTACTGGAGCGTGTGCAGGGGTGAGTTCCAGGGGTACCGACCCTTTCCCCCCTTTCTCTACACCCCTGAAGTATTAATGGGAATCAACGCTCTGTAGCTTTCATTTGAATTGGTTGCAGTTCAGTAAAGGCAAGACGTTGAAATAAGACTATCTGTCGTGTTTTCTTACCGCTGACCACTCTCCTGGAACTTTCTCCGCTGGACAGTCGATCTTGTTACAGTCACGTGTCTCAGGACCTTCTGGTTTTGCGGCAGTGCACTGCGAGTCGGGTAACGTGTTAAACTGACCTCTGGATACTTCTTGGCGACACAAAATCTGGCGTGTTTGAACTCCTTTGCCACATGTCTGAGAACAGGGGCGCCAGCCAGATACGTACCAACTGAAACAAGCGAGAAGGAATGAGGGTCTTAATTGACTTACGGACTACCAGTCATCAAATGACCTAAATTGAAACCGTCAACCCAGAAATGAAGGGATTTTTTCTGTCAACCGTCAACGGTGGAAGGAGTGTAAGGCGTCAAATGGACGAAAACATAACCGACAAAAGAAGATAATTTAATTTTTATTGTGATCGTCGCCCACATTATACCAGAATGCGCTTAACCGTAAAAAGAGATGGATGGAAACATAAACGTTATCCGCAAAATGCTACATGTAACGTGAAAAACCTGTAAAAAGCATATATCCTCATTAAATGAACAAAACCTTATGAATAAACGAACGATCGAACGACTGACTGAGTGAATGGATAAATTAATGAATGGATAAATGAAGTGATCCTTGGAAGATCGAACCGTGCACATTGAAAACACAAAGGAAGAACTTGAAACATTTAACCTAAACTTTTCAAGCTGCAATCATTTCCATCCTGACCATCCGCTGCCAAAAATACGAATGAATAAATAACACGCATGAATAAAAAACCCCCGCATGAATAAAAAAACACGCATGAATAGTTTTCGTGCACTTATTTAGTAATTGTTAACAAAACTGGCCCATTATTTATAAAGGTGGGCAGACACGAGGGGTCATGTAGCAGGGACACGTCGCAGCGACAAAAAATTGTGTAGTACACATTGAGTGACATGTAGCAAGGACGTGCAGCGGGGACATGTAACAGGGACAAAATCATAGCGCTTGCATACACATGAAAATGTTGCGAGGACATGTCTCAGGGACATGTTGCAGCGACACGTCTCCTTGTGTGGACTGATGCTATCATAATTGTGCAACATCAATTTTGGGGAGGTCGCACGGAGTTCAACTTGTTGAACTTCATGGGACAAGTCGCGGGGCCGGACAAAATGATAGTATCAGTTCACACGAGGGGACTAACGCTGCAACAAGTCCCTGAGACACGTTCTCGCAACATTTTCATGTGTGTGCAAGCCCTATGTTTTTGTCCCTGTTACATGTCCCCGCTGCACGTCCCTGCTACATGTCCCTCAGTGCGTACTACACAAATTTTTGTCGCTGCGACATGTCCCTGCTACATGACCCCTCGTGTCTGACCACCTTAAGTATCCTTTGATAAAAATTTCTTTCTGTTCAGCTCAGGTTCAAAGTGATACTACAAACTTGTTTGGATGTACTTACAATAGCTCACAGCCTTGGTTGTTGCATGATTGTTCTGTGACGGGCTTTGGGGAGTTCTGTTCACAAACAGCATCATTTAAGTACGACATATCTTTTGTTACAACACACTCCACCTTCCGTCTCTGAACACCTTTGAAAAAGAAAACGGAAAGATAATCAGAGGGATCTAAGAGCCATCTCGTGAATGCGAAACAACGTAAGGTTAAGTCCACAGATCGGTTTTAATTTTCCATACTGAGTTTGAAGTCAAAGAATTGAAGAGTATTTAAAAACCGATTTAATACGGCCAAAACATCTTAGTGTGACATAAATATACATTGTGTG